>BGPR01000787.1:39859-149093 GCA_013235015.1 Araneus ventricosus
TGCAACTTGAGATGATTTTGAAATACAATTATTCAATTAATGATGGATTATCTCTAAATTGTTTAAAAATGTATCAATCAACTAGTTGTGAACATTTTAGTATATTAATAACTTCTAAATGTCTACTATTATATGCTCATTTTCTAAACTTTCTTTTTTTTTTTCATTTCAGAGAGAGTACCAAACAAGCCAAAACAATTTATCAAATCATAAGTGGTCAACCACATAATCAATCAATCCTATCAAAATTTATTCTTAAAATTTACTCGAAAGATCGTTTTCATGCCTGAATCAGAGAGACCACTATCGTGTGATTTTTTTCAAGGCTGTATCCTCCTAGACATTTATAACTAAATGTAGAAATGTTAATGAGTTTTTCAGGTTTTTCCTCATAGCATTTATAAAACAGTTGGAAAGAATAAAAACATTAAAAAAAAACTGTAATTTTAATATTACCTAATCTTTGTTAACAAAAGGGGAGGGATAGATGCACCAGAAAGTGCATCGTGAACAGAAAGTTTTAGTAGCATCAAATGTTTGGTGCATTAGCACCAGGAAGTTAGAAAAAGAAATTATATTATTTGATAACTTTCAATAATTATGATATGATACAACTTCGCCATTTAAATTTATTTCATTATTAATTGTCATCAAGAATATTTCAAATGTATATAGTCAATGATATCATGTAGTGTGTGCTAGTTTTATTTGGAACCTTTTGCATTGTACAAAAAAGTTTGGTGTAACTCACTTAAAAATCTTGTGCTCGAATTCTTTGTTATTAGTAATCGAAAATAATCTTTAAAACTGCAATGAATGACAAAAAATGAGCAATTCTCTTAACATTTTCTAAATAACTGAATTCATTTTCTGGCTAGTTAATCATTTGTATCATTTAGTTTTCGTGGTAAATTCCAGAGACGAGAGAAAATTTTTCGTTAGAAATTGGGTGGAAAAATTTATTCATTTATTGGTTGAAAAGTATCACGAGAAGAAAGAAGTTATGAACTCCTGCTCCATATTAATGCATTATAGACACGGGTTTCTGTAACTGGTGATAGAAACCCCAAAAAATGAATGCGAAAACTTTACACGGCCTACTTTGAGATTATTCAACATTTGAAAGAAAATACGCCAAGAAAACTATCATTTGTCAGTTAATTGTTCACTATCTCTACACTTTTTTTGAATTTAAAAGAAGAAATAATAATAACGAATCTTCTGAATTTTTTCGCATCTAGTAGAACATGTGTTTCATGTTCATACCAGATATTACAATAATTTAGAAGTATTCCTTGGTTTTCCTCTTGAAATTCTCAAAAATTATGGGTGGTTGTTAAGATGATTTGCTGCTTTAGAATTATATCACAGTACAGCAAGATAAAACAGGGTCATCTTATATTTGTCACGTGACTGAGACTACATGAATTTCTTAAATATTATTTAATTTAATGACATGATGTTCTAATTTAAATGTAACAAAAACTATTCGATGAGTCATATATCTTCTGGTTCTTATTTCCTTCAGCACATTTTGACATGATCCAATGCTATTTTTAAGTTTATATTAAAGAGAACCTTTTGCATATACAAATTACAGAATCCACTCATTCCATTCAAGTTTTATCCTTATTGCCATTTGAAAAATAATAAAACGTGAATAAAATTCTGTTAATGTCATTCTTTTGTTAAAAAAACATTCAAATCTACTTAACACTGTTCGAAATCATTCTGTAAGGATCAACTGTAAGGAATATTAGCACTGCATATTATTCTTCCTACCATTTAAATTATATATTAAATTATAAATGCCAATAGTTCTTCAAAAAAAATGTTAAACTATTTATTTTCGCTTAATGCTACAAGAAAATTGAAAGGAAGCAATATTAAATTAATAAACACAGAAAAACCTTACAGTTACGAGTAGGGGCGTAGAAGAAGGTAGGCATCGGCCCTCACTATGTTTGGTTTGAAATGCAATATTCTGTGTCAAGAATATTCCTTGACCTCTCTGTGCCAGAGTTGGAAATTGATATTTATTAATTAATTGGTATTACTAAATTTATATATTTTTGAAATTGTTCATCATCGCTAAACAGACAAAGTCAGACTTGAAATGCCTCAAATTAAGAATTTCTATTCTTGTCAAAACGTTTTGAAGACCGTAAATATTCTTATTATTAGGAAAAGGATTTTTCTAAGTTATTAATAAAGCATGCAATTCATAAAAAAAGTCTTTGTGCTCGAGGATATTTTTTTTATAATAGTTGAATCAACAAAATAAAGTTGTGTAAGTAAATTTATACTAAGGGAAGCATTAAAAAAGAAATTTAATGAATTTAATTCATGAGGTATAATATTTCATTCATGATATTTCAAAACCTAACGCAAAGAAAACAGAATATTACAGATTTTGTTTGTTCTGAATTAAATAAATGTGTGAGAGAAAATCTATTAATTTTATGTGGAGATATAATTGATATATTCTGTTTATTTTAACTGCTGCCAGTTTTGAGAAAATAAGAAAAACAAAATATTAAATAATAGTGAAAAAATAAAAGTAATATTCTTCATAATATATAAAATATGACGCTCAAAAGTTCTAATTTAAACATCTGATGATTTATATGTTTGTTGAAAGTTGCTTTACGCTTATAATCTAAATATTAAATTTCAAAATTATCTTGATATTGGTCTACAAAGGATTTTATAGTTAAAATGTATTAAAATCTTGAATACCCCTCAAGGGCTTACTTATTTCTTTTATTACAAAAAACTTCAAGAAGGCATAATATTGTTAATAGATTTGGCATGAAACATCAGTCTGAATATGCTGAATACTGCGGATTGAAGTAGCAATACGTAACTGGAACCGAAGCACAGATCAAGTTACGAAACAATCAAGTTTTATTTTTTAATTCTGGAAGTCTGGTATGTTATTAAAAATGACGTCATTTGAATTTGTCATCAACTATCTAACAGCCTCTACGCTGTACTAGAACGTCTGGTCCTTTTGCACGATACGTTGCGCATTCCAAATTGAAACAGGCGCGGCGAATTTGACACGAGGGTAATTCGTCTTCTTCAAAAGTTTCCAGTTGAAGTGCATTGAATATACTAGAAATGAGTTACGTAGCCATACGCTGAGAATTGTTTAGCAGAGTCTTCTCAAAGCCCAATTTTTTTTTATTTTCACTTCCTTTTGTAGTAAATCGATAGCTGTACAAAATTTCGTAACACTTCTCTTGGACCTTTTGTACCAGCCTAATGCATTCAACACAATCAATTCCTGAACAAAGCATTACGATAGTACAAATTATCTTTTAAATTCTTTTTGTAATTAGAAATCTGTACTTTCCCATGATCAATCCAAATACGATTTGGGTTAAAGGAAATCGTACGTATCCTTGGCAGCCACTGTGGAGTCGATTCAAGTGACGTCATAGTCAAGTGACAAAATGTCACTGCACTGCACATATCATCTTATCGCATGTTGTCTGGGCTGTACCTGCGCCCTTCCTTCTCTTGCAAGATGTATTAAAAAATCAATAAATTGGCGCAGTGCGTTTAACATGTGTGCCGTGAGCATGGATGGATCCTACTGACAGAATTAAGTAATGAGTAATCAGTGCCGCCGAGAGCCGAGCCGCGTTCCGAGACAAAGTACTGGCATACGAGCCCCTACAATGGCATCTTGCGAATTATGACTAAGGTGACTAATCAACGGACAAAGTCTTTATTCCGGTTGCCCGGTCACGTCATGTAATGTTGCGGAAAAACGGACTTTTAGCCACCTACTGTAATTTCTATTAATATAATGAGGATGAGCGTGTTTCTTATTCAGAGAAAATAAATGTAAAAATATAGATCAACTCATGCCGGGCCCCATTTCTCATAGATCAAAAAATACTCTTGAAAATAAGAAAAAATCTGTTTTCCCTTCACCTGGACAACGGCTCCTGGGCCCGGGGATTTAGCCCCTCTCGGAGGCCCTGATTGTGATTTCGTTTCTTCAACACAAACTGCTATAAATGGTTTCATTTCTTTATTTATGAATCGTATCAAGATTTTTAAATGGGAAATTTCTACTATGAAATATTAAACAAAATACAAACAAACGTGACCACCTGTAAAAGTCAAAAGAGTTTGAAAATAGAAGGCATTATAGATTGGACATTTACGTCGTTAAAACTGAAGTACATGGATTTTAATGGTAAATTTCATAGCTATCCTAATAATAATCTTTTTCTATAACAAAGCTATGCCTTTCTCCTTTTAGAAATTTTCCCACCCAGTAACTACTTTGTCGAATTTTAAGCCCAAATTTACATAAATGATAAAGAGTCTCTCTTGAAATTTTGGTAGATTGGCTGTTGTAGTACAGCTCAAGCTGGTTTTTGCGCCAAAAAACCCATGTCAACCACCAACCAACCTTTGGGAGAGTGTCTGAGGCATAAACTCCACTCAAAAGTTTTCTGCTCTTATTACCAAGACGACAGAAAGTGATGACTTTCATTTCAAAAATTGAGATATATGCTTCTAACTTGGTCATTTTGTGTTCTATTTCTGCATTTTTAATACGCAATTAAAAAGCATTTTCAAGTTAGTGGCATAGCAAAAATAGATGGCAAAGTATTATTTTTTCTTCCTCCTCCTATTTGGCTTTAAAAAAATGTAAATACCACATTAATATTCCCTATTCATCGCGACTTTCCAAACACGATTTTAATTAAGATTGATTTGAATTATTTTAATCAGAATCGTTAATCAAAATTTTATTGACACTAACATGCGATTCCTCTGCTTGATTAGATTTACAGCATGCAATGTCAAACCTTTTCCACATTCTTCACAGATTCTACAGTTAACCAGCAGTTGCGTCCAGTCTTTTCCAACCCTTTCCCTGAGATTTCTAGAACATTTTTATCTATTGAAGTGGTTTCCCGCGATTGACACTTTCTCCTGGGCCATTATTCCTTTGTTCCCTTGAAGTATGTACAAGAAGGGAGTTGCTGTACTTTGAAATTCATGCTATCTGGTGAACCCTTTCTATCCCGATGGTACTTAAAAGTACGGCTTTAATCACGTTTATATCTTCGTAATATGACCATTTTTCCTGACGGTAATCAGGTCTGCGGTGGCCTAGTAGTAAGGTCTCGGCTCCGGGACAGGATTCCACTGAAGATCCGCTGTGTGTTGCACGTTAAATCATGCGCAGTGACCCAACGTCCCCCCGTGGGTGTGGTGCGGAAGTTTGGAGAGGGGATGCCATCTCAGGTGTCGTTCTCGTGACCGCGGTTTAAATTTACGGGGTCGGTCTCAAAATAGCCCTGGAGTTGCTTCAAAACGGGACGTTAATATAACTAAAAGAAAAACCCTGACGGTATTCACAAGAATCGACAATGCAGTTCCAACAGCAAGCGGTCGATGGCAGCTGAAAGCAGACATTAAAAAGTTAATTATTAGTTTTAATTAATTAAAAAGTTTTTTCCTCTTTCTCCTGGGGTTATTCTGTAAGATGCAGTGATCTCTAATGATGCAAAATAGAATAGAAAAGTTGCCGGTAAATTAATTCGGGATATATAAAGTGTTAAATCGGTCAAATGACAGAAATAACTGCGAGCATAGGCGAGCTAGTTAGACATTCGTGAAAGAATTATTCCATCTCCATCCCAAACACAGAAATGACTATAACGTAAAAATTGAAATGAATTTTTTCAGCATGTTTTCATTTAAGATCACGTTTGAGGCAAACACTGAAGTCATTCGAATAGGTACTTGACCAATAAACGCAATCTAAATGGTCATAACTTGTAACAGTTCACAAGAACGTAAGTCAACCCGTCTAACAGGAAGTCCTATTATATATAATCCTTTCACTTAATTGATTTCTTTTTTTACGTTATAAATATACATGCGGAACATTGACCTAATAAACAGACTGAATAGAAATTTTCAAGGCATCACTTGCATATAATAAGGATAAATCACGTTTCATATCAGTTTTGCTTGACTACAGAAAAACAAGACGAATCGTACCTATGAGATCTACTAAATATTTGTTTACAAATTTTTCTTTTGTTTTGTGATTTTCTATTAAGATATGATGAGAAGCATTTGTTTTTTTAAAATAAAGATAATAATATAGATTTCTGAGCATTTTCCGATGAAATCATTCATCTTTCAGTTAAAGTTTATAGGAAAGATTTTTGTTATAATTTGTTCTTTCAAACACGGTATTTCGTTATTGCTAGCGAAATGATGAAATATATCAGGAAGTTCAACATCTTGTTTACGATTTGAATTTACAATTGTTTAGTTATATTTACGTCCCATTTTGAAGCAACTCGAGAGAGGGACGGAATTTTGAACAGATGCTGAAGACGACACTTGAACAGTCAACGTCCTCTCCAATCTTTCGAGCCTCATCACGGGACGTTTGACCCCGAACCGGGTTGGCGAGCACCAGGCGCGCTTGCTCTTCGATGGAATTGGGTTTCCCGATGGAATAGACCCGAATTTCTTAACCTTTAACACTCCGTTGACTCTGCTGAGTTGCTTGCATACTAAAATGCAATTTAGACAGGATTTTGCTGAGATCGTTACTGCTTGCTTTGGTGGCTAATCAAAGTAATTTAAGGAATTGAATCTGCGAATGTGACATGCAAAGTGCAATACGCATTGAATTACTTTTGTTTAATCTTGGCAAATGAGGTCGGAGAACTCTAATGGGCTCGAGAAAACTTTTAACCCGCCTTCTCCTTCCATCATCAACATTTGTAAGCCAAAATTGTCAAGGAAATCATTTTCTTAAAAGCAATTAACACATTGACCATCGTAATGTTAAAAACATTTGGTGACCCCCTGGCCAGCTTCCTTTTTGTTGTAATTTGCTAAAAGTCACATCAAGTAATCATATATTAGGAATTTATTTTATCTAATTTATCAAACAAAGTAGGTTTGATAGGTAAGAATCACGGGTGCACCTCTACAGACCTCCTTCAATGTTTGGGCCGCGTGGTGAACACGTTATTGACACTGATAGGTTCAAGCCTGTAAATTTATTACACCCGTACAAACAGTTATAAACGTTCGTTGCTTTTGTTCAGTGGAGTAAATTTATTATAATAATAAATATTGTAGAAAATTGCACTATATAATATGGGTGAACATGAAAAACAGCAACGCTGTTTAAAAAATTTGATGAATGAAGGTCTATCTGATCTGGTTTATTAATAATTTCTGCTTTCTTTCTTCACGCCTGTTTGTTATTTTTTATTTATATTCAACTTTTTTAAATGATAAAATTATAATTTGACACAAATGTAATGGCATATATTAAAAATAAGCATTTAGATCCACTGCTATTGTGCTAAACCTTGTAACCTTGTTGTAGAAATTCTAGAGAGCTAACTATTTTAAGTTAGAGGCCTTATATTTCCATTACCCATAAGCACTATTTTTATATATGAATCACGGGTGAGCTACGCAGCCTGAAACAAAAAATGTCAAGACAAAGCGAATATGATTCACGCGACGCATGGAACGTATGTTGTGTGAATCGTATTCAATTCATACAGCTATCAAAACTTATTAAATTTTAAAATCTGCTGAATAACTATTTTAAATTTAATTTCTTTTAATTTATTATAAATTAATGTTTTATTTTTATTATTTTCGAATTTTGTGGCGTTGACAGATTTTTAAGGATGAAAACAAGGTAACGATAGAAAAAAGAGACACTGCGCTATATCAAGCTAATTTTTTCACTAAATAGCCAGCGGAAGGTTTTTCTGCCTTTCTCTTATACGAGGGTCATCCAGAAAATAAAGACCGTTTAATTATACAAAATCAAAAACACAATATTTATTGGAAAAACAATTCTGTTACATACTGGAAGCTTCCTTCACTTCTCTGCATAATCGCCTCCTACATTTAAACATTTGTCGTATCTGTACACGAGCTGCAGAATTCCCATGTCATACTCTTCTGCCGCCAGTTCATTAAGCCAGGTGGTCACTGCATTCTCCAACTCTTCATCACTTCCAAAACGTTCACCTCCCAGAAACTCTTTCAGCTTAAAGAAAGGATGGAAATCGCTAGGTGCAAGGTCCGGACTATAGGGTGGATGAACAAAAATTTCCTATCCGAATTGATCCATCAATTCTTTAGTTGCAGCAGCAGTGTGAGGGCGGGCATTGTCGTGAAGAAGCACAATTCCGCCAGAAAGCATTCCTGTTTTGTATGGTTCGCCGTAGTTTTCTTAGAGTCTCACAATAACGATTTGCATTGATCGTAGTGTCTTTTGGCATAAAATCCACCAATGTAACAGAATTGTTTTTTCCAATAAATATTGTGTTTTCCATTTTGTATAACTTTATTTTCTGGAAGACCCTCGTACTTCCAAGTTACGGCACGTTTTATGTTTAGCGTCATCGATTAATGAAGGGTTAGTTTAGTTGCACTTACGTCCCGCTTTGAGGCATTACGAGGGTTGTTTTGTGACAGGCCTCGTAATTTTGAACTGTTGTCAGATGGCAAGAGCAATGCCTGGGCTGGCACTTCCTCTCGCAGCTTCTGCGCCACATTGTTTGGGCATTTGACCCTGGCGGATTTATCGTACACCATAATCGGTTCTTTGGTGGAGGCGGGTTTCGGGCCTGGGACCTTCCGACCGCGATGCCGGGATCTTACCATCAAGCCACCGCGGCCCTGTATAGGGAGAGAATTAGAAAAAATATATCGATTTCTGTCCCTTTAGAAAAAGTTGTTGACAAATTTTGAACAATTTCCAATAACCATTGAACTAGTGGCGTAGCGAGGGTAAATGGCGACCGGGGCTTAGTATTTATATTTCGCCCCTTCCAGCTTCATTTGTCAAATTCTGGCCTTACAAATTTAAAATAAACGCTTTGTGGCGCCTGGGGCATTGATACCAACCTTGCCCACCCCTCGTTACTCCACTGCCATCAACCTAAATACTTTCCTTATTTCATACACGAGGTTGTTATTATAAAACGTTTAAGACAACAAAAATTACCGAACCCATTCATCACCGTTCACCGTGAAACCACTTTCACCGGTACCAACTGGTTTAAGCTGGTGAACAATTTCCTATTCTTTTTTATTTAAAGTCAATGTATTGCATCTGTTCTTGCAATCAATTCTGAGAAAAGCATCAAAAGAATAAAAACTGTCTGATTTGGATGCAGTTATGCGATCAGGAACCAACCAACATCTGTTGTGGATTTCGGTTTCACTAATTTTAACTGCACGTAGCGAATGTCATTTGTTAGGTAAAAACGAACTAACTTCACGAGTTGTACGACAGAATACTTATGATACCGAGATCAATTTTAGAGCATTTGAACTTGTTCTACAATGTTATCCGGAAACAGTTGCAACTCAAAATAGGCGCAATGGAGTTGCTTCTTTACTGCATAACTATTAAATAATAGTGCGTCTGAAAGAAAATCTGTCAGAACTTTTCACCTCCAGTGGCTTAACTGGCAAAACTTGTTTCCCGTTCAGTTTCTTCTGTCGGTATCAAATATTTTCGGAGGAGGAAAGCAGAGATCAATGGTACTGATTCACTGTTTGGTGCTCTTTCAGTGAAGGTCATATTAAGTTCATATCGTAAGAATCGGTAATATGATGAGGTTGAATCAAATCACTGCAATCGAAAATTTCTGATATTCTATCCTATTTTGAAATAGAGTAATTAACCCTTAAAGGCCCAGTGTTGCCTATGAACAACATATCCAATTTTTACTTCTAAAATCTTGAGAATAAGACTGAAGCTCTAATGACTGTTGTTGAAATTTTTATGAAATCAATTTACAACATAGAGATGGTAGCCTGAGAGTTCCGTATTATTATTTATTAAAAAATCATCGGGTTTGACATATAGAATTTTATCGAGGAAATTGTTTTCTGAAATAAAGCCCAGTGTTGTCAGTTGCTAACAGTTTTTTAGCCATAAACCATACTTAAAACAAAATAGGATTTTTTAAAGTATTTTTCCCATGTTTTATTCAAGAAATCAAAGTAAAAAAAAATGATAAAATCAATTTCTAAAAAATCGGGCTTTTAGGGGTTAATTCGTAAGTAGTCTTTTAAAATAAAATCCTACTCAATCGAAGCATATCTACCGGATTTTTTTTTAAAATTCAATTCAAAATGTAGAAGAACAGTTAGTCTTTTCCTCGAATTTTGTAAGTTAAACATATATGTATTTAAATGATTACAGTAAATCCTGCGCAGTTTCATACATTCTAGAGTTTAAATGCATACAGGGTATTCCGAAAGAGATGAGACAAACTTTAAAAGGTTTCGATACACACCAAAACAGACATTTTCATCACAGAATGCACAGTCTGAATCGAAATGCAGAGACCACCGCTCGGCAAACATTAAAAAGCCATGTATTCATCATCTCAGCAAATGTGGTTGCAGCATGATGGAGCAACATCCCATTCCACGAGAGGTGCAACGCTATCCGTCATTCGTTGCCTATCTTTTGCCACGTCTAATGCCGCTGTCGGTTGCTATAGTAGAGTAATTATTCTAATTATTTTTCATTAAAACCTACTTTTGTAACTTGCACGTTATTCTTGCGCTTTCCTGCACTTTCCAATTACTTTGCATTTCCTTTCTATGATGAAAACCGTATATTTTTTGTGCGCTACCACCTCATTGCCCCATTTTTTAAAGATACCCTGTATCTTTAGTTTGCTCCACATGAGTAGAAAATCCATAATATGAATGCATCCTGCGATTAAATATGACAATAAATATTGTCACTAAATTTCATCAAACCTTTGTTGTTGAACTGGAAGCAGATTTATCTTCATTTAAGTGTTGTTAGACATCTTCTAAGTGGCAATTTGAAGACTTAATGTATCTTCTAATTCTGGAAACACAATGCTTTTATTATCACGCCATTGCATCTGGATTTCGAGAATCCATGGAAGACGACATCTGCTTCAAAAATGCTCCTGGACAAAAATAAATAATAACGTGTATCAATAATAACAAATAATAATATCCTGTTTAAGATTAAGATCGGCAGTTCTGTAGATGGTCGAGATTTATTTGCGGCTTCTGCATTAAAGGTCAGATCTTTATCAAGTAAACAAAGCAAAAATAAATTTTCCTCTCCTGTCATTTGAACCCGTTTAAGTTGCACACTAGATAAAAAAAAAGTCGTTTTCTCAAATATGAACTTGAATTTGTCTTTTCCCAATAAGTTTTTATCATTTCATTCAATCAAAACATATCCTTTCAACATTTCTCCCTTCACACGTATATTTTAATTCATATTCTGATTTTTTAATGATAACAATTTCCTCTATTTCGTAAGTTCATTTAAATCTGTTATGTTATTAATTTGCGTTATTATTGTTTGTTTTCAACATCTCTTTTATTTTCTTCTGTACATTAATTCCATTTTGTTTTTGTAAGGAATTGTACACAGACTGAATTGTTTTGTATATTTACTTCGGTAAGTCTCGTGTTGTACATTTGTGGTGCACGAAGAGTATCTTTTGTTCGATCTATATACACAGATGGACAAATGCTAAAGACCATTTTTAAGATGCGAAAAATTTAGACTTAATAGGAATACAATGGTTAGCAACCAATTGCGGAGAATCGTGCGACATACAATCGTCGGAATTCACATTTTACAGTGCAAATTCGGTCTCTAGGACATTTAGGAGCCCATCCACAAATTGATGAAGACGAAACATATTTTGGCCCACCCCTTTTCACAGAAAGCTGATAATGAGTTAATCAATGATTCTTGAAACTTTAATCAATGATTCTGCTTGATGTGCATAATGTTTACATGCATTTTCGCAAAAATAACAAAAATATTCGTGAAAATATAAAGGTTATGAAAGAAAATTTCGCTATGTTTCGCACATGCGCAGCAAAAAATTACTTACTAAAAATACTCTTATTTACTGTAATATTCAAATTATTTGATTCAAATTTTAATGCAAAGCTTCTTTCACATATTGTCAAATATTCTGTAAGTTTCGTACAATTTGGTTGAAAACTCTGTATGTTATAAGCAAAATACAAGCTGAAAAATTATGTATTTTTTAAAGAAACCTTTATATTTTCACAAATATTTTTGCTATGTTTGCGAAAATGCAGGTAAATATTATGTACATCAAACAAAACCATTGATGAAAGTTTCAACACATTATCAGCTTTCTGTGAAACGGGGTGGGCCAAATAAGTTTCGTCTTCATCTATTTGTGGACGGTCCCCTAAATGTTCTAGTGACCGAATCTTCACTATAAAATGTGAGTTCCGACGATTGTATGTCCCACGATTCTTCTCAACCGATTGCGAACCATTGTATTCCTATCAAGTCCAAATGTTTCGAAATCTAAACCAGCGGGAGTGGTCTCCCCTAAACTTTCTCGTATACTTCGCAAAAAGGTGTCATTTTCCCTCTAACTAGAGTTGCCATACGTCCCGTATACTATTTGTCCCGTTTGCTTCCTAAACTCTGAGTCATTATAATTTTAAAATGACCTGCGCCCATTTTTATGATTATGTGTAAAAGGAAAATGATAACAATTAAAAAAATTGCGTAAGTTCTCAATTTTTACGTGCGCTGAGGTACCACAACTTTAATTAAAGTTTTTGAGATCGAAATCTCACTACAAATATCATGCAAGATTTCACCATACCTTCCATCTGGAGAATGTCAGAACGAAGTTTCGGGTTCAGGGGGTTGCCATAATTCCCGAAGCTACAATACTTCGTAGACCGCCAAGGTCAAAAACCAACTATACTAACTTGAGTAAAATAAGCGAAACGCTCGCCAACACACAGTCGCAATGTGCATTTTGAACATTTTTTTTCAATGGATTGAAACGAAATTTGAGTACAGATCTATAATTAATATTAGCAAGCGTCATACCAATTTTTATTTATCTAAGCCAAAGGGTTTAAGAGATATAATTTTTACAAGTATGCGATTACACAGACCGACAGATAGTCAACCCTTTGACGGATTTGGCCCAAACTTTTATACGGACCTACATTCATGATGATAAAACTGTGTACCAAATTTTATTCATCTAGCTATTCAAGTTTTTGAATTTTAGTGTTCAAATGACCGCGGATAGACAGACAGACAGCCTTCCCTTGAATGGATTTTTTCCAAAATTTGACAGAAACCTACAAATTATGCGCCAAGTTCACATACAAAATTTCATCCCTGTATCTCTAATAGTTTTCGAGTTATCGTGTTCATAGACACACAGACATACAGACACACGGACAGACATAATTCCAAAATTGTGTTTTTCGGACTCAGGGAGGTCTAAAACGTGGAGATTCGTCAAAATCTCGAGTTCGAATTTTTTGACGATTACAATACTTTCTCTTTGTATACTTCGTATACGAGAAAGTAAAAAATGACCCGAAGTCTTGATTCGATTCCTGATCTCTGATCTTCATTATCTATTATATATATATATATATATATATGAAAGAGAAGTCACTCACTGACTCATCAACGAATCTCGCAAACCACTGGGACTAGAAACTTGAAATTTGGCAGGTGGTTGCTTCTTGGGTAGTAGGTGCTCATTAAGAAAGGGTTTTCGAAATTTTGATTAGAATTTTAATTATTAAAAATACCTTACATTTTAACTTTTTTCCGCAATAACGTCAGAGTATGCAATTGCACAAAAACTATTTTAACATTATCGTAATGTTCAAAAAATGAGCTTTTTAATTATACCAATTTCATTTGTATGCGACATTCTGTTGAATTTGAATTAATTTTTGAAAATGCTTTCAAACACAATTTCTAACAATGTTCTTATTGCTATCGCCTGCAGCTATTTTTGGAGCATAAATCAAAATGAAACACCAAAATGTTTAATTAAATTTCATGTCATTTTTAAAAAGTTATTAATAACTTATAGAGAAAATTAGCTTTCGGCTGTTTTTAAAAATCGTTTGGTTCGCTTAATATTTTAATTTTAATTAAACCTTTCAGACAATAAAAGAATTTTGTTTATAAAATATTTCATGTAAAAATATCCAATAATTACATACGCGAACGAAGTCGCGGGTATCAGTTAGTTATAAATAAATCTGTTGTGTTAAACCGAATACGTGAAAATGTTTTGAGAAATCAACTTCCATTTGCCATCTGAAACAAGAAAAGATAACAGATTATTAAAAGTATTTAGTTGCTCCGTTTAGTTATGTTAACGTCTTGTTTCGAAGCAACACGATTACTATTTTAAGACGGACCTGGTCATTTTGAACGATGGTCAGATAACGAGAACGGCATCTTAGCCGGCACGCCCTCTGCAAGTTTCCTCACCACACCAGCGAGAGAGCGTTTGGCTCTCGACGTCATATTTAGCGTGTACCAGGCCTACATATACGACGGATCTTGAGTGGAATCGGGTCTCGAAACTTACAACCGGTCCACATCGCCTCGACTGGTGAAAGGCAAAAAACCATTGAGCATGGAATTTTTACCACTCGACGTCCCTTTTGGGCAGAAAAACTTGCACGATCTTTTTGCTAAAACTAGAAATAGAAAATGAAGCCACTAATAAAATGACTTCTCCGACTCGTGCATTGAATTACAGAATTTTTTGATATTTCAATCTGTAATCAAGTCAAATTAGCAATGAATTGAAAAGATACGAATCGCTTGGACACGTTAAAGTATCGTATCTTTCTATGGATTAAAATAACAATAAATGTCCCAGTGGCGCCAAGGTCATAATAGCCCCTGTCATCCTCAACCTATTGAAATGGCGCCATAGTATTTTTTTGGCCCCTCATCATATTCATTCAAGTTTTGGGAATATGACCAGTGGCTTAGGATGCCTTTTTTGACCGTCATCAGCAAGCGTAGCTTTTTTTTATTATCGTCAAGCCCTCTCATCAAATTTTGCTTTAACGATAATATAAAATCAGTAATGTTTTGACTCCATGGCGCCCCCTAAATCCCCTTGCTGAGCCACTGAAATGTCCCTGCCGAGAGAGAGAGGACTGCTGATCCGGGATAAGAAAAAATATATGTTTCTTACTTTCAAGAGTATTTTATATTTAGAAATTTGTGAAAAATTTCATTTTATGACAAATGGGTTTCGGCATGAATTTAATTCTATTTTCTCTGAATATAAAACATTCTCTTTATATTTATCGGAATTGCACTTATTTAGTTAGAAATCAATAAGGCTTAGTGAGAAGTCAGATTTTTTCCAGAACACGTGAAGACTGTTGATAAGTCACCGCAGTCATAATTCGCAAAAGGCCGGAATGCCTTTTTACCCTGCTCTCGGCAGCCCTCAAATAGTATGTGTCATCTAAGTAGGAGGTTAAAAAAATTAGTGGGTTAAGGAAAAACTAATGAATGAAAACCTGCGAGAATTTTCTCTATCGCAATTCCATTTTTCTGCATGACCCCACTTGGAGTCGTAACCTACAGGCTCTGTCATAGGTCAAAGGGATTCAATAATAAGCCATTCGGTGAATCTGAAAGACCGTCTGCCCCGACAAAAAATGGGACACTGAAGTCCCCCCATTTCCCCCTTTAACGTCTTCGGAGATGGACCATATCATCATTTATGTACCTACAACCAGGAGCGAGACCCCGCCTACTTCTCATCCACGAACCCCCAGGTGGGATCTAAAACAAGGCAAAGACTGGATAAAAACACCAGAAAGCCGTAGAAATTTGCGAGCAGAGTGGTTCACCAACCATTTAGCTCGCAATGATTGGTTCAACTGCTTTCAATTTAACAACTATTCAACTTCAAATTAAGTAACTATATTTATTCTATATATTACGTTTCGATTTTAAATTTTTTTCGTTGTCCAAAAATAATTAGAACTTTTTCTATGTTTCACCTTCATCAAATCGCCCTTTGGCAAATTCTCCTTCTTAATTGTTTAAAGAATCTGAAGGATGTATTGAATGCGTTTCAAAAATTTCTCTCTCTAACTAAATAAAAGACGACAGATCTTAGCTGTTCAAAAAATTCGAATTCTCTACGTGATATTAAATTTAAATAGTTCCTGGTTATTTTTTCTTATTATGAAATTTGAATTAGATCCTTGAAAATTGTTTTTGATATTAAATTGGAGTTATGTTTATCAGAATAATTTATTTCGTCAAATATTCTTTTTCAAGTTTTGATGCATTAGTTCAAAACAACAACTAATCTGTTTTACAGCAAATTTGATGGGAGGAGAAAAGGATCCATTCTGGTGAAACGCATTCACGTTATAAGTTGCTTTTCGACTTATTTAATATTCGATAAGGATTCTTTTGTCCGTAAACCATAATTACTCTTCGTGTTTGCAATCCAAGCACGCCGAATCTGGAATTTTGAAATCAATGTTTCAAAACGCTGAGATGTTTCTAACTTTTGACTCTTTCTCGTCGTGTATGAAAAGAAATTTGTGGCACTTCGCGGTCTTCAATACGTATTTTCTTATTTTTTCCCCTTTCGTTTCTTAACATTTTTCCAGGGATATGAATTGAACATGTTTTCGACATCTGTGGAAATGCCCGGTTCTACAGAAGTTGAAAACACGAACATTCTAATAATGTCCTATTTGATTATGGCACATTCATGGGTTGCTGATAAATCACTTATTTGTGATGCAGTATTCATAAATGAATTCACCTTATTAAACCTTGTTTTCCTCAAATTTCCCATCTTCCGCAGCGATATTTGAAGGAATGAGAGATTATGACTCATCAATAACTGTGTATATCGATAGGTATTTTGCTAATTCGAACATCTTTAATTTGAATTTGTCTGTATTCGCTCTTTTTTCTGTACCTTTGAATTTTCTAGCAACAAATTTCTCCCCGAGATCGGGCTGGTTTTTTCCTTCGAGCGAGTGGGGAAGCTTTCCCTGAAAATCTTCCAGGAAGGCAACCTACCCCCATACATAGCAGCTCCATATTAGGATATTAGGGTTCTGTTTCACGTGGTGCTCCATACTCGTTCTGAAAGAAAATGTACCATTTATCATGAGTCCTTGACTCATGGACATGGCTAGATGTACTGGACCAATGGGAACCACGGCCACAATCTTCTAAATAACTTCCTGTTTTGTCAGAATGCTCACGTATTATGAGAGCATAAAGTCAACCTAAACCCGCTCGGATTGTGTAGTGGTAATAATGACATTGAACTTCTGTAAAGATTTTGATAGTTTCTAAGGGCTTTAGAAGGATAAGTTAACTTTCATTAAAATTTTTTTTGCATATTTTGATTTTGCTGAATCATTATAATTTAGTCGAGTAGAAGATACACTTGTTAGTTAAATTTAGCATACATGGAACTTTTTGTAGGAAATATATAGAAATGGAATTTTGATCATTGTCTTGGATTTATGATTAAAAAATTATAAAAAGTAAATTATTATGATAATCTAACCAGAAAACGCGTACAAATAAAACTTTCGAGTGATACTTGGAGTTTTACTTTACTTGATCTTGTTGATTTTAATGAGCCTGAGACTAAAAATGAGACATTAATATAATTAAATTAAACTGTTTATGCATAAATTATTTTTATTCCTGAAATCTTTTTATAGCCTCACGAGCAAACGAAAGGAAAAAATCCTACTTTTCTTAAATCAATATTATCACTTAATAGAATCTCAGAAACAGTTCCGAAAAAGATTAGATTTAGGTTTAGATTAGATTTAGATTAGAAGATTTTAGGTTTATAGTGTGCACCCGCAGGTGGAAATGGTATGTTAATTGCTTTCCCAGATGCGCTCGCCGTTGGTGGTGGACACTGACAGTGAAATGGCGGTAAAGGTTGCTGAGCGAGAGACTACGGCGGAATTCTGGAATTGGTTCAGAAGCTTCCAAATTATAACTGGTGAATGAGAACATTCTGAGAGAGAGCTGGCAGGTTGTTCTGTTGAGACTGAAGCCCAAACTGGAAGAAACTCGTTTCGGCTAAACAGTGATTTTGAATGTGACAACTCCTCATGGTTTTTTTTATGCAAAGTGTATATTATAATCCAGATGTAAAAACTATTAAATTCATATTAATTCGAATTAAATTATTGATTAATGATAGTGTTTTACTGCATTTAAATATTTTACTTTAAAGTTTAGCATGGGTATCTGTTAATGCGAGGATGGATCCAAAAAAAAAGTTGACAAAGGTAATAAAAAATTATTTATTAACAATAAACAGAAAATACAAAATGGAATTAAGAAGCATATTTGCGATCACTTTTCCACACAATCACCAAATCTATTTAGGCATTTATCTGAGCGCAGGACCAACTTTTTTAACTCATCATGGTAGAAATCACGTCCTTGCCCATTGAGCCTGTTTTCACATCACTGTCTGAAGAGAACCTTCTTCCAGATAAGTGTTCCGTCAATTTCGGAAAAAGGAAATAGTCACTGGGCCATCGTGAAGCCATCCGACGCAAACGCCCTGGCATGTTGAGTGATGGTGCTATCCTCCTGCATGACAATACTCAGACTGCTCGCAAAAATCAAGAATTGCTGCAGAAGTTCAAGTCGGAAGTCTGGAGCCACCCCCCATACAGCCCAGATTTGGCATCTAATCTGGGTTCCAAACACTCATATGGAACAAGGTTCTCTTCAATCAGTGATGTGAAAACATCTGACGAGAACTGGCTCAATGGGCAAAGAAGTGATTTCGATCAAGCTGGGTTAAACAAGTTGGTCCTGCATTCAGATAAATGCCTAAATAGATTTGGTGATTGTGTGGAAAAGTGATCGGCAAGTATGCTTCTTAATTACATTTTGTATTTTCTGTTTATTGTTAATAGATAATTTTTTATTACCTTTGTCAACTTTTTTTTGGATCCATCCTCGTAGCTGAAACTCAACTCCAGTAAGTGACAATGGGAGAAATTTTACAAGATTCTTAACATTTTTTCATACACTTGATTTAAGCAAACGCCGTTTCATTTTATCCTTTCAAATTTTCTTTCATCAAAAAGAGTAATTACAAGTATTAAAATGTGAAGTTACAATACAATTCACAAAGCAAAATTTCATTGAAATCTGAGACTTTCCTCAATTCAATTCTGAAATGAATCTAATAAAGCATTTCATCCAATGAAGCAATTCTCGTTACTGAAATAAGTCACGTCTTTATAAAAAAAGAATATTTTAATACAAGGTCGTACTTAACAACCTTATAAAATTGAAACATCTGCCATTTATACTGCTGGCAGTTAAAATCAACGTATATTCATAGCACTGTAAAGAAAACAACTAATGGCTCTAAATGGTAAGCGTTTCACAACATAGGGAAACTTAGGTTTAATTGAGGTACACAGAATATAAGGAAACGAATGACACAAAAGATAGTTCCGAAAATGAGCGATACAGGAAGTCAAGTCCAGATTAAATATCAGATCGAACAGTCCCTAGTATAAATAAAATTCATCCGTCATCGTAAAATAGTAGTCTTAGTCTGCTCACGCATAAATTAAAAATTGTCAGTAGCAATATATACTTTCAATAGCCATTAGCAAATAAATGCTATTTTAATTTCATAGAAGGTAAATAACTAGTTTAGTTACTCTATTAACGTCTCTTTTTGAAGCACATCGGGACTATTTCGGGGTGGATTTAGTAATTTTGAACCGACATCAGACTATGAAGACAACACCTGGGCCGGCACCTCTTTCCCAAACTTCCATGCCACACCTGCTGGTAGACATTTGACCCTCAGAATCGGGTGTAACGTGCAACAGTGTATATACATGGCGGATCTTTGGCTGAATCATCTCTCAAACTTCGAATTCTTCGGTTCGGAGTCTACTTAGTCAGCTAACTAATCTTTAGAAGCCAAGTCTTACCACCAGGGCAACATGGTCCGAAGATAGTTCTAACCAGAAAAAGTGGCCATTTTACTAGGTATTTCTTTTTCGCCCTGGTCGGAAATGCCCAAGATTTAGTTTTCACTCAAGT
Organism: Araneus ventricosus; assembly: GCA_013235015.1. NCBI lineage: Eukaryota > Metazoa > Arthropoda > Arachnida > Araneae > Araneidae > Araneus > Araneus ventricosus. The sequence goes on from BGPR01000787.1 coordinate 59,850, forward strand.
GCTCTAGAAAAAGATATTTCTAAGCAGTCAATTCCTATTCACCTGGCACACATCTAGTGCTATTTAAGCTTTGAATCCATTGCGCAACTTTTCAGGAAGAAAAAAGGCGTGGCTTCACAGTACAACGTGTTGTTAGATGACATATACATTTGACATTTGCCATGTGATTGGGACGTCAAGTGAATCGACTACATTTCTAACCATTCTGTGTAGAGGGTGTTCGCACATTTTTTGAACGTGCAGATAATAGAGGAGAAAACTTTGTAATATCAGATTATAATTTAAAGACTGAGCAAATGATCAGTGAAAAAAATAGAACTGTTTTAAGCCAAACGATTGCTTATATATTCCTTTAAAAATGTTTAAAAAAATGTACAAACGGTCTCTGTAATTAAAAGCTTTTTAATTTCGTATAATTATTTCTTAAGGTTAAGAGCCATTACGATGAGTTATTACGGACATAATTTCTTAGATTAAAATGCGCTTTACATAATTTATTTGATTTGTATATTTATGCCTTGCTTCGAGGTTGACAAGGACTAGTGGGAAAAGACCTTGTGAATTTGAATCGTTGTCAGGGGACAAAAGCTAATAACCCAGTCTCCTAATTGACATAATATAAAATCAGGTTTTTAAATAAAGCTCTTGCGCTTTAAGTGGTTTATTTAATTGCTCTTTTTCTTATCAAGGTTTAATTGCTCTTGTTCTTAGAAGGAATTGAGTAAATGGTATTAGATTGATACCAGTTTCTTGTTTCATTTCCCCCAAGAATATAATAATGGGTTTAGATATATGGTTACTTGCCTTGTTCTGATGGAGTTCTACTGCTTGATGGGTGTCTAGGTAAAGATGTGATTTTTTGCTTTAACATTGGCAAAAAAATATTATTTTGTTCATATAAAAAATTTATTTTTACATCTTTTTCATTTCCCTTTATTTTTAATTTTCCATTACTTGCAAAACCGGCAAGAACTTTAAATATTTCACTAAAAGTTTCTTTAAATTGTTCGAACCATGTTTTCAAATTTTCTCCTTTTCCTTTACTTTAATAAATATAATATTTTTTTTATCTCAGTCGCTTAGTTATATCCAAGTTTTATCGAATGTTGCAACATTTTTCAGCAGATAAATACTTCTCATACTGAATTGTGTATTGAACACAACATTCATCTACTTGTTTAAGAGAAAGTTCTTTTAAGATTCAGTTCTCTACTCATTATTTTATTTACAGTTGAAGCTAAGCAATTAAATTAAACAAATGATCTTCAACCATTATTTGAGTTAAAAGATTTTATTTTAAAATTAAAGATTTCACCTTAGAAGCATACGCTTCTTTTTAAAATCTTTTATTTGACTTGGTTCATGTTTCTAAAGAAGGAATTCTGTAGCCAATTTTTCACTCACTTCCTGGAGGCACGTGTACTTTCGATGACACTACAATCTATCTTAATATTTTCAAAACTTAATTATCAGTTAATCATTAATTAAATTGAATTGTGCTTTGATTTCCGTGGCGCCACCTGATAGCGAGTTTGAGAAACAATAGATCTCAAGTTTAAAATGCAGACAATAATTAAATTAACATCTTCTGCTGTTTCGTTCTCTAACAAAAGCGTGTCTCTAAAAATTGTTTTTAATTAAATTCACATTTTGTTACGTTTTTGAAATTATTTTTCCAGTAGATTGCAAAATTTTACGTGTTACTTCTCTATTATTAATTATACTTATTCTGCCTTCATATATACTGATATTATGTGCTTTACATCGTCCCTCATAATAGGATTATTTCTCTTCCGAAAACCCCCGAAAATATAGCTTCCTATCCATTGTTATTTACAGTCGTCATTTTGTAATTAAAAAAATTGTAATATCACAATTATAATATAAAGTCTCAACAAATAATTAGTGAATAATAAGGCTATTTTAAGCAAAACGATTGCTTATATATTCCTCTAAAAACAAAAATATGTGAGAACAGTTTCTTGTATTTCACAGCTTTTTAATTTCGCGTAATTAGTCTTAAGAGCTTATACAACTAGTCATTACGAGAATAATTTTCTAAATGAAAATGTGTTTTACAGGATTGATTTGATTTATGTCTTGTTTAGATGTTGACAAGGGCTAGTGGGAAAGGACCTTGTAAATGTGAATCGCACAAAAGCTGATAACCCAGTCTTCTAATTTCCATACGATATGAGCAGACGTGTTTTGCGTAAAATATAAGGCAAGTTATTATTCACGGACAAGCAGCGTAAGTTCTGGTTTTTAAAATCTATGACGTAGCTTTAGACAATGAGTTTCTGAAATATGACCTTTACTAGCCATACTGTTTGGCAAAGGCTTCTAAATTCCTGTTAGATGACCACGTCAGTCGTGTATGCACTCTAGAAGCTTGCCTCGAATGGAAGAATGTTCAATCCGTGACCTAAGTAAAATGCACAGGGTTCAAAATTTGGCGAGAATCGAGCTCACGATCTTCAAACTAGGAGCCTGATATAATGATACTAGGGCTTCACGACGTTTCCCCTGAATGTATGCAATGAACTATTGAGATCAAACTGAGTAAAAAAAGCACTTTTTCCGAGTTTGTTATGCTAAAATAGAAATTATTCTGGTTGATTAAAAATGATTTTATAAAGAAAGAAATGAGAGTACTAAAATTTAACACACAATCTGCTCGTATTTTCAAAATGGTTTAGTTTTCTATTTATTAACACAGGAGCCAGGATTTGAGCCATGCTTTTCCAAACTCATAGTTAAACTTGCATTTACCTAAAATAAAATAAAAGTTTTATGCTGAGAAGGAGTCAAAGGTTAAAAAGATTGTGAAAATGATCAGGCAAGGATGATTTAAGTGGTTAGTTGTTGAAGAAACATGGTAGAAAGTCCGAAGGTACGCTTAAACATGAGAATGAAAGCCATAGATTTTAAAAATGTTAAAAGGCGAAGATAGGAATTTTTACCAGTCAATGCAAAGAATGGATTTGAGGATTCATTTCTTTAAACAATGAGGTTGTTTGAAAATAGAGAAGTCGTTGAGTATTATAAAATGGATGTTCTATTAGAATATGGAAAACAGATAGGGAGCAATCACAGTGTGGGCGTGAAGGATGTTGTTTGAAAACAGGATCCTTCCCAAACAAGATTGTTGCAAATGGCGATGCGCGAATCTGCAATTTCTGCAGGGTTGTTAAAGTAGTGCCTTTTTTTATTAGTTTTTCAAGATTACTCAAGGCAGGGCAATTTTGTATAACTGGTTTTACTGCATTTTGTTAATTTTGTGTATGAAAACTTCATTGTGTTTGACTGTTTAAAGAACAATGCCCTTGATATGCTTTTTAGGATTGTATACAAAGATGGATATGTTGGAAAAACCAGAGGCCAATTTGGCTACCTTGTTCTTAAGTGAAAATATTATGTGGAGAAAATATATAAAAATTATCAAATTCAGTTGTATTTTCTCTACTTGTTTGGGGATGTACATTTTATTAATACTTTGTTTACAAACAACTTGAACTGATTATATTTAAAAACTTTTGTCTTAAATCGTTTAGAAATCAAACAATACAGATCTTTCAGAAATATGTAAATAACTTTCTCTTAAATAAGATGAATAATATTTATATAACTTTTAAAAACAAAAATAAATTAGAAATTTTAAAAACTTATTTTTTTGGGCTTAAAACTTATTATTTGTATTTTGATACCATCTTAAATTGATGTCAACACAAATGAAATATCTCTCGAACTTGTAACTCAATCATAAAATATATTCTTCCGCTGTTTTCCATCAACATCAATCCAACCTATTCTCCGAATTAGAGGTATAAAGGATGTCTTTTCAATAGCAGAATTGGTATACCATAAAGTAGGATTTAGATCCTTTCTGTCATCGTGAATGCATGCGGCCCTCGGGATTAGAGTTTTGAATAATATCTTTGATTTTTTCCCTTGAAAGTCATAAATCTGTCATACTCACTATCAATAGGTACTACCGAATCTGCAAACTTGTTCTCTTTTCATCAGCAATCGTGGCTGTGAGAAGATGGATAAATTGTAAGATGTTTAATAAAGTACTATTAAACGATATTAATTGCAGATTGGTCTCAGTGCTTCCATTATTGTACATGTATATTTCCCGATTAATGTTTCAAGCAGTATTTAAAAATACGATAGAACCCAGTAATGAATAGTAAATAGTGCTGGTCTTTTCCTAGCTACTAAGTAACATCGTGCAAGAAAACAATGTCCCTTTCTTTCCTTTTCATACCCGAAAGAAAGAGTTGAAATGTATTATAGAGACCATTTGAAATGACGGCTACCTTGTAGCATTCCTTTCTTTGTTAAAATTTGACTGTTTCATCTAGAACGATACTTCTTAAACTAAGGGTCATTTAGTCTAACTTTTGATAAATCATACTTTGTGAGATTCTGTAATGTCCTTAGTTAAAAATCATTAAGACTATCATCCTGAATAATATAATTCTTCAAAATTTATAAAACAATTATATTAAATGAATCTTTTTTTTTCATTTGCTTTACTATGCAAATGCATATTAGGGGTCACGAAAAATAAGCTCAGTAAAAAATGGGATCATGAAATTTTTATTCCGACAGAAAAAGTCTCGAGAGTAAAGAAGTACGAGAGGTCCTGAGCTAGAACATACATGAAACTCCTTTAGAATCATATTTTTACATCTTTGTATAAGAAGCATACAGAAAGTAATTATTGAAATCGTTAAAAAATTCTCTTTGCTGAATCTCGAGAACAAATTTTAGACCCCGTGAGTATAAAACAACTGTGTTTGGACTTATGTCTGAGATGGCCACGAGAACTCAAATAGAGAACCGAAGCAGATGAGGAAATTTGGCACGTGGCCTTTACAATCAATAGTAAATCTGTAGGAAATTTTTCGACGAATCTGTGTCCACTTTTCTTGAATACAAATTCGATTTCCTTCGCTATAATACTACGAAGTTACAAAAAAGAAGCGCCACATTTACAATATTTCTGAGATTGTTATTTCGTGTGCAATGAAGACATTATGTCCATTCTTATGATTGTATTTATTGAACTGTGTGCTGATCAAGGCGAAGAAACTCTCAAGTATCCGGTCTTCGTCCTATCTGGCTTCATTAGGAAAAATAATTCTCCGAAATGAAATGAGGAATAATTTCGTTTTCCAAGGCTTTTTCCAAAACTAAACACTGTCAGTTCTGACTTTTTCTTCTTAGATCGAACTTTTCTCTTCAATGTAATCATATATCAATGAAATAAATTAAAATACTTTTAAAAAGAATTGAGCCTACGTTTCAAGTTAATATTTTATGTATTTTAAAAATGAGTATTCATACTGTAAAGTGTACATGATTTCATTATAGAATTTATCTTCAAATGAGTATAATATTTTTATTCTTAAACTTACTTTCTTTGTAATAAATTTTGAAATGAACATCAAAACATTTCTAAAGTACTGGCCTGTACTAAGAGATCAAAAAATGAAAGCAGCGGGGTGGTGTAGCAAGTGATCATTTAGAGGCCTAGTCGGCTTTCTTTTGCTATCCTTTCGCAACATTAGCCCGGATAATTAGGAGTCTACTTATATTTCTCGTAGGGTAGACAAAGACAGTTCTTAACCATTAATGCTCGAGTAACATTTTTTCGATAATAATTACACGTAACATTATTGAAATCAACTGGAAAATTACTAAAAAAACCCTGCCTGAATAATTTCTATTTTAGTTCCTTTCCAAGCCTACAGTTCCTATATCGGGAAAGAAAAACTATCAAAATTTCAAATGATGTGAAATTTAAAAAGAACACCTTTTTCTCACAATTGTATTTACCGATAGATTCGTTAAATACAAGTAGATTCATTTCATTGATAAATAATTGTACAAACTTACAATTTTCTTCTTGATATTGCAAAAAACTATTTTCCATTCTGACTAAGATTGAATATAGAAGAAACGATGCTTAAAATACTTTTTTGTCACATTTATGTTGAAAAAATAATTTCTGTGAGTTTCCGATGCATTTTTAGAAGCGACCCTGAAAAGGAACGCTAGGCATTCATGGGCTATATTTATGCAATTCATTTATGGAAAAATAGTTCACTCAAGTTGTGATTATTACTGAATTACTCGACTCTAAGTTGAATAAAGGGTTCCAGAAAAAATTATCCCTGAAAGGTTTTTTACAATGTATTAAGTGCAAAATCAATTCCAATGTACTGAATATAATAGTGCAAAATCGGTTATTGACAACCTATGGATGAGTAACTGACACTACAGTTACTGGCACCTCTTCAATCTTATTTAGTTTATTTTGAACTGTCTACCTACGGTAGGTTAAGTAAGACTGAATATTGACGTGAAAATTAAAATTGTTTCAATTAAAGAGTAGTTTGTCAATAAATGTCTTGTTTATCCTATTGCATTTATGCACACGCGCGTTGCCACTCCGTCTATCGAAAATATTAAATACAATTATTCGTGTGAACGTTATCGTGACTATAATTGGAAATTATTTTTTTAAATGTGAAAATCAGAGAACAATATCATTATCACTGAATAGACAGATAATTTTTGAATTTCAAGATGGCGTAAAAATGGTTTCGTCGGATAACATGTCAGAATTTATAGGAAAAAAACCCCCAATCAAATTTATGAAATAACAATAATGTGACCAGCGTTCAGTGGATAGGACAATTTTGGTTACTTATAGAGAATTTTTATTGATACCAATCATGTCATCAAACTTAAGGGCACTAATTTTTTATCGTAAGTTATAAATAACATCCTTAAATGGAAGTACGCAAAAAAGTCGAGGGGAGAAACCTCACGATTTTTTGAATTGCACAACTTATGAAGGTATTATTTCACATAATACTAAGAAAAGTTTTGAATTCATTTTATTCGTGCATCAAACATATCCCTTTTTCCTGTATTTTTCCATAATAATAGATATTCTTGTAAATCTTATAGTAAAATTTCACGCTTTTATAAAATGAAAGGAGGAATAAAATCAAGATTAGAGATGAAAATATATAGAATTCTAATTTTAAAAATATTGAAGCAACGTGCTTATTTTGATATGAAGAACATCAAAGACAAATAATTGGCAGTCATAAACAACATAATTATAGTTATCTATTTGCCAGAACAATTGACCAACAGATAACCGGAATACCTCGTGAAATTTCCCTTCAGTATCATGAAATCATTCCTTCTAAATTGATGATTTCGCCAAGCAGCGATTTCTCGCCAAGAGAGTAACAACCAATCGTGTTGGGGGAAAGGATCATAACGCGGAAATTTCTATATATAAAGTATGGATTCTAAGTAATTTTTAAGAGAAATCATGTTGCTCCACATGTTCTACGATTGTGTTTCGTTCTTAATTTCTGACAATACTCTTCATCGATGGATGATGGAGCTGGCTGTTCACCAGAAACCGTTGAAAGTAAGGATTTTTTCATATTAATGAATTTGCAAAAAAATATTTGAATTTCATTCACGGTGTTAAAGCAGAAGAGATTTATCTTTCCATTGAAATAAATAGAAAACTATGACTGTGAATTTTAAATACAGATGACTTAATATTAAATATAAATTCTAAAGCATTTGAGTATTGCAAAAATGTCTGCCATGAAAGCTTTGTCTGAGGTTTTTACTCCTTGTCTTCTTCAAAATGTAAAATGAACTACTGTTGAAAACATCATTTTCTGACTTTTATTTTTTATGAAGATATTTGTTGAACTAATTATTATATAAAGAGTTTTTATTCAAAGTTATGAAGACATTGATCAAATTAAATTTTCAATAATGAGTAAGTCATAAAGTAGTTAAAACAAAAATAAAAACAGTTGACATAAGCGAAAGAGCTCGTTGCTTCTTTAAGAGTTTTACTGATAGTGACTTGAATAAAATGATGAAGTCGAGATAATTTTTTGACTGACTAACTAGGTAAAATATTTTCCACCTAGAGGTGTAAACCCTTTACATACAAAATAGTTATTAATTGTTGAAAATTAGTTTTTGGTTGGTTTTAAAATTCCTGCCTGGTATTTCGCAAATTTATGAATTGACTTTTAGAGAATTGAAAATTTTTATTAGTTTTTAAAGTAGGTTTCAGTGGATTTTAAAATAAGTTTTCAATAGTTTAAAATTTATCCTGGGAAAAAATGAGAGAAGCTGTTAAAAGTGGGTTTCTATCCCACAAAAAAAATAAGCTAACAAAAAATCTAATGATTACAAGCAAATATATATATATATATATATAAAACTGAGCGATGTTTTCAAATAACCGTTGTTTAATTACTAGTGTATAAATTTTATTTTGGTGCATCTTGCTATATAAGATCAAACCACCCAATTATTTTTGTTAGCTATGGTCAAAATAGATGTTTTTTATAGTTGTGCTTAACTAATCTTTCATAATCAGTAAATGGGCAAACTAATATTATGAATTTGAAAATTCGCACAAGAAGGTGATTCTCGAATCAGATAGGAAAATATTAAGAAAATTATGCTGCATAGGTATAAGTTTTGTTTTATTGAATAGATAGTATAAATCTGAGACATTTATTAATTATAATAAACAGCGCGACCAAAAAATCATTTCTCCTAGTGCTTAATAGAACAGAAGTAAATGTTCTGCGACAGGAGTATAAAAACTACAAAAGAAGCAATAAAAATTTCTGCAGCAAGACTTTAAAATGTTCTTCTTTTATCTGATGACAATTCTAATCGAGTTTCACCAAATTTAAAACATACTTCGAGAGCAACGAAATACTACTGTTAATGAGGCATTAGCCAGATTATATCTCTGAAGAGTTTCCGAAGCATTAACTGTGCGAAATCAAAAGAGTTTTTTGATGATTTCTTCCTTGATAAGTTGGGATTCTTCTCTGTACTCAGTTGGAAAATCATATGATGCTGATTTCCTTTCTTTCAGAAAATTTCACCCTGCCATGTGTACAAGCCGGGAAATTCCAATATACATGGTTATCTTCAACATGGGCTATTCATTCATTTCCTTTAAAATGTTCGGCCAAAATTTTATAAAGATCTGATTACACTTCAAAAATTACGGTTTTTCCAGTCAGAGAGCTCGTTGATCAAAGATGAATATCAGATCAAAATAATTGTCTTCTTGAAGGGTTGAAGGAAACTTTTATGAATCTATCATACTAAAGATTATTTAAACTATAACATTAGTGTCGTTAATGATAACATCAAGGTTTAAAGTTACGTCATTTCAAATTCTTGACATGTTCAACCTCGAATCCAAGGAGTCGAGGGCAATTCCCTTGACGTCACATGAAAAAGTGTTCATGTCCTCCATCTAACCTAAGTATCTAACTACGAACTGTCTTACGCTATGCTATGATGTCAAGTCCTTTTTTTCGCCTGCAAAATTTGCAGTGGACCCTAAAATTAAATTGGCGCGGCATTAATTTGACATTTACATTAACTGACTAGGGAAAAATTTTGTAAACCTACCGAATATATTTCATTCTCATATATATATATTAAGAATGTATTGGGTGCTATAAGTATTATAATCTTTGCTATAATTATTTCAATGCTATTTTAAATACCGATGGGCTCAATTTTTCGTTTTATCTTACATACGACAGAAATCTTCTGAAAATAATAATATATTGCAAATAGAACTAAAAATATTGTGTTTAGATTAGCAGCATTTACATTATTCTGAAAGTAAGTCTTAATATGTTAATCAGTCAATACATATGAAGTAAATCATGTGTTTGTATGAAGATTCAATTAATGCAATGAAGCCAGTGATGGTTGCTTCTTTAAAAGCAATATTCATATTGTACTGTATAAAATTAAAAAACCTCCTTTCCAATTGCTATGGTGTTAGATAAAACGTCATGTTCAATATTTCAGTCAACCTTGAGTAAATAATCACTGACGTTCTTTTGAACGTTACGTTTAAGGAAGAAGAGGTTATCTGAATTTGTTATATATTTTCACGCTCGATGGCATTAAAGTCTATTCAATTAAGGAATACAAAAATGAAGAGATCCTTATAATAAAGATACAGTCGGACCTCTATTTAACGAACCTCTGTTTTGCGAATTTCTCTATTTTGCGAACTTTTTCTTGGAACCAAAAAAATTCTGCGAATTTCTTCGTAAAATAGCCTCCAAATAGCGAAGTGCATTCTTTATTTAACGAACTTTTTCTTGTGATCCAATATATTTTTTTCTCCCTATTCCTCAAAATATTTCTAAACATTTCAAACTTATTCTTTCTTTTAACACATTTTATGTTGATCAATGACCTTGAAGCTGGAAAATTTCAAAGCGAAAGTACTTGAGCATCAAAGAAAAAAATTTAATTCTTCGTGAGGTGGATAAAGGCGTGAAAAAAAAGGATATTGCTATAAAATTTGGTATTCCTTCAAACAGCTTGTCAACCATAATAAAAAAATCGTTATAAGATACAAAATTAGGATTCATCGAATTCTTGTTCAAAACGTTTAAAAGCATGTGTCTATGAAGATGTGTCTAAATGCATGTGTCTAAAAAAAAATACAGCAATGAATTGCGATGAAGACGAAGATGGAAATGATCATGATGCAGAAATCAACAAACCTTTCGTATGATGAAATGCTACAATTCATTAATTTTAATATAAAATTATTTTTTAATTGAAAATACAGTGTATTCCCGGACAATGTTTTGTTTTATTCTTGTTTTTCTTGCAGATTTCTTTTTGATGGGTAAAATATATAAAACGAATATATTAATTTACCAAATAAAGGTGTAATTAATTACTTTTTTAATAATATTTAGTGTTTATGAATTTAAAATCTGTTTTGTGTAGTTTAAAGTATTTTAAAAGGTGAATCTCTATTTAACGAATTTTCCATATAACGAACTTTTTTTTTTCGGGATTTAGCGACTTCGTTAAATAGAGGTCCGACTATGTTCAAAACATTTCCAAATTTCCGCATAAAATCATTTTAGGGCTTTAAAAAATTTGTCATCAATCAGTTCTATAGGAAAATTCAGTGCAATCGCTTTTAACTCTTTAGTCCATGATATTTTATTTTAAAAGTTCTTCATTACGGGTTAAAGAGTTTTTGTGAGTATTCAAATTTTAAAAAAATAATGAAACTTCGAGTCGTTCACATTTAATATTTTCTGTAGAAAAAAATATTTTGTAGCCAATATTATATAATGAACAGATAAACTGTTCGATTTGGAAATTTGAAGACACAAATTAAACAGTGTTTTGTAGAGAGACATATTTAGTATAGTATTTTATATAAAAGACGCCCTTATTTCAACAGCCTCCTAGTTTCTATTTCCAATATAACATTATTCATTACATGATTTGTGAGGTATCTGCGGCCATGGTGACATAGTCTTAGCATCGAGACTCGATTCCACCAAAAGATCCATCGTATAAATTAGATTTTTTTTTAAAAAATCAGTTGGATTGTGGAGGCCGAGTATTGGCTTTGAAACTGGAGCATCGTGGATTCAATAACGCTTTCACCAAATACCGTCGTGTTTGTGGGCCTGATAGGCTTCGAATCCCTCGGCATGACACGCCCTTCTGCTGGTGTGGTGTTGAAGTTGAAACAGGGAGTACTAACTCAGTTGTCGTACTCGCCATGGAACCACGGCTCAAAGTTACAAAGTCCGTTCCCAAATAGCTAGCGTGTAGCTTCAAAATGGACGCTATTCTAATCAATCACTGTGAAATATCTGTTTAGAAATCATGTTTACATATACATCGAAAATTCTGTGTAATGTAATAGATACTGTATATTAAATAAACAAGAAAAAACTTGGCTTACTCATGTATTCATAAGGAATAAAAAAAATATATAAAAATTGTGCTGTTTTTGCTACAATAGCCGTGTGGATCTTCTCTTTCTCAAGGGACTGGTAGGGGCGTAACTTTGTTTCTTTTATCGCTTTTTCAAAGAATTTCATGAACAGTTTTTGGAAGAAGGCTGTCACACTGCTTAGATATAAGCTTTTAACAAGTTCGCAGACAGCAGAAAGAAAAGAAAACAAAATGAAACTACTCATTGAGGCAATTAGCCATTTCTTTAAAATGCGTCATACTTTCAAAAAAATAAGGTTATGTGAAATTGAATGCTTGAAATTCTTTCTTATAAGTTTTAATGTTATAGCATTCGTGTCATTTGACGTGACAATGAAAATGAATGCCATAGCACTGACGTCCGCGAACGTGTTACGGACGTTTTCATTAAACGCTTTTAATAAGTTCGAAAAGTTTCATGTTTGTATGTATGTAACTAAGGTTGGAATTTTGTGATCGATTTTTCACTCACTTCTTAATGAGTTCTGAAATTTTGTATATTCATTAGGTCTTGATGACAATGCAATATTTCAGTAATTTTAGAGCTCTTTTCAAAAAAATAATTTTTGGAATTAGTTCATGAAAAATTGATTCTAAAATCCTAAAATATTTATAATGCTGAATTAGGACATAAATTAAAGGCTAAAAACTAGGAAATAATAAATATTAAAAAAACTAAAAAACGCTTTTACCAATGCATTAAAAAAGAAAATAATAATTTTTTCTCAAAAATCTGGAGGTCAAAACAAAAATCGTAAAAACGTGAGGCGCTGAAAACAATAGGAGAAAGATATAAAACCAGCGCCTCACGTTTTTACGATTATTGTTTTGACCTCCAGATTTTTGAGAAAAATTATTATTTTCTTTTTTAATGCATTGGTAAAAGCGTTTTTTAAAGGTTTTTAAAAATATTTATTTTATTTCAAAACAGCCAAAGTGCTCTCGCAATTTATTTCGCTATCATATTTTGGAGGACTTCCAGGGTGTTTATATGAGTTTTTGCAGCCTCCTGCAGCTCACACAGGATATGTATGACTGCTAATGGGAGTCTTGTAAAGGAAAAGTTCATCTTCCTGAGAGAGTTTCGAGTTTTTGTCTATCATGGGGTCAGTGATCAGTATCTTAAAGTGCCATTAAACCTTTTTATAGAAATATTTTGTCGACTCGTTATGAACCAATAATCTTAGTTAACTCGAATACCATCACTGGAAATGTAATTTTTGGATTGATAATAAAGTACAATTCATTGAATTTGGGAATAAATGCAGTAAGCAAGTAATCCTAGCAGTTCAGTATGTCATTTAAAAATATTTAAAAGAGACTTATAGAAAATAATTCTCCGTAAAAAGCTAAGATTGGAAATGACGTTCTTTGATTTAGTTTCTAAAGTAATTTGTGGTAAATATTCAAATTTAGATCTTTGTATTGACTAATCTTTAACCTACGAAGCACGATTTTAATTTTTCAACCACTGTTGCGTAAACAGACTAAATTAATCCAAGGAATACGGTAAAATAATTTTAAAAAATTAATTTCCACCCAGAATTTTTAATTTAATTAAATTAATTAAAAACTGTAAATTGCTCAATAAAAATTTCTTCATTCAAAAGCTTTCCTACTCCAAGACAAATATTGACGCGTAAATTATTTCATTAAATAATCATCAAATTATTCAGAACCAATTTAACCGCTTAAGGATCGAGTTACTTTGAAACACGCGATATTTAGGACGAATTAACTCGGGATAAGACCTTAAGCGGTTAAAAGAATTCACTGCATAGAGTAGCGTTAGAGACAAAACATTTTTACATTGTTATTTAAAAAACCCTCTGTAACCTGTTTTAAAAAGTTTATTAAATTTTTTCCAATAATTCAAATCAACGGAAAGTAGCGATTTTAACCTTCCAGAGGGCGCGCGTTTTCAAGAGATACTTGCATTGTACATCGTATTATATATTTATATCGTTCTTTTATAAATTTAAGTGCAATTTTTATTTATAAAATTTTTGTTTACTATTAAGCTAATAAATACAAATAACATAAATAAAAGCTGCATTTATTTTTGAAAAACAGCACGATATATTTATGTAATACGATGCACAATATGTCGTAAAATTTGCGCACGTGCTCCTGCTGGAAGGTTAAAATCATTATCTCAACAGCTAACCCACGGCGTGTGGCCTGGCGAGTCTGGTCTGAAATTTGTCATACTTGGCGGTTTTGGAACGTAAAGACTCGCCTAGTGCTCTGGATGTTTTGAACTTTCCTGTGAAATGTTAATAAATGTTCGGACATTAAAGGCTTGTAGATCGCCGGGGGAACAACGCGCCATGGGAACAAGGCTGTATCAAAATAATATCCAACTAAATACGATCTGCACCGATAGAAAAATTAAAAGAATGTAATCAATGTTTTTTTCAGTCATTTGAAAAACAACACGTTGTTGGACGTAACCCTGTTGTTTTCATGATATATTTCGAAGTCAGCATTTTTTTTTTATACCCGACACCTCTACAGTATAACCTTTATTGCCGATAACTGGATCTCGATTTGATATTCTGGAAGAAACGCACCCAAAACTCGGATTCTTCCCCTTTGTTAGTTAAAAATGAGTGCAAATTGAGTACTCTTGCACTCGCAGTGATGATAAGAAAGTGAAACTGCACGCAGGAGAGCAATGCCTTTCAAGATAAGAATGGAGAAAGATATTGTCTGTTAGCTGTCTTTGTGATGTAACAAACAACAAATGAATTAGATTTGAAGAGGAAAAAGGATTTGATAGATCGTACATACAATGCAGTTTTTCTCAGGAAATTAATCTTAAATTGAATCGAGGCGTACATACGGATTATCCTTTTACTAATAATCGAATTTGATTTTTAGTATTTTATTATAGTTTTTAAACAATAAAATAATTTTATACATTTTCACAAAAAATATGAATATAATAGGTTTCTTTTTTTTTCAAGTGAAAGGAGAAACATTTAAGTTGATTACATATATTCGGGGTTTGGAATTTGAACTGAAAATTATAAAGCGATTATCTGCCCTTTTCTAGTTCAAATTATCTTTTAAATTGTACTCCCAAAATACGCATTGTATGTTTCAATGGGTTCAATTCATATTCGTGTGATACGCGTCAATGGACCGCATCAATTGAATTGCGCATCTTGCTGGAGAAAAATGCACATGACGTCAGAGAACACCAAACGATAGCGTGCAATTGGATGTTAAATGATATACGCAGCTATGATTGTCATGTGACTGTGAGTCACCTGAATTGACTACATTAATTTGGTTAATTTACTTTCAGGTTTGAGAAATTAAACTGAACAAATGAGATTAATATTAGACTTGGTAAACTGAAGAGAAATTGAAATGGCTTTGTCTTTTCTGTGATTTTGAAAAGGAACATTGAAGGCATTGTTGAACAACATACATTATTTTAACAAATGTGTCCATCGGATTTTGAACAATTCTTATCCTTGAATAATTTTGAAAATTCGCTTAAAGATGCATGTTTGCTGAATATTGAGGAAATTTTTGCAAAAGTTGAGTGAATTTTGAGCGTAATTATCGAACAAAATTTTCTTTTTTTATTCAATGTAAAATGTTCGTAAATATTTCGAATAAAAAAAATTTAAAATTGTTGACAACTGATTAAATTCATCAATGGAGTTCACAACCTTATATATTACATATACACACACATCGCGCACGCGCACACAGAGTTGTTAGTGTGTATACATGGTATCTCCAAGTTTTTTATTCCTTTGAACTACTCTTCTGTGCGTGTTTTCATAAAATAAATTAAGGAAGCAGACTACTACTATAATTATATAACGTTTTTTCTAAAAAATATTTAAGAAAAAATACAGAATTGTGCATAATTTTCAAGAAATTGTGAAAGTTTGATTTTTCATAAACTTTTTTAAGATTGCAAAAATGTTTCAAAATAGTAATCGTCGAACTGCAATTTACATTACGAATTTTATTTATAAGTATGCCTGGGTATTCAGGATGTTCAATCTTTATTAAATTCTATAAAATTATTCGAAAATTTAAGTTTAAAAATATCCATTGGTGGAAAAACCCTCATCGTTTTGTCTCTCTTAGAGGGAAGCAAAAATTCTGTTCACTGCAATGCTTTCTAAATCGTAATGAACAGGAATATTTACATAAATTGCCCTACATATCTGGCTTTGAAGTTATGAAAAATTACGCTATGACTCGCGCATATTTCCTCTAATATTCAAAGTTTTCATTCCAAATTTTTACCAATGCTTCTCTAACACACACATATTGTCACTTTTTCTGTAAGTTTCGTAAAATTTAATGGAAAACTCTGCATCTTATAAACAAAAAACATTCGTAAAAATTTGGGAATTTTTAAGAAAACCTTTATATATTCCCGAATATTTGTGCTGTGTTTACGAAAATGCATGTAAGTATTATGCACATCAAACATAACCATGGATGAAAATTTTATCTTGTTATAAGCTTTCTTTGAAACGGGATGAGTCTAAATTTTTTTTGTCTTCATCCATTTTTGATGGCCCCCCTAATTGCCCTCAGGACCGAATCTCTCTGTGAAATGTGAGTCTATTCTTTACATGATCGAAGTTCAAGGACAGTCAGTTTAGCCTTTCAGTGGAAATTCTAAAAAATGTGAAACTCCGAAAGTGTCCGGATACTTTTGATCAGATAGTGTATACCTTCAATGAACGAATACTGCTTTTATTATTCACATTTTCAAATGAAGAGTTTTAGTTTAATTGAGTTTACTTCTCGTTTCCCATTTATTAATAACTCATTAAATTGATTTATTTAGAGCGTCGGGCAAATTTTTCAGTTATAATTGTACAGGTTACAGACCAGCTTTAATTAATATGATCAAGTTTAATAATTTTAAAAAAATGATATGAAATCTTTTTTTCAAATTGTACTTGTTTCTTTTTCAGAAGAGCAATTTTCATGAAGTTGCTGAACGTGCCATGAATGAATCAATGCGTATCCTCGAAAGCAAGGACTGGAGTTTCGAAATGAAGTCAGGAGATGATATAATCACCAGCACAAAATTGCCAACCATTGGAAAAGTATTCAAGTACGAAGTAAGTTACAGTAAGCAAATCATTCATTCAGATTCCATAGAATATTATATATAAAATATTTGTGCATTTCAAATTACAACAAGATGCTGCCTCTAAAGAACGATGGACCTCTTGAAAAGTATAAAAATATTTTAACAATCTAACTTTGAAATATGTGGCATATTGTCCGAGATATGAAGTTAAACGCGATATTGCATTCGGTGCCCTTTTTATTTCGAAATACACTATCATCGACTCATTTGAAATACATGTTATCTTTTCATTATATAATAACATTGTTTATATTGCGACCAAGTCAAGATTCAAATGCTTTGTTTATTTTTCAGGGGGTTATCGATATGCCACCAGAAAAAATAAATAATAAACTTTTCTATAATGTAGAGGAAACTCCAGAATGGAGCCAGAGCGTCGAAAAAGCGAATGTAAGTCGATTACTTATTATTATAAATGGTTATTTTAATATTTAAGTCTAGTAAAGTGAAATGAGTGTTAGGAAATTTCTTATGAACTTGATTTAGAATTTTCTCCTAGTACGAACTGTAATAGGAGGATTAATATATATTTGGGTTTTTACATATTATTTCCTGAAATTTATTCGCAAGTTATACTTCAGAAATGATAGAAGAAACCTCATACTATGCAAAATTAAGTAATCGCAATCGAATATGAAATGTAAGGCAAAAGCACAGAAAGGATGAAAAACGAATTATTTAATTATAGATAATTTACAACAATTTAATTGCAGATATTTGCAGCAACTTTTGAAATAAATGATCACCACGTGCCGCAATAGAGTATCTCCTAAATCTTCCTCGTTCCTCTGACGACATCATCTTCAGACAGACAGTAGGATCAACTTGACCTTCGAGTTGTCCTTGGAAAAAACCCAGAGAGGATACATTGGAATATCTAAGAAGTCAATCGATGGATCACAATGTCTAATCCATCGGCTTTGTAGATTGATTTGTTAGATTCAAGTCCTAATTCACAAAGGAACGACCGCTTGAAAAGTTTGAGTTGTGGTCAGATGACGAGGAAGCCACTGGAGGCGATCCATTTCTTCGGAATTGGAGTCTATTCATCTTAAGTGATACAGATCAAATACGCCGCGCCAATTAAATTTTGGTATTATTGCGAATCTTGCAGGAGGAACAGGGTTTTGACGTAACATCACAGCGTAGATATTATATGACATGCTCGTCATGAGTTTGTGATGTCGTACGAATTGAGTCCATTGTGTGTCCAGGTACAAAACCCAATCCTCATTTCCATGATATATTTATTTGGCTAGTGTTTCTAAATTATAAAAATAATGATATATTTTATTTATATGTTACCAATCTATCATTTTATTTTTGAAAAAAAATCGCATTCATCTATTCCTATTTTCAGGTTGTAGAAACAATCGACAATAACACAAACGTCGTCCACTTCGTTTCTGCTAGTCGTTGCTTTGTGTCTAGTCGGTAAGATATTTTGAAATGCTTTAATTGTTTAACAAAACTAAAGGAACTGTCTTAGAATGCTGATAAGAACATATCTGTTCTTCAGAACCAGACTAACATAGATCACATTATGCCAATTTTTCAGGAGAGCTTAAAAACTGAAAAGAAAGTACTTGTTGCCTGTGAGGGGTTACGTTCTTATAACCCTAGTAATTCTTACCAGACTTACGTTATTATGGCTTGATGTAAAATCAGATTCTACATCCAATACTGTAAAAACTTGAAACTCGATATTTTTGGACTTGCATTCGTCTGGGGGTCTATTATGTGTCAGCCGCAGGCCCGAATTTGCTATTCGCGGAGGCCGAAATATTCAGTCCACCGCTGAATTTCTAGGCAGAGCGGGGGTAATTCTTTGTGATTACGCTTGTCTGCTTCCGAGGTAAAGATATTATGTATATACCAATAAGAGTTTACTTTGAGAGAAATACAGTTGAATTTTCGTAAATTGATATAACGTAACCCCCAATTTGGTATCTCAACAACCTTCCCAATAGAATTCTTGGGAGGAGAGAGCTCTAATGTGTTTGAAATATTTTATAGAGATGTCTTAATCTAATCTTAGGAAATGTGGTTTAATTTACCGAACCATTAAACATAGATATCAAACACTTGGATAATGATACGTAAGGAGTACGGCGTGGCGGCTCGTCAACTCGGAAACGAACATGCTGCAGAAAAAAGCTTTAAAGAAAGTGCCTTTTAATTTAAAAGAAAAATTATTACATTCAGTAGCAGATGCTAAATACTCTGCATTTTAACAGTATTAAATGAGAGCGCATTCATTTATATTTGTTCCAATTAACGCAGAAGTAAAAATATACTATATTTCTTCTCCTCTCTGAAAACCAGTTATGCTTCTCCGAATATTTCATTTTAAACAGGCGAAATAAAGAAAAGTATAAAAACGACTCATAAAACCAGGAAGTGTTTTTCTTCGCACAATTATTAAAGCGAACTATTTTTCAAATAGAGACAAAGAAAATTGTTTAGGAGAGGGGAAAAACTGGCAGGAAGGGATTAGGAAAGCGCTAATTTCTTATTTTCCCTATGATTGAGGAGCTCTGCTATCCCGAAAGGGATATAAAACAGTTTTTTCCTATTTATGCAGCATATACTAAGGGATTTCGAATGCAGAATAGAAATACTCGGAGCTGCAGCAAGAAACAGCTCAAAGCGTTGTTTCGATTTGTGTTGAGATTTCGACGTTCAACAACAGATTTTCACAACCAAATTACGGTAGACGGAGACGATAGAAACTATTTTTGTCTTACTTGCATAGGATCAGAGAAATATCAGTAAGGGAATAACGGAAAAGGTTTGGGAAAAAGAAAAGATTCATTTTTGGAATAATTGTAAGGAGTGCTTTAAGTTATGTTCAAGAAATTGGGGAGATACAGTGCTGCATACGCTAATTATAACCACTTTTGCATTCTTAATGCAAAAGTAGAATACTCCTTATCGTATTCAAATTTTCCGTTCGATTCTAACAAGAAACTGAAAAAATATCTTGATTCGTTTTTCTGTCCATAAATTCATTTACGACAATTAAAAAACCGAGACTAAAAATGAGCAATTTTATGTATTGTCAACTCTTGTTTTGGAACACCCCGGTGGCTAATATCCCGATTCTACTAAAACTCTAACTTTTCTGGGAGCCTGGTACACGTCAAATACGTGCTATCCCGTTTGTGTGGTGTGAAATTTTGGAGAGTGGGTGTCAGTTCAGGTTCGTCCCAAAACGGCCCTTGTGCAGCTTCGAACGAGGATGCCCATCCAATTAAACTACACTCTTTTTTTACGAACTTATGTGAGCGTCCAGTTAAGTTGGTCGATGGAAGTATTAAAATCAATCCAGTTAGCCGGGAAACGCCCGAGTTTATAAATTATAGCTTCAGAGAGATTCAAAGCCATTGTATGTTTCTTTTTAGATGCTTATTATTACCTGGTAGTAATGAGATTCTTTGATCTTTATTTTCAAGTTTATCATCGAGTAATATTCTTTTTTCTGTATTTAAACTGAACTGAATTTTTATATTAAATTTCCCTCTCATTCTTCTAGGGATTTCGTACATTTGAGAGCATGGAAAAAGAAAGATGACGCCATAATTCACTCAAGTTTTTCTATCACTCATCCAAAAGCTCCACCAAATTCAACTTACATAAGGTATAAATAGAATCATTGAGTAAAATTTCATAAAAATAGAATGTTACAATTATCTTAATAATTAGCTTTTTATCTAAAGGAATGTCATATTTAATTTTTCTTTTATATCATGAATAGCTGCCTTTTCATGTTTGTTATTTATTAAATGAACCCAACAAAATTTTGAAACTGTATTAAAACTATTTTTGTGTCATGTACATGTACGCAAATAATAATTTAAGCGTATATTATTAGTATCTTGCATTCTTTCAAAAAAATTTAATTATTTATAAATAATCCGTAGAATTTTTATAAAACTTTTAAGCGTAGGATATGTACATAGTAATTGTAAAATAGAAAGTGTAAGTTTAAAGACGAGTAGAGGGGATTGAACTAAGTAAATTTTGGATGTGAGTATGAAAATTGCTCGTTGACGTTATAAATCGCCATAGCCTGGGCAGCAATAAAACGTTGCAAGCTGATATGCATTTTGTGCCTGAGACAGGCAAGATATTTTGTAAGACATAAGTGCGGTTTAGAAGTCCTTCTAAATTACTCACATACCTAAGTAGTAAATATTAATGCAGAATTTTCCTGTAAACATATGATCTCCTTTTATTATTATGCTCCAGAAGATCAGAATTGTAAGTGTTAAACATGCCTGAACGTGAAAACGTAGCCTTAACAGTAACAGCTTCATCATCACCCTCGACCTGCGTCAGATATCGTACCACAGCGGAAAATCGTGGGGGTTAATTCGATTAAACAAATAAGGTCAAATCTCCATTCATTTCAACTTAAAAATTAATGTGTTGTTTAGTAACTGTTGCGGTGCTTAGAAACGCATAAAAACATTACGAGTTTGTTTAGAAACTCGTGCCAAAAAAAAATCTACGTTTCTACGTAAAAAAAAGTATTTAGCCGAAGTTGTAAAAGTTTTATTTTCATTTTAAAAGGTCAAATATAGATGATTCTTGAAGTATTTTTCTCTCCTTTTTTATAAAAGAATTTGGCTATCCTTTTTTTAATGTTAATTTTGCTCAAGTTTTCATCAGCAGTTTTATACTCCAAACAAAAAACGGCACGCTGTACTCAAAATTGATAGTCCAAATTCAGTATTCAATTTTTGATGTGTAATAAATGCAACTTCATAATGACTTGAGTGAAAGGTTTTTAAAATTTTTCAAATTAAAAATGTAAAATTTTTTACTATTAACGATTAATATTAACCATTAGCTATTTTATGAATTAAAACTGGTCATTAAGTTTTTTATTGAGCAAGTAGGACTTTTGCCTTCCTATTAGAAGGAATAACTATCCTTTTTTAAACACTGTCATATTTTCTCTTACCAAGAAATCGAGTTTTCAAGATTTACTCGAAGTTGAGCTTTGGGCGAAAAATAACACTGTTTCTATGAGACCTTTATTGGTTCTAATGGCAATTCTCTCTTCCAGAGCTGAGCATCGCTTCAATACTTTCATTTTGCGACCTTATAAAGGGGATCCATCCAAGACGCATCTCTTATGGCTTATGCAAGTCAGCCTGAAGGTTAGTTATGTTCTTGATGTTTGCATATCACCGACTCGGATCAGAACTATGCTCAATTCGAATTGGAGTTATATATTTCGATTCTCCGATATTCAACCCAGAAGCAGCTTTTCTAAAATTCTTTCTGCAATTCACCTGTAAAATGAAACTTACACTTAGCTCTTCTGAAAAGTATAGGTTTTGAACTTGGCAAAGATTTGATCCAAGACAGCGAATTATTCATTACAGTTGTTTTATTTCTGATTGTACAATAAAACTTCGTCATCGTCAATGACGTCAATATATTTCTGTCTTCTTCGTTTTATACAATTAAATACAATATGTATGTATTATTCAGTTTGAAAAGATTTCATTTTCGTCCCAAGCCAGCACTGAAACTCTGTTAAGAGATTTAATCGAAGTTCTCTCGAAAATTCCTTTGTATGGTGAATTCCAAAGCAGAGTGTATTTGGGGGCGAATGAGTTGAGAAATGAATTGGCGGAACACTATAAAAAAATAAAATAAATCCTTCACAGTTTCTTCTTATTGTTATTAGCCTTTTTGGCTAAACAAATTAAACATAATCTCGAATTCCGAGGGATTGCGATAGAACGTTTCCAGGTTTTCCCTTTGAAACGTTGTCAGTTCAAGTGGCACTTCAAAACCTAACATTGAATTGCACGTTGTCTTATGCTGCGCCGTAATATTCTATACTCCTACAAGATGCGAAGTGGTTCCAAAAATTCAATTGGAGTGACATGCTTGACGTTCAACACGTGAGCATGAATTGACTGCATTGGTTCCAGATAGTCGTCAGCTGTAAATTCAACTAACTAAATTACTTTAACTAACTTAACCCAGTGCATCCCTTTTTTGAAAGATATTAAAGATAAGAGGTTCGTAAGGTTAGGGCTGTAGAGCTTCGACATCAAAAATGAATTATTTTTTCACACTATTTTCTGACGTTTCTTCTCAGAGATTTCGATGGTATTATGCAAATAATAAATAAGAATAATTTATGTGGAATATCCTATAACGGCAATTTCCGAGCTGTTTCCCTCGGCAGCTCCAAAGAATTCGAAAAAATGCTCAAAATCGCTCAATGTGCATGGCGAAACGGAGTAGAAATAGGACAATTCGGCGTCCTTAAGGGCTTTATCACCTCCGAGCCAGAACGGATCCTTAGGGGAGATCCTATAATTATAAGGGTGGGCGCTCTTCCATTATCTTCCAAATCTTTTTATTTTCTCGTTGCCCTCTCCTAAACTATTTTCTTGAGTTTATTATTATTATTTCGCTTTTAATATTCGGGAGGGAAGAAATTTTAATTTTTTTCGTTATTTCTCTTTTTATTAGCCAATCAATCAGAGTGACAGGAAAATAAGTTTTCCTGTCCTTTAAGAATCAAAGTTTTGAAAATTTGATAAGACATTAAATACTGCTAATTCACAACTACTCAAATGCAGAAAATTTAACATGCGGTATTGAATGCAAAAATTTTGCTTTCTAAAAATATTTCTTACAACCTACTCGTTTCTGAGTGTGCGGCCACAAATATATCATTAGAAATGATCAAATAAAACTTCGAAATCCTTCAAATATACCACTAGAAAATATCAGCTAATTATATCAACATTTTTTCATTTTTCATTAATTAATAATTTATTTAAGCGTTTTACTTAAAAATGAATGTTATTCTTATCATTAGTTAAGTTTAAATAGCTTGTCTAATAATGCATTCCTTTTTTTACAGGGATGGTTATCACAAAATATCACCGACCAAGTAGTAACTTACGGAATGGCAGATCAGATGAAAGACATTCGATCCACTTAATAACTTACTGAGTCTTTGCATTTTCAAGCTCTTTCATCGCTATTTATTTTATTGTTTATGTTGTTTATATTTATACTTTCGTTTTGTAATAAAATGTGTTAAAGTGTTTACGCTTTCTTCATTAATAGAAAATATAGGCATCGTGCAACTTTTGTTCTACTTCAACAAATAATAGAAAAGATTTCAAAAATTTAATTACACTTCTAATATGTTTCAAAATATTTTTAGGATATTTTATGATATTATTTAGGATATGATTTATTTAAGATATTAATTTATCATTACATAGCACTTCATTAACAATATGCGAAAGTGACAAGTAACTATAATATGCATGTAAACTAAATGAGCAATAGATTTTGGGGAAAAACGGCACTATATATATACATCAGTATAAGCTAGTATCTGAACGAGTTTTTAAACGGAAACAAAAGAGAACCAGCGGCAGTGGTCTCCGCTAAACTTTCTTCCCAAAAGGGTGTCATTTTCTCTCTAACTAGGATTGCCATGCGTCCCGTATTACTATTTGCCCCGTTTTCTTCCTAAACTCTGCGTATTTTAAATTTTAGAATTATGTGAAAGAACAAAATGATATAATTAAAAAAGTAAAATCAGCTTTAAAGTATAACTGTGTTAAAAAGGATTAGCCTCGCATCATTTTTTTTTTATTATTCTACATGATCATATTATAAAACTTTATTGATGTTTTTTTTATCAGAGAGAACTACTTTATTCATGTTTTATTTATTTAGCACCTAAACGTCCCGTATCAATGCTTGGCAACCCTTTCTCTCCGCGCGTGGATAAAAAATTCGAACCTAATGTATCCCAGAATGCAATGATTATCCACGAGTTTCTTTTGGCGCGCGCCTAAGTTGAAAGGAGAGTATTAGTAGTAGCGCGTTTCGAAGGTCACGAAGGCGCGTGGTCAGAAGTATGCGATTATACAGACCGACAGACAGTCGACCCTTGGACGGATTTGGCCCACAATTTGATACGGACCTACATTCATGTTGATGAAACTGTGTACTAAATTTTATCCATCTAGCTATTTAAGTTTTTGAGTTATCGTGTTGACATGAAAGTGGACAGACAGACTTCCCGTAGGCGGATATTGTCCGAAATTTGATAGAAACCTACAAAGCATGCGCAAAGATCACATACCAAATTCCATCTCTGTAGCTTTAAGTGTTTTCGAGTTATCGTGTTCACAGACAGACAGACATAATTCCCAAATTGTGTTTTTCGGACTCAGGGAGGTCTTAAACGTGGAGATTCATCAAAATCTCGAGTTCGAATTTTTTGACGTTGAATTACTTTCTGTTTGTATACTTTGTATAAAAGAAAGTAAAAAGGGAAGGAATCCAGCAGTTTAGCTGTATATTTTAGAACTTCAGAGAAACAAATAATAATTATTCTCTTCAAATATGTTATGAATACAAAAGAAAATCCTCTAAAAGCTCCTGAATATCATCAAATAAAATAGTAACCAGCATCATATTAATATAAAAAAATAGGATCCCATTAAAATAAAAGACATTTGAAGACTAAGATTCGTAAATACGTTTTTTACTTTCTCGTATACGAAGTATACAAAGAGAAAGTATTGTAATCGTCAAAAAATTCGAACTCGAGATTTTGAGGAATCTCCACGTTTTAGACCTCCCTGAGTCCGAAAAACACAATTTTGGAATTATGTCTGTCTGTGTGTCTGTATGTCTGTGTGTGTGTCTGTGAACACGATAACTCGAAAACTATTAGAGATACAGGGATGAAATTTGGTACGTGAACTTGACACATAATTTGTAGGTTTCTATCAAATTTTGGACAAAATCCGTCCTCGGGAAGTCTGTCTATCTGTCTGCCCGCGGTCATGTGAACATTATAACTCAAAAACTTGAATAGCTAGATGAATAAAATTTGGTACACAGTTTTATCATCATGAATGTAGGTCCGTATAAAATTTTGGGCCAAATCCGTCAAAGGGTTGACTGTCTGTCGGTCTGTATAATTTACTTTTGAAGAGAATCCGTTATCTCCACGCGCATGCCTACTGGAAGAACGGAACGGAATTTCATTACGGAGTAGCGAATTACGTCAGTTTGTCCTTGAGCCGGTAAGAGAGCAAAATCGTTAAGCATCTCTTTGAAATTCTTTACCTAGATATTTTTCAATCACTATAATGAAAAACCTTCTGGTAGTCATTGGATTCTGGGTAACAATAGGTTCGAATTTTTTTAGCCGCGCGGGGGAAGGGGAAACGGCATCTTTTGGGGGAAGTATACGAGAAAGTTTAGGGGAGAACACTTCCACTGGTTATTTTTAGCTCTTGTAAATTTAGAAATCGTTGAAAACATTGTAATGTGTTCTTTCCTTTTCCTTCTTCTCTAATTTAATTCTGTAAAATAACTTTAGTAGAAAATAACCTTTATACAATGGAGTCAATTCATGTGATGTCACAATTACGACAAATGTGTTTGCTCGTTACTAAATGTTTGACTGCATGCACATAAGCATCTTACTCGGTTTTTTCACGCTATGCTTATATTTTGCGCAAATTTTTGAGTAGAAAAAATGCATTATTGTTTGGCCTTTGAATATTGTGATGCAGAAGAAACAGACAATTGTCATAAGAAAGCGTTTATCAACTTCCCTCTGAAGAATCCTGAGTAATTCAAAGCGAACGTTTTTAGTTTAAGTCATACTTTCATTCAATATAGAGTAAGTAATTTTAACAAGGTGATAATAATTATAATAAAAAATGGGGATCGTTATAAAAATATTAATTTCCTTAAATAGGTAAGTAATTCAATAAAAAAAGAATATATATCCCTTTGAATACAATAATAGTACAAATCAGCTACAAAATAAACGGGGCAATTCATATCTATAAATTACTTAAAGTTTTATATAAAAAAGTGAACATTTTTATTGCTTTTTTTATTGAGTTCATTGTACTCTCGAGTGAATGAAGGGCCTTCAAAATTGTTCACTTAAAGTCACTTATTGAACTATCGAAGGCAATTCAGAAATTCAAAAAAACAATTTTTAGTTTTGTCTTCAAATTACTCAAAATAAATTATTATTATTAATCCACCGGGAGAGTTTTACAAAGCCCTCTCAGAGTAAAGGAGAGAAAAAATTAAAACAACACCAATTAGCACACGAAGTGTACTGAAAAAGTTTGCAATGAATGTCTTGATTGCTGGTGGAATCGAGAAAAATCTTTCTTAATCAAGGATGATATCACGCCTTCGTTCATGTAGGATCTTCATAATATTCATGAGTCGTGCCAGGGATCTTTTGTTTTGAACAATATTTTCACACCACGACGAAAGGTTTGCAGCATTGGGATTCATGAAATGAAGGGTTTTGTCACTGGGCAGTCTGTTGTCAAAATAAATTCGAATTATAGACGATAAGTTAAGTTAATAGGAAATTCAAGGGATCAGAAAAAATTTCGAATTACCAACTAATTGAAATTAGCCTGTGCACTATAATATTCCATGGATCATTTTTGAAATAAGGTGAAAATATATCAGAAATAATGTTCTACAAGATAATAACCTTTTCCTGAGCCGACTTTTTACTTAAAAGTTGTCACCGAGTACCACTGTAACTGAAAAACGCCTGAGCGAGTCGAGATACCGCTGGGAAGATGAACAGAATTTAAAAATAGGCATAGCCAAGATAAAAGCGCTTCCAGAAGTAATGCTTGCATTGCTCGAATTTTGAGTACACAAAATCGTTAACGACATCGGTAGGTGAGTGATCACATGGACTGTATCTAAGAAGTGTAGTTTGTCGCTGATGGATCTATACATTCTGGGATTTTTAATTAATCATGCGCTGTTAAACAATTAATTATAGAGCGGTGAAAAAGAAGCTCTCTGGCAGAAAATGTCTATTTGCAAAAATATTTCGATTCAAAAAAGGCATGTGTATGTCTAAATTTCATAATTAAAATTTGTGTAAATTTTTACGAAAAATACGACTATAGTTAATATGCTGCTAAATTCCTCAGTACATAAATAAAGCTTTTAATATAAAAATATAAGAGAAATATATTTGCACCTTAAGTTGAAAATAACATCTTATGTTGATAATTTTTATTAAACAGGGTGCAATTATTACGTGCACAAATTAAGATACCGAGTGTATACAGGTGCATGGTGTCTCAAATTATGCACACACTTTGAACAATAATTACACAATAACATGAATCATTATTTCATAAATAAAATTAATTAATGCATTAAATAACACCGGAATTAATGTATTAATTAATTTGAATTACGAACTAATTAAAGGTGTACAGTGGCGGAATTCTGAGGAACACATAGTTAGGAAGAAGCACTGATTTCCCTCCACATTCACAGGATTACAATTCCGATGGATTTCTCCTTGGAGGAAACCTGAAAGATAGTTCAAGACCAGCTATATTCGGTAAGATGAAATCAGGATTTGAAAAAGAATGGTTTCGTATTAAATTTTACATGCAGTCAAATTCCTATCCAAAGTAAATATTTTTTGATAAAGAAATAAAAATCAACTAGAATATAATGTAAGAAATATGAGTCGTTGTTTTTGAAAGCGCAGAGGTTCCAGTCCAAATTGGTATTTGTAAATACAAAAGAAAAGAAAAAAGAAAATATTGAAAAAGACAATTTAGAGATACTTCGTATTTAAAATTATTCATTTTATCCAAATTACTTAATTAAAATTATTCATTCATTATTCATTTGTGTCCAGATCATGTTGCCATCTCAGAACATGTAAGTGCAAGCGATAACATCTGTTGATTATAAAAAGCAGATTACTCCTGCGATGCCAAATGGCATCAGCGGGCCGGCAATAGTTAAATGAGCTTTCCTGTGTTTTTACTGGGAAAGCAGAGACTTCTAACTTGGGACAATGTAATTGATGTTTTTCAATTTTAATTAATAATTTAATGATCAATTATATGAAGCATTAGCTAAATTAATTGGTAAATAATCAATAATAAATTAAAATTGATTTAAAGGGAAGGTTATAATATCTCTTTCTGGGGTCTCCAACCTTTTCATATTTCTGGGTGAGGTGCTAATATCCTCTCCCATTTAAACTTTTCTTTTTTGGTTCCTCGTCACTTCTCAGAGAAAAACCCTTTTCCTAGAAAGAAACTCGTGCCTACATGCAAAGGAAAGCAGATGACACGATGACAGCCACAATCCACCATAGCCATTATCCATTGTCAGCTTATTCAGTAATAAGAATACCAATTCCTGTAATCAGCATAGAACACAATGAGAAACTCGAGGAAGTTCAGAGATGCATATGCGAGTCAAAGAGTTTATGCATCAATTATCAGAGATAATTGTACTTGATATGTTGAGTGAATTTTTTTAAAAAATTCTCTCACCAGATCCTTAACTTCAAATACTTTTGTCCTATCTAAGGTTTGGCTGAGAAGATAATCTTCACCCAAGAAAGGATTTATGGGGGTCATTTCACGCAAAAGACCTCTCTCAACCCCTCCTCTTTTAATTTAGAAAGGTAATTATTCCAATTTTTCGTACTTACGGAAATATTTTTCAGCTTTTTCTATTAAGCCTACTGCAATTACTCCGCTAAATGGTACTTGATCTGTAATCATTTATTAACTTTCTTTGGTGGAAAGATCTTTACATGACGAAATAAAACGAAATCTCTGAAGTATTTGCAGTATTAAGTATTTTTAAAGGTTTGATTTTTTAAAAACTCTTTATCAAGTAACCTCAAACAAAATTTAAAATGAAGTATCAGGATCAAATCATGGAAAACATACCTTTGTATTTTGTTACCCTTATCGTTTCTGAGTCTATCGTCATCTGACCAGTTCAAAATTACGAGATTCGTACCCAAATAGCTCTTCTGAAACTTCAAAACAGGTCGTTAATATAAACCAAACTCAAGAGATGATATTTTAAAAATCATTAATATTCTCAAAAGAGCATTTATGCTTAAACACAGGGAAACAAGAAGTTCATATCAGTCTTTAGTGAATTCTAAAAATCCACTGATTCATATATCGACCAGCGAAACTCTCGAGTTCTTCAGTCAATATTCCGAAATTTTAAAAGCCGAATTTTCACTTAAAAATTCAGGAGGAAAACAATTAGTTCTAATTCAGAATTTAGTGTACAAAATGTAATCGATTTAATTTCTTTTAGGATTTCTTTTCTTAATCAACTTTTTGAAACGTATTATCAAAGTTCATATACTAGAAACCTTCCCAGTTCCGCTCTTTCTCTACTAAATTTTAAAGGTTCATTTCCACCACTTGAAACAAAATTAAGATCAATTATCAAATTGTCTATCATAGATTAACTATCAGGTTTAGAATTATTCTGTCATTATCATCATAGTTATCGTCCATTTTTTTAACCAAAATTTATAATTATCAGGTTGAAATATCGGGAAGGCAATTTGTCAATTTTTTCAACGAGATTTCAAATGCGCAACTGTTTCAACCTTGGAAATGTTTTCAAAAATTAAGAAGGGGGAATGCAGGGACATAAATACACTTTTTTTTGGAAAGCTAAAAAATTAATTTACCAAAGGAAATTATTATAACTAATACGCTATATTTATACATTTGTTAATCTAATATAGGATTTCAGTCGAGTTTTGGTCATAAATGGCATAATAAAATACTTATTACACCTTTTTCCTAAAAATGGATTTGTATCAATCTGCTCCATACTACTGCTACGACACGTCACATCCGACGTTCCTAGAGCGCTCCTCATCAGTTTGGAATGGATATGAGTGGGAATGGGTAGGGTTGTCGGGGTGCAATTTATTTTAAACTATGAGAACCAGTGGGAGTGGCCTCCCCGAAACTTTCTCGCATACGACCAGTAATGTGGGGTGGGTAAACACCCAGTGGGTAGGTAAATATTCTTGGGTATTTACCCAAGGCCTGATTATTTTGAGAAAAAAATTATGAATCCTGATTTACAAGGAAACATGATTTTCCAAAACTTAATATTTTGCAAAAAACATTGCGTATGTTCTCAATTTTTACGCGAGCTGAGGCACCACAACTTTATTTAACGTTTTTGAGTACGAAATCTTATTACAGATACCACGCAAGATTTCACCATACCTTCCATCTGGAGAATGTCAGAACGAAGTTTCGATTCGGGTTGCCATAATTTCCGAATCGCGTGTTTGCGGCTCGCTACAATTTCCTTCGTAGACCGCCAAGGTCAGAAGCCAACTATACTAACTTTAGTCAAGTAAGAGAAACGCTCGCCAACACGCTCGTAATGTGTATTTTGAACTAAATATGCAATTTGAACACCTGTTTTTTAACCGATTGAGATGAAAATAGGGCACAGATCTATAATTAATGTTAGTATTCGTGATATCAAATTTTATTTATCTAAACCAAAGGGCTTATGAGATACAAGTATGCGATTATACAGACCGACAGACAGTCAACCCTTAGACGGATTTAGCCCAAAATTTTATACGGAACTACATTCATGCGATAAAACTGTGTACCAAATTTTATCCATCTAGCTATTCAAGTTTTTGAGTTATAGTGTTCACATGACCTCGGACATACAAGTAGACAGACTTCCCGTTGACGGATTTTGTCCAAAATTTCATAGAAACCTACAAATTATGTTTAAAGACCACATACCAAATTTCATCCCCGTAGCTCTAATAGTTTCTCGAGTTCGAATTTTTTGACGATTACAATATTTTCTCTTTGTATACTTCGTATACGAGAAAGTAAAAAGATCAGAATGGGTGGCATTGTTTTGAAAGCATTCGAATTCTGGAAAAAGCTACAGCAAGATTGTTGCTGAACTAGCATTGCACAACATTTTCTTTTTCTTCTGATAAACTGCTAATCTGCCCCATGCTAGGGGTACATTGATACACATGGAAATATCAAAAATAATGATGATTAATAGGAGTGGGATCAAAACATAATTAGTTTTATCAATAAACTTCGCATTCCAAATCAAGTTTTAAAAGTTTAACAAAGTAACAAACTTTTATTTTCACCAAAATTCAACATTTTTAATGAGACTGGAAAAATGAAACAATAATTCCTCTTAAAATAATTTAACTCTACAAATAATGCAGCAGAAGGTGTGTGTAAAAATACTTTGGAGGGAGGGAATCTGTACCTCGAAGCCGGTTTTGGAAATTTTAATTAATTAAAAATTATGGTAAATTTTAGCTTTCTTCCTTGATGGCTTACGAAAATAAAATAGCACAAAATTAATTTTCATACCCTCTGAAAATGCAAAAAATTATAGTTTTGATGCTATTAATTAAGTTTCCGTACAATTTTTTCTCCAATTTTAATAAATTCGTAAAAAAATATTCTAAACCTAATTTAAAACAATACTTTCCATTTCCACAATGAAATTTAAACCGTTTTCATTGTTTCAACAATACTTAATTGCGTCTTTCTCTTAGTTCATTTTTACGTTTTATTCATTTCTGAAGACGATTTTGCAAAGTAGGCACATTGATACACACAGAAGACGCGTGTCAATGTGCCCTGGACTCAATTGTATCAATATGCCCCAAGAGCCTTTTTTACTTAAAACAAGTGGTCACGCAAAAACAATCCTAAACAACCTCAAGAATTAATATAGTTCAGAAAAATAAATGTTTTTCCTACCTTTGGACTCGATTCCCAGGCAGGAAAACGTAATTAGTTTCACACAACACGTACTTAGCGTGAAATTTACTTAGGGACTATTACTTATTACTTACTTATTATATATTACTTATATTACTTACTATTACTTTACGACGAGAAGATTAGCGGCTTGATTCATTCGTAAATTAACTTTTGACTAAACATGGCCGAAAGATATACCCTGTGAGAAGGGATACAGTGGCATATATATGAGGGGATGTGAACATCTGGACCCATTCCAATCATTAAAATGTATGGATTGTATCAATGTTCCGGCGTATCAATTTACCCCAACTTCCCTACAATAAAGCACCGCTTTTACGTTTCTCATTTGTCCGTCTTTTCGTCACAGTCCTGAGTCATTCGTATTCATTGTAATGATGGGTTGCTTCGGTTATACTTCGTTTCCCTCTGATCTAAAACGTAAAAATTTCCTTTTTTCTGGTATGTGAATTGTGATAAAGACACCATGACTTTGAAATTATTCACAATGGATGAAAGAATAGAAGACAAATTGTCTGGTGATAATTTAAGCGATGATGAAGTTATTCCACCTTTCTTTAAAGACTTTTAGGGATTTTTTAAAAAAATAAACGTCTACCTGTATGCACCTCAATCGTATTAGAAATGTATAGTTAGTACTCAATATATGCAATAAAGGTATGATTTTTCTAACTTTTATGATAAATGTTTAATTTAAAAATTTAATTATTGATTTCCATACAATGTAGCATTATACTAGAACTATCTTTAAAATTAATGCTTTTAAATAAATTTGCATTAGTGGCATTAGATTCGTAACAATCGAAGTCGTTTGTTAAAATTTCGATTATACGTCTTTTCAATATAATATATATAAATATCGTTTTACGTCAGTCCCTTGAAAGAAGTATACACTGTGCTTTACTGTATAATGGAAGGTACAGACGAATGCTCGATCTGCATATTTTGAACAAGAATTTACTGTCTGAATATTTTCTCCGCAATATTAAAATTTTTCTCTGTCAATATTCGCACAATTTTTGATAATACTCATATACCGAGATTGAAGGATTTTCTCTCTCTCTTTATTTGAAGTAGCCAACGAAATGCTGTTGAAGTTTTTCTAAGTAATCTTGAAAAAATTTCAGATGAACTAGCAGATTCAGTGGAAGACAATCGTATTTATTTCTCCGATCCTGACTGTAAAGTTTCTGAGATGTAATTTTATCTTGAGAAAACAGGAACAAAATTTTAAAAGAGCAAGCGGGTTGTAATACTGAGATTAAATTGAAAAATTGTCACTTTAGTTATGTTTAGGAAATTTCCTGTTCTCTTTTGGGAAATCTTAAAAAAAAAAGGGGGGGGGAGAGGAAATCCAAATGCTCTTAGAGATAAGTTCTACATTGGAGGGGTACCTTTCTTGCAGTGCACCCCCAAGACTTCCGTCTATGTTAATATCAGCTAAAAATTTATAGCATTTTAACATAAAATATGTTTTATAAATGTGTCTAATATTTGAAAAAGCATCGCAGAAAAGTAAGAAAGCAATTTTCAACAATTTAGCCACGTGATCGTTTTTAGCGTTTTTTCAACTATTAATCGGGTGAAATCCCTAAATTGATTGTAATGACAAAAACAAATAAATAAATAATTGCTTAAAAATAATTCATTCTTTCGAACCTGATTTAGAATTGACGGAATCAATTTTCTGTTTAATTTATTTGTTGTTAAAGGAAATTAAATCAAATGTAAACAAGATACTTGAAGGCCCATTTCCTTCTGTAACAATACGCCGTTATATATAAGTCATATATAATATTACAAAAGAAGGATACACCTTGTAGGTGATCTTGTTTCGAATTACGTTGATTTTCAATTGAATAATAATAATAAAAAAATTGAAGATCAATTGTCTAATTTAAATCTTTTTCGCTAAACCTCACTGCCTTTGCTTAAAAAACCCAGATCTCTGAAGAAAGCAAACAATCTCCTCATAGCAACACGCTGAGTCGCGTTTATTCACGTTAAAAGCTCACCCGCTGAAAGCCCCTGTTTACCCACATTGGGAGAAAAAAGTGATTTGAAGTCGCGATGATTCCACCTTTATTTCCCAACATCCACTTCTCCTAAAGGTACGAGGGAGTCCTCTTGCGGCGGGTTGTCGACCGCAGTTAATTTTAGAGAGCGTTGGGAGCCTCGACGATTGTCCCACAGTCATGTTGCTCTGGCCCTGGGACGAATGGGTCCGACCCATACGAACATTGTTTTCACGGAGACGCCGATCCCGTAAGTCCTGTGTGTGAAAAATAATTTGAATGCACGTTTTCTAGCTTTGACATAATTACATTGTGGGATATAATAATTACGAAAATTTCCAGCGTTTTGTCTCTTAGTTTTACTGATAGTCCAGCATGGAATTTGTGGGATCCGATCGTTTATCCCTTGTAAAGACGGTTCTTCCCTTGCAAAGACGGTTCTTCCCTTGCAAAGACGGACACTTCTGATTTTTATTCTTTTCTAAATTAATATTGGAAATTCAAGTGAAGGACGCATGCAGAAATAGTTTATTTGATCATTTTAAAACTTTTCTGGAACAAGAAAAATGCCCGTATAATATTTCCTTCAACCCAAATATTGCTTTTTTCGTTATATTATTTTAAGAAACGATTGCGAAGGTTTTCATGCAAATAATTTTATATTTAATGAAATCTAAATTAAGTTTGAAACATAATTTATTCAATTTTTAGGAATAAACCCCATATTTTATAAAACTGGTCATTTTCTCTGTTATAATAAATTATTTAATATAAGTAAACCAATTAATTTTAGTGAAATTTTTCTGAATTTTTATAATGAAAATTTTATTTTTTAGAGATATTTAGAATATGAAAGGTAGTTAAGAATTTTTTAAATTAATTTATTAAAACTTTAAGTAAATTTAAAATGCGATGTATTAAGTTTTAAAGTCTATACCATATTTTGAAAAATTATATTCATTTCCATCGATAAAATGAAGAATTTAAAATCCATTAACGGATTAATTTTAGTAAATTTTCGTTGAATTCTTTTGTTGAAAACTTTCTTTATGCAACGCTAATTATACGATGCAACGCTAATTATACGATGAAAACAGTTCGGGAAAAGTGACGCTCTTGCTAAATGATTTAAGACGTACTATATGTTTTCAACGATAAATGGAAAAATACACTGAACATGACTACATACTGATTAAAAGTAAATCACATAAATTATGCAATGAATTGCTTATCTTTCGAAATTAATTGCATCTAAAAATTTCAAAATCAGTCTTCAATGAAAATTTACAAATGGTAATGAGTTTTGCAAGCTCAAATTGAAAGACAAATATTTTTTCCCTTCTATTTTTCAAAATTTTACAAAGAAATAAACTAGAAATGAAATTCCTTTGGAAACATTCAAAGAAATTCGGCCTTCATAAAACTCGATGGAAGATTTGCCAATAAATATTGCTCTCTTAAAAGCAATTTTAAAACTGATTAGATTTCTGTAATTCATACAGTGAATTTTTTTCCTTAAAGTGTATATTGAAGGTGCTTCTCTCTCTTTTTCAAAACTGATTAGAAAACAATAATTTTTCTTCATTAATGAAAGGAAAGTGATACAATCAGGAACTTGGTACCATTGTTCATTTTGATAATTTTTCCATCACGCATTTCAAAAATTATTTCTCTTGATATACGCACTTTTTTTTTACGGATAACATTTTTTTCTCCGCATCTTTTTTCCTCGTCTGTTGAAAGTCACCAGACTCTCCATTATTTTTAGAAACTCCACTTCAGTTTTTTTTTTTTACAGTAAAAAAAATAATCTGCTAATAAAATCTCGAATCAGAACTTTTGCTAAAAGAATGGAAACCAATTTTTTTAATGTAAAATAGAATTTTATTGCCAGTTTTGAACTATTTTTATATTCAAAAATATCACGATTGTAAGAATGGACGGAATTTCTTCTTCGTTTTTTTAAGTCGTCACAATCCTAGTAAACTCTTGCATAGTTTAGCATGGAATTTCATCTCGCTTTTGAATTGAACAAAATGATTTAATTATGCACTGTATCATTCTTGAGATTTTTTAAATATTGTAATAAATATTAAATTAAATTTTATATGGTACTCAGGGTAATTTTTTTCTATTAATTAATCTTTCGCTACGCATTAATTTATATTTGCATCACTACAGTTTTTTACTTTTTTTCGTTTAGTTTTTAAAATAATGCATTTTTTATTTAAAGAAGGGAAATTTTTCCATATAGAAATTTTAATTAATAAATGTACCACGGAACTCGGCTATTTTGAACGTTCTTAATTCGAATTCATCGGTGATTTGAATTTTTCTTTGGTTCTTTGAATTTCCAGTTCAAAAGATTGTTAAAATATGTTCCATAATTCTAATAGAAGATATTGAGTTGAGATTGAGTTTGATTAATTCGAAGATAAAACTAAAAGTTGGGGAAAATTCTAATTCTGTTCTGTTTTCGCTAAATATGTCTGTACCATACATCTTCAATGATCTTCAACGAATTATTTTAACTCATTCGGTGACTTTATTGCTGTCCAATGAATTTATTCAACAAAAAAAGCAACAAAAATTTATCACTTTCTAATATGAAAAATTTTGAATTTCTTAGACGTGAATTGTAAGCATATTTTGAATTTTTATTGTACAGTTGTATTCAAAGTGCTGTATACTGTTTAATTACTGCAATAACTTACTTATTTAGTGAAATTATTATTTTTAAATTATTGGAAAGATTAATTATTATTATTATTAAAATCGCTTAATTTATTAGCATTACTTACTATTTATTTAGTGATTATCTATGATTTATCAAAACTGCTAAGATATAGATATATTATTTATAAAAACTATTATATATTGGTACATTAAAACTTAATCTTTATTGTCATTTCTAGTTTGAAAATGTACTTGCTGGACTTACTTTTAGACCCAATTTTTCTTAATTCGAATTTTTTTGAATCAATCGAGTTTTAATTATGGTGCCGTTAACTTCGAATTCTTCAAGTTCCACTGTATTTTAATCGATTTATTTTAACTAAAAAGCATAACTCAGAGATGTTATTTTTATTGTTTTTACTGTATTCCTGACACTCATTTATATAGATTTACAATGGTTTTGATGAAAAATAAAAGATCGTGCAAGTAGGGGATCATCAACCTGTTTCGTAACTTTCGTCTAGACAGAATTCTTTAAATCCTTCAAACTTTCCTTCCATTCCTGTCACCCATCCTGTAACTTAAATCCCGTAAAATTTATAACAAAGAAAAACTGCTGAATAATTTTGCCCCTTTTTTAAGACGAAAGATTAATTTCACGCGTATCGGCTAAATTGCTCTTCTTTTATTGTTGTCTACTTCTATAAACTTTGTTAGTTGAACAATTTTTATGTTTCAGCCTTTTTCATCGCATGACATCATTAAGGGAAAAAAAATTAGGAACATATTCAAAGCTATCTTTTTTTACAATACTTTTTGCTAAATGACCATTAAATGCAGCTATCGGATTAAAAGTAGAATTTTAAAAAGGTGTGAATCATTACGTTTCCGAATTTAGTTGAAACAACTCCTGATTTCTTTTATAATATTTTTATTTCTTTTTGTTTTCGAAAGCAATTAAGTATTTCACACTTTTTCTTGCGCGTTGACAAGAAAGAAGTCTTATTTTGAATAGAAGACGAATTTCATGGAAATTATATTTATTCTGCTCAAAATCTTTGTTACCTTACTACAGTTAGAAATACATCAAACAATCCTCCAGCTTTTTTCTTTTCTTGAAATTCAAACATTAACGAAATAGTGATGTATTACACACTCACTTTTATACTTTTTCTTTAAATATATTCCTTGAACTTGACAAAGAATTTGAAACAGTTAAGTAAATTAATTCGTTACAAAATTATGATGTCTCATGTCCCATAATTTATTTCTCACAGAATAAATAAATTTGTAATTATTTATTTATAATAATTACAAACTTACTATTCAAAATAATAATAAGTCTATAATTATTTAAATTTATAATTATGTAACAGATGTAATTATCCGCTAGATGGCGCTGCCTCCATCCCTCTACAGAAATGACTCTCTGGCAATGTGTGAGAAGTAAGGCACGCGAAGAGATCCGGTGTTGTTGAACCGGAAAGATGTATTATTTTCTTTTCTTCGTAAAATATAAATAATTGTAAATAATAATTTAACCTTAATTAAAGTAAATTAATCAACTTTCATGGAGCCCTCTTAATTTCAACCTGAAATGTCTTCTCTGTGGATTAAAGTAATGGCCCGCTCAGTAACTCTTAAAATGGAGTAGGGCCGTTAAAATTCTACATAATAATACTGTGTAGGTGTAGTATAACTAACTTAAATATGATAGACGCAAAACTGTGTTCAATTTTTTTATGAATAGAGAGTTTTTATTTACAATTAAAAAATAATTAATTAATTAATTCGCATATTTATTGGGATGAATTCATTTTCTTTCACAAAAAATTGAAGTTTTTTCTACACACTTGAAGTTTGACTAATCGTTTTTCAAAAGCCGATTTTCGAATTTATTCAGACAATGAAAATCAACAAAGAAGATTTATGCTGTTTTAATTTTTATATTTCTATAAATGTTAAACCAAACTGATATTAATTAAAAATTAGAATGAAATTAAACTATTGATTTTATGTCACATGAAATATAAGAAATTTTGCATAGTAATTTAAGTTTTGCAATATATATGTCTTCATTTAAAATTCAGTCGGATAAACATAGGCAAATTCATATTTAATTTTAGTTTTATTATAGAAATCTAAAATAGTTATATTTCTCAAAATCGAAAGAGGATTGGGTTTTAAGGACTTCAATCTGTAATTTTAAACATTTTCTTCGGAAGTTTAATTTCTTTAACCAAGAATATCCTCTTACTCTATGAAAATGATACATTTTCTAATATTATTACTTTGAATTTATCTTTTCTTCTCAAGTATTTAATTTTAAAATTTTTGACTGATCATTCTACACAGGGGTGTAGTGGAGGCGGAACGTCGTTCCGGCACTGCTTTTTATTTCGAGAAATAAATAAGGAAAAATTGTGAGAATATTCTTTAAACAGCGCGATTTATGTCAGACAGGTTAGAGCTTTCCGGCACTGCTTTTATAGTGCGTATCGGCGCTGCCTGTTTTGAGACTACACCACTAATTCTACAATAGATTCGTTTATTAACAACCATTGAACTTGCGAATTCTTGATTGGCAAGAAAAAAAGAATTTTGATTCAAATGACATTACAATCTATGGTGTCAATCAGTTTTAACACTTTCTTTATTTTTGCAAGTGTTAAAAATGGAAATTTACTTCATATTTTTGGAATGACAATAATTTTTTCCCCAAATTTTTCTTATTAATTTCAACTCGTAGTTTTCGGAAAAGGCTGTTTCCAACTTGCATTAAATGTCATTATTTTTTTAAATAGATTTTTCTAAGTTTAGACAAATTTCATTATTTACCAATAAACATTTAGGCGGAGGAAGATTGAAAAAACATGGAAGAAACGCAATTAAAAAAATTTAAAATCAAAATTTTTAAAAAGCTATATTTATACAAAAATTAAAAGTTACTCTTTAAAATAACTTAATTAAGTTATCCTTTAAAATAGCTTAATTAAGTCACCCTTTAAAATAGCTTAATTAAATCACCCTTTATAATAGCTTAATTTCTAAATGACTCGTGAAAAATTTATTTTGATATTAGTCATTTAAAATTTCAAAATCCTTTGGAAGAATAGAAACTCAACAAAAAATCTTTAATTCGAAATTAAAATTGCGATGGGAAGTTGGGAACCGGAATTTTAAGAAGATTAGGAAACACTAATTAAACCATTTCATATAACATTCAACACAGAAAATGCCGAAAGGCAAACCCGTGTTGGAACACGTGAGACATCATTTCCCAAATTGTTAAATCTTTGGTATTATCACTACGTACTTGAAATGAATTTAGCATATTTCAAAGCTGTATATGTGGTTAGTTTTGTCTACGTAATAGTTTGACCTTGCTGATTCGCATGCCTTCGGAGTACGTGAGACGAATAGAAGAAATACTTGATCATCGTACATATTGCTGATTTTTATTTATATTGGTAAAATTGTTTCGTCATTTTGTTGCGTTTCTTGATGTTTGCAATTTGCGCGCCTTTTCAATGTAAACAAGTTTAAATAATGTATGCAAATGTGTTTATTTTGCTCTCTTAAACATCAAATTTCAAATTTTTTAGCCATTTATGTATTTGAAATATCTTCTATCTAATTTATATCTTCGTAATATGATAGCTCTCACAGGGACACGAAG
The DNA here is from genome assembly GCA_013235015.1 of Araneus ventricosus. Taxonomy (NCBI): domain Eukaryota; kingdom Metazoa; phylum Arthropoda; class Arachnida; order Araneae; family Araneidae; genus Araneus; species Araneus ventricosus. The sequence goes on from BGPR01000787.1 coordinate 100,914, forward strand.
AGTGTAATTCCGACAACAGGGCAGAAATGAAATTATTTTAATTATCAATTAAATTATCTAAATAATTAAAAAACTATTATCCTCTTTCCTGGGGTTATTCTGCAACTTAACTTATTTAATGATGAGAAAAGATAGTCAGAAGTTGTTGATAAATAAATTCAGAATATAAAGGGTGAAACAGGCTTGAAAGAGATACGTCAATGGTCTTTATTTTTCTAGCGAATAAACAAAGTATAAAAATTCAAGACTTTATTTTGATGGCTTGTTCTTTTCGGTAAACAAGCATCTTTAAAAAAATTTTCCCCATATAAATGGATAAAAGTAATTATGATATTTTATGATAATGAGTTTTTTCAAATTGAAAACATATACACAGGTGTCACAAAATTCTTGATATAAATTTTTTATTTATTTGTATTTTCATTTTATATATTTAGATCGTTATTTGATTTCTGAAATGAAAATGAGTGATTTTTAGAAGTTAAGAGATTATCATACAAGAAAATAAGTACTGGTATTTCTATATTCTTAATAATATATTAATTGCTGTATAAAAAATTAATCAATTCATCTTTCAACTTAAAAAAAATCAAATTATATCTTAGAAATCAATAATATTTCTAATACGAAGAAATTTAATTTCCTTAATATCATTTTTTATTAAATGATAATATAGGAGAATACGAATTTGCATTTAGTACGCGGTATTCCACCTTTGCTAAGGAACTAGAATTTCCCAGACAATAAAGTTTCCACGCGGTTGATATCTCGATAACTTTTTTAACCTTTTCCTTATGAAAGGTATAGATGCTATACCAGTAGAATTTACTAAGGAACAGAGCTTCCAAATTACGGGTGTATCGATTACTTTCTTAATTATTTCTTTACGGACTGTACAGATGCTGTACCAGAAGTATTTTCACCCTCTGTAGGCCATATGGTACACATATTGAACCACTAAGTCATTACTTTAAATTTATTAAGCTAGCATAATGTATCACCAACTCCCCAGTACATTGTATCACACCATTCTAATGGTTGGATTGATTTCTTATGAAATGTGAGGCGTTTTTCTCTAGCTTCGCCAGCAACCCCCTTTTAATAGGACATTCTGAGATTTCATCCTCCAGTAACCTGAAGGTAAATAGGCTCTACAGCGTTAGAAGTATTAGAATTGCTGTAAAAAGAAACTGGTCGACTGTTTAGTGTTTCACGGAGCAGGAGCTCATTTTAGCCGCACTTCTTTAAGCATATGGCGGAGAAATGGCAACCACATTAATAAAACTAAAATTTCAGATAAAACATCTACACAAAAGGGTAAAATAAAAAAAGTAAATTATTTAAAATTGTATGAATATGTAAAATATGAAATAAAAATGCTCTTCAATAATTATACGAGGGTAAGTCACAAAAGATAATAAAAGATAATTGACCATGATAATCACTTGGCAACAATTTTAATTTTCAACATGATTTCCACCAATGTTGATGCACTTATCTCAGCGCCCCAATTCCAGCTGCATAAAATTCTTTGGTTTTCTGTCTCATCCACAGTAGGATTTCTTGTTGAACGTCGTCGTCATCTGCAAAGTACCAAACAGATGCAAATATCTTGGTTGCTGTAGCACTGACCAACCAGGCCAAGCGATTTTAATCCACAGTAGGACTTAGGAAAAAAAATCGTTTTCTTTCCTTTTTACTTTCTCGTATACAAAGTATTGTAATCGTCAAAACTCGAGATTTTGACGAATCTCCATGTTTCAGACCTCCCTGATTCCGAAAAACACAATTTTGGAATTATGTCTGTCTGTGAACACGATAACTCGAAAACTATTAGAGCTACGGGGATGAAATTTGGTATGTGGTCTTTAAACATAATTTGTAGGTTTCTATGAGATTTTGGACAAAATCCGTCAAAGGGAAGTCTGTCTGTCTGTATGTCCGAAGTCATGTGAACACTATAACTCAAAAACTTGAATAGCTAGATGGATAAAATTTGGTACACAGTTTTATCGTCATGAATATAGGTCCGTATAAAATTTTGGGCCAAATCCGTCGACGGGCTGACTGTCTGTCGGTCTGTATAATCGCATACTTGTTCAACTCCATGCGCATGCGTACTGGTAGAAATGCCTGTGCAAAGAAGGGACACTCCGAAAACTTGGCAGTTTGCGAAAAACCAATTCTGGAGGCGAGATTTCGCAAGGAAGAAAACATTTAGGGCGTCTCGTTTTACTTACGTACTGGAAGAAATCTCTGCGCGTGCGCAAGCTATTCAGCGAGCAAGCTATTCTTCTGTTTTCTTCTCCGCACGCGGAACTTGCATTTCTAGAGTTTGATAAAAAAAATAAATAAATTTTGCGAAGTTACATACGCATCTTTTTGAATATGATTCTTCATCTCAATATTTTACTATCACTATAATCTACGATAAAAAAAACCTTCTGATAGTCATTGTATTCTGGGTTACAGTTGGTTCGAACTTTTCATCAACGCATTGGGAAGGGAAATGATAAATGTTTGAAAAGTATACGAGAAAGTTTAGGGGAGGCCACTCCCGCTGGTTTGTATTAAGGTGTGTAACTTCGTAACGTTTGTTGTAAGTAACAATTTTTGTTGAAAAAAAACAGAGGCGGGTCATATGAAAATATATGTATCTCGCCCGCAAATTTTGCGTCATTCGAGATAGCCCGTGCAACGCCGGGCCATACAGCTAGTGTTATTTATATTTCTTGAAGTAATAGGATGTTTTTCTTTCTAGGCTGGAAAGAAAAGTGGGACAAAGGTGTTTGCTGTCACTGCAAACTTCCATTTGATACTGGTAAAAAACGGCGTGTGGTTGATTCCTGTGGACATCATCGCTGTTATACTTGCCTTTGTGCTCAAGACTCTTGCCCTGTCTGTTCACGTATGCCAGTTTATTAATTACTATTACTATTAGTGTGGATAAAAAATATTTTCATGTCTTTTATTAATGAAAAAATAACTATTTCATTAATTATCACGAAACCTTCGCTAAAACCTTCCTTATGCTTCAGTATTTGTGAGTAAGATTTGAAATATTTATAACGAAGGTTGCAGTCATCGTCTACCAAATCAGTTTCAGATTGCTTCGTTGTGTCATTCACGAGAAAGTAAAAATATACTCCCTCTGTCCTGTAATAATAGTAACAAGTGAATATTTCAACGGGAATTAGTGGCGAATGCAGCTGTAAGCTATGTTGTAGCTCCAAAATAGCGAAGCCTACAATCAAAATCAATGTTTCATGACATCTGCCATTTGTTTTGACACATCTTTCAATTTTTAGGTTAACCTAATTATTACGAATTATAACTATTTTTCTAACTTCATCCGCTGATCGAAATCAAATGTTTTATTTCAGTTGAATATCAACCCATTGTAAAAGGAAGATGAAAAAAGAGAGTTTTCGAGCAAAGAGCGAGTTGCTATTGTCCTACAACACTACACATCAGTACACAGTATCAGTGTATTACTACAGTCACTACAACAACAAGCCTCGCCCAATAATATTGATGAATTGATAGAAGCAGAAACTATCCGAATGCTCAAAATAAAAATGAGGAGTAATATTTTTAATTTATTGTTTAATTTAATCTAGTTTTTAGTTGAGTTCTGTATTTATTTTCTTTTGCTATTATTATTATGAGACAAATTAAATTCATCAACTGCTACTATCATTATGGGACAGCGGTAGTATTTAATATTAGATCTCCAAGGAATGTTAACGCGCGCATCTGGATAGAGTGAAGGCAGCGCCACCTATTAGCATGACGATAATTATATCCGTTCTAGTTATTAATTAATAAAAAATATAACTTGAATTAATTATCACAACAACCTTCACTAAGACCTTCTTTATGCGTCTTCGTATTTGTGAGTAAAATTTGAAGAAAATCTGTTCAGTATTCTGAATTTTTATAGCGAGCAAACTATTTAAGTGTTTAGCTTTTATTCACATAAATTCCATCGCATAAAATCTCGCCACAATCTGGAGTTCCAGGTGGTTAAAATTAAAGTGACACTGTTTAGAGCACAGAAGAAAAAAAAATTTTGTCGTCATAAGATCGCCAAATCTCCTTGGTATGCATTTCAGAACAGAGGGAAACGAATGATGAAAAAAATTTCAAGAATGAATGATGGAAGATAGGCGAGGAGTCAATCACTAATAATTCCCTCATGGTCATGATGCGTATTAATTAGGAATTTTAGGTACTGCATACGTACAACAGATACTGAAAATTGTCAAAATCACCAGGAATATCAATTCAATTGATGAATTAGTTAAGTAAGGTAAAGAGGTGTATGATAGAAGACTGTCATTTTTGACCAATTTTTTTCTTATTTTTTCTTCTTTTTTCTTGATCATTCGCTTTTCTTCGTTCTGAAATGCATACCATCGAGATTTGGTGTTATCGCGACGGCGGTTTTTCTTTTTTACAGTTGTTTAATTCTAACCGAAGGTCGAAAATGTCACACGGTGCCATACCAGGTGGATGCGGATTTCGTCGATCCATATTTGTTAAATTTAGGTAAAAATATTCACGAACAATAAGAGCAAATTAATACGGCGCTCTTTATTATGATGCAAAATTAGAGTTATGTCGACACAACTTCAAAAATAGGGTAAAATTAGGTTTTCAGATAAAAAAAAGTTACAAACAAGAGTATTGTCAAAGGTGCAATATTATGGTTCAAAATCCCCAAGATATTTCATAAAATTTCAGATTGTTTCCCACAAATGCATTACGAGAATGGAGTCAATTCATGTGATGTCATAGTCACATGACAAATGAAACCCCGCAAATCGTCTAACAACACATTCTCATAGGCTGTGGCGTCACGTCCTTTTTCTCCTGCACGACATGCAATGGATTTAATAACTAAATTGGCGCGGGATGTACTCGTCAGCATGAATTGACTCCGTTTAAGAATTCAGACAGCATCTATTTTTTTGCATTTGACCGACTTCCACAGTCTTGGCTCGCTTTTTGATCATAATCCACTTCATTGTTGAGCTGTAAATTTCGGCATTAAAGTTCATGTTTCACTTCCACTAATAATATATTTTAACATAGATTAGAACGGATACGAAATAATTAAATAATTATGATTTATACTTATCCGAACAACCAATCCAAAGAAAAAGAAACAAAGAAAAATTAAGTTGTTTCCTCCGTCAGATGTTAAAACTAAACGATAAAAAACGAAACTGAAATAAAACAAGTAATATAAAAAAAATTAAAGTCAATTCCTACTTAGGTTAGCGATCTACACGCTTCGTCACTGACAAAAATACATGAAAAAATGACGCCTTCGTGAACATACCAGAAAACAAAGAATATTAGGTCTAGAAGCTGGCAAACCTAGCTCCATCTATTGAAAAAAATTCGAACCAAACGACGCAAGGTGACATATGCTTTCTCCCATATATAACTAAAATTAATTAATTAAATTTAATTAATGAATTAATATTTGAAAAAACTGTATTAAAATCAAGTGTCATCCACTACAAGTTTTAAAAAATGTATTTGAACTTGAGTGGATGAATAAAAAGTATTTTATTAACGATTGAAAATTTGAACAAGATATACAAATAAATATATATAGGGAGAGTGTGAACTAATAGTTGGAATTGGAAAAAAAAGTAAGCGAAGAAAAAATGATCCCGGAACGAATAGAGAAGCAGAGAGAAATCACATTTTCCTTTTCCTCCGATGAGTTTCATTGAATTACGTCACAGATTTTTCTGACTGGCAACCCACGCTGGAGACATTTCACATCAAACATGAAATATCTTAATGCAAAATGTAATGAAGTCCCGTAAAATGAAGGCTAATGAAGTGGATAGCCAAATGGAAATAATTCAAAATTATTTTCATTTGGCTATCTTTAAACAATTCTGTTACGAATTTCCTACCTGAAATCAGTTTAATCTAATTCGGTATTCGAAATATGACAGGAAATTCGTAACAGTGTATCTTTATCTAAGTTAATTGATTTCATATGGTAATATGTCGTCATTTTTATCAAAGGTCAACCATTTAGAAAATGTATACTGCAGTTCTACCTTGAAGTCAAGGTTGGATCTGAAGGTCATAGAATTCGTTGCATTGAAAAGATAATTTAGATAGGTCTCGGCAGGACAAAAAATCGCTATGGTGATAGCCTATTTGAAACAGATTTAATACACATTTGCTTAATCAGTAAACAGCAACATCAGTGCTGCAATATTGCTTTAGCAAAAGATAAAAAGCATTTTTTCAAGTATGTACGTGTGATGAATTTTAGAGTGGAAAGATAACGAAAGATATTTATTTATTTAAATGAAACCCAAACATGTGTTTTTGCAGTCCCAACACTCCCTTCCAATTCTCATTTAACAATAGGCAGAGAATGAAATTCAATTCTCCACCCAAATTGAAGCGGTGGACTCCACGGGATGCAGTCTCGAATTCTTTCGCTTCGTTATAAAATAAGAAAAATAGCTCGACTAGGTCAAACGTCTATCCCTCTAAGCATACCATTCTAAGGTATGCTAAATTAACTTGTTCTGTTCCAGATGTGAATACACTGAAATTCAAGCTACTATCAAGTCAAAAACTTTATGAAAAATATCTTATAATACAATATACTTATATTATATATATACAATATAACTTTCTAAAATACTTTTATACAAATATATACTATATATCGTCGTTCAGGCAGAAGTCAGGAAGTCCACAAAAACCTTTTGACGAACTATTGCAGTCAATTAGAATTTGCAGTTAATTATTTCGTGATAGAAACCTCTTATCTAAACATCAGTAATTCAACCATGAGACATAGAATTCTGTCAAATGATTTTGACTATTAATCATAACTACTCAATATGAATTAAGTTTCAACTGATCACATCTTGAAACTATAGTTTTGGACTTCGTGACTTTTGCGTGAACGAAGTATGCTCAACTACTTCTCCTAAAATGCATTTTTAAAAGTGAACTTTGATTGGCTTTAATCCGATTCGCATTCAACCTTTATTTTTGATTCAATAGTTAATATAAATATACCAAAAACGCGAGGAATACCTATAAAAATATATGAACAATGCAAAAAGTAAACTTTTTAGAATAGTTAAGCTGCTTCAGTGACAACCTCTCAAAAACTGTCTAGGGCTAAAACATAGGTCGAGAAAACTAGTTACACGAACTACAAATATTTTTTTATGAATGTGAAATAATATAATCCATCTTCACAAAATGAAAAAAATATTCTAAATTTCACTTCCCAAGAAGCACTTTCGCAAATTATAAATTTAAAACTATAAAACTTTCAATATTTTATGCTGATATCAGAGTTTAAAATCCATCAAAGGCCGGTATTTATCGTTCCTGATGCTAATTCTGACTATCTAGGAAATATCTATCCTTATGTAGAATCCCACTTTATAGCAAAGAAATCTGTCGAGGTAAAACTTCAACATATTCGATTTGACTGCCAAGAGAATTTTTCAGTTAAGGAAGATATGTTAAAAATCAATCAAATAAACATTTAGAAGGATTGGCAATTATAAGTAAGAATGATTGACGATGATCTCCTTAATTAATCTCAATGCAAAATGTTTTGGAAAACTTTCATGAACAGCCTATCTAGAAATCGAATTCTCATATTGTTTTGTGAGAATTGTACTATCAATTTATGTCTTAGTTAGTCTTATATAAATTATTTTAAGAATTAATGAAGTTCATATAATATATATATAAAATATTAATGATATTCATATAATATTTATAAAATTTTAATGAATGAAAAATTTTCACTCTAACACTCTTGAGAGATATTCGTATTATTCCCCAAAGAAAAATTATCGGGCAGTATTTGAAATGTTATATATAAAAGAGTACTGGGAAAATTATCTAGAGTTTCGTATGTTTTATTTAACGTTTACGTAAATTAGAGCAGTCCCCTCTATAGAAAGCAATGGAGAGGAATTTTTAAAAAATTATTACAAATAAAAAAAACATCACATGTTATGAAATTTCATGGTCAGCTGAGCAAATGGTTTCAAACAATTGAAACCCAATTCTTTTAAATTGGGCAAAGTTCAAGATTCTGGTGTTTTTAGTTTAGACATTAGGATTTTTGTCTCACTAATTTTTTCTTGCCACTGTGAGACAATTGAATTATGTTAATATTATGATGGCTGGAAACTTGTAGTCTTTATAAATAAATTACAAAACTTCGTATGGTATTTTCAGAAAAATAATTATGGAATCGACATCTAGAAACGAATAAAAATATAAAACTAATAAAAGTAAATTTACTAAATACAGTATTATGGTCCTCTACAAAAATAAGTGACAAACACCGCTGCATAATGAAAGGTCTTTTTCAAACAAAATAACAATTATTGAGAATATATTATGACGGCAATTGAAGAGATATCTTTATATTTTTGTAGACTCTAATTAAAATGAAATATTAAATATTTCTTCCATTACTTGAAAAGTGTTATCATGTGTTTAAACTGTTTCTCTCAGAGCAAGCTCAACTATTTTTATTTTCAACAATTTTTAAAGATTTTCTCATAAATAATAAATCTAATCTAAGGTAAAATCCTTCACAAAAGTAGTTAGTGTAATGACGTTGCACTTTATATGTTTTAAAGAGGTACAAACATCATCCAAGAGTTTATCAGGAATTTTCAGATTGCAATCTGTATTAACTCGAGTGTTTGTTTCACATTCTTCAATTAATGTCTGTCAAAAATCTGAGGAAAGTTTGGTTTGTTAATGTTCTTATAAACAGTTTTCTGATCATTGTAACATGCAACTATACACAAGAATTTTTCTCGTTCATAGGCGAAGTGGTTGTCTACAAATCACCACAAAAAACTCAACGTGACCGTGAAGAAAACGAGAGTAAGTATCTCGACAATAATCCTTTTGATATTTATATAAAGTGTATACAGTTTAATATTTGTAAGTTTGTTAGGGTAAACATACTCAAAAATGTTATAAAAATAATTCAATCAGTTTCACATTTTTATCAAAATTTAAATAAAAATTTCAGAATATGTATTAATAACGCCATAACGTCTTTTCGATATGATTCATCATAGCATTAACTTCGTACGTCAAAATTTTTCACTTTATTGCGAAGACAGAAATTTGTGTTTAAACTACATTTTTATAAGCTTAACATGCTTCTTTCGTGAATAAACAATTGTCATTTTTAGAAATGTTGTTGTGTCAAATGTGAATCTTCCTTATTTCCTTTGAATTCTTAAAAATTCATGAAGTTATGAAATTAAAACTATGAAATCGTTTCAGTTCAAGATTCGAACGAAACTTCGTACCGTAAGAGAATGAAAATCAGCACCGAGTCGGGAAAAGATTCGACTGATGAAAGCAATCTCGTGATACATCGTAAGTACCATTGATGTCCGATTTCAAATGAGTTGAACCTACCAACGGGATACACGTGTCTCGTGCAGAAGGGGAAAAAACGAGTCATTCGAAAGCTCGAAACTTCTGTGTCATTGGTTCAGAAGCCAATTGGCATTACAGTTTGTAAAATTGAAAAAGAACAGAGTTTTTTTTTTACCGTGTGCTAAGAACCGTTGTGCAAATAATATTTTACACCCTGTCATAAATAATATTTCGTCGCTTAACATCTGATAAGAACACGAGATCGCATGTTCCAACCGGATATGAAAAAAATTCAAAAATATTCGTTATTGTTTGCAAAAATTCAGTTTTCTCAGCCTCTTTGAAATTTGAAGAAATTGAGATGGATTTGTGTTGCTTGTTTATTCATTTAACCTCCTTAAAAACAGTCACAAGGACTCTAGGCAAAGGGACATGGAGTGGTATTATGTCATAAAAACGCCATGATAAACTCTCTTTCTGCATATACTGTTGTGCAATTTCAAAAATAAAACGATGTTTGCGTAACTGGTTATTTTCTTTCCCTTTGCGTGAGAAACGAATGGACCCAATTAGCAAGACGAGTGGGGCACATATACCCCACACCCTGAAAATTGGTCACGCGCCTATACTTTATGACACTGTCATTAAATAAATTGAAAATGGTAGTCTAAAGGTTAATATCGATGTTTATAAATGGAAAGATAAATGTGTGTCAAGAAACTCATTCTTGATGCTAATCCTTTAATTCACTTCTAAAAAAGAAATGGCTACAATTAACTTCCATTTCCAAATATTTTCTTGTAGATTTAGTATTTAATTTTAGACTTTTTTCTACAGTACTTCTATTGCATTAAATCAAATTTGCTTGAGTACAACTTGCTTCGCTTTTATATCTTAATGTCCCTTCAATTAGGGAATTTAAATTAGAATAATGTGAAGTTTTCCCTTGAGATTTCTTCAAACATCTCCATCATATGCATCATTGATAGTATTCACATTCACTGCGTATGAAGAACGCTACTTTAATTTTTTGGATTAAACAACATTTAAAAACAATCAACATGATGTGATTGTTTTTAAATGGTTGACGTTTCAAATGACAAAACATAGACTGTGTAGATTATGGATAATCCAAAAAAATTACGTAACTTTTTAAAAAATAAAATCTGTGCATATAATAAATGCATATAACTTGTGTTTCTGAATTTTTATTTCTGTTGCACTGAGATAAAAATAAAATTCAAAGATATATTTAAAGTGATAGAATACTGATTTTTAGAGAATAACTGTGAGTAAAAGTGTATTTGTTTTTAAACAGCACGAATTATTGATAATATTTCTTTTGTTTTTACAGATGAAGAGAGAAATTCAAAGCGTTTCTCTCAAATTTCCAATATAAGTTCTGAATTTTCTTTTGATGTGACGTTTCCAAGTAAGTAATTTTTTATTACGGGGAAAACAAAATTATATTAAATTCGCTTTCTTCATACTTTGCAAAATTGATTTCATGGGCATTTATATCTAATTTTTTTAAAAGAACTAATATTTAATTTGCTTCCAGTTGACCGATTTCGATATACTGATATTATATAACCAAGAAAATTATTTAGTGATATTAGTTGATTCAATAAAGAAAAACATCTTGACTATGCAACTAAACCTTGAAAAGTGGTTTTTGGAATTATTTTTGATGAACGGTGTATTTTCAAAGGGTGAAAGAAAAGAATAAATTAATTTCATTAGTAAGACATACTGCATTTAAGAAATCAATTTTTGAAAACAACACAGTTGTATTATAAAGTTGTTTAAAAGAAATACAAAAAATAGGTAAACGATTATATTTACATGAAAGATGTAAAGCATCAATGACGTGAAAAACATGTGATTAAAAATGGACAATGGGAAAAAGTCCAAATTTTCTTCTATAATAGAGCGTGTAATATATCTGCATTAAACTTTTCTTCAAACAATGTATCATATTCTTTGAAGAAAAGTTTTCTCAATTTTTCTTCCTCTATAATGCAATGACCAATTGAACTCATTCAACCTTTTTGTGCCACATTTACTTCATAAATACATACCTCCTTGTGCTTCAGAGATATGTTTTTAGCCAAAACGTACTGTACTTGAAAAAGTTTAACTGTACTATGTACTAGAAAGTTTTAAATTAGAGAAAGAATGGCTAACGTTATAAGGGGACTTGGCACCCCCAAATTTTTTTTTCTATAATTTTGATCAAACTTATTCAATTTTGTGGTAGATAGATGTAAACTGTGCAGAAACTGAAATTTCTAAAATATTTTTCATTTTGAAAAATTGCAAATTTTAAAATTTTAATTTTTAAAAAAAATTAACCCTTTTTTAAAATGCTTCTTCTCATACAATTTTTAATATTTTTTCTCCAAATTTTTTTAAAGGGACCTCTCAATGCACTTAACAGAAACAGGGATCGGATTTTTGATATCTACATTAGTTTCAGAGAGAAAAAATTTGTTCAAAATTTTGTGAAACTTTTTGGAAAATATCAGAATTTTTCACTTTGTACATTTGTAAAAAATTTTCTAATCAAAATTTTTACAAATCCATCCCTAATTCTATTAAGCATGCGTTTGTGAGTGAACAGAAAAAAATTTCAAGTAATTAGAATAAAAAGAGATCGACTTTTTTCATTTTGTAGCAGACACAATTTTGGAAAAAAGCAAACTGAGAAAAACAGCTTTGAAGTTTTAATAACAATAAAATTGTAATAAAACAACTTATATCAAGCTAGTTTTTTTTCAGAGCAATAACCTGACATTTGCGAGTCCTAAGTTATCAATTTTATTAATATTTATTATAACTATAATTATTAATTAGCATCTTCATTTATAAGGATAATTAGAAATTTTTTTTAAAAAATGCGAAAAATTTCACTTTTTTCAAATTTTTTAGTCAAAATATTTAATAAATGATCTGCAGTACTATTTATTAAATATCCATTATAACAGAGAAAAAATTTAAAACCATTTTATTGAAATTTTATTGACAATGAGAAATTCAAACAAAATGAGAAGCGAAAACAGTGATGATGATGACGATGACGATATGCTTCATAAATAATAAAGAAGCGAAAGCAGTAAAACAGTAAACAAACAAAGATTAAACCGCTACTGTTTGAAACAACTATCTTGCTTTGCTTTTATGGAAAAAATTAGGTGGCTTTGCAACTTACACATGAAATATGCATGATTTAAACATTGGAAGTGGACGTGGTATGTGATGAAATGTTAGACAAAATAACTTCATATCTCACTAAATATTTGTCTGATTGTTTTGAAACTTTCAGATTATTAAGTCAAAGGTTCGAGGATCATTTTCCACTCAAAATTTGTGTGAAAATCGATATTTTCATTGATTTTCCAGAATTCTTAGGGTGCCAAGTCCCCTAAGAGTTAATATTAATATAATATTGAGACCATTGTAATTTGTAATTATGCAGTCAGAAAAATTACATGTGTTCTGTTATGCTCACATTGGGCCAGACTGAATAATCTGAAAGAATAACATGAAATATTTAATTTTAAGTATGGTATTAAATTCATATTTTATGTTTCCAATTTAGCAATTCCAAATTATTTAATTCCAGGTTCAGCAGCTAAAAGCATCACGTTGAAGCCGCTGTACTTTGAGGTTCCGCAAACAGAAGAAGTTTCCTCATTTCTGTACAGAGACTGGATATTCCAAGAAATTAGCAAGGTTATACAAATATGTTTTCTTAGTCTGGCTCAGTTCCTCGTTCGGATTTCTTATTATTAGGGATATTTTATTGACCACGGTTTCTTAATGACTGTGCTATGCGGATCCTAAAGGACAAAATTTAGCCAAAGTGTCCTTTCGGTACCGCATAACAACAAGTCGACTAGTATAATTATGTAAATTTCGTGATTTTTATAATTAAAATCATCTTAAATATTTTAACAATTTTTATGATTAAAACTGTCTACCTAAAAACTATAATTTTAATAGTTTAATTACAGTACTATTGTAAAATACAGGGTGTTTCAAAAGTCAGGGGCAATTTGAAAAATTAATAACTCCCAAACGAATGAAGATAGAAAGGTTTACGCAAATAAAGTTGGAAATAAAACCGGAATATTTTTGTCATGAAATCAGAATTTATTGGTAGTGTAATTTACAATTCAAACCACTAAATAGTTCTGCAATTGTCAGAGCGATGTGTTGCATATTAGAGTCCGAGTAATGTCTTACAAATGTTCCATATCTCGTCTTCCTATCAGGATCGTCAGACGAGGAACTCGATTTGCTGCAACACCATTTCTGATGAAATCACAAAACCAACCACAACTGAATTGTTGTGCAAAATTATGATTCATCGTCTGGCAGTTGTGTTTCTGAGTGGAACATTGTCTTATCTCATCGCTGCGACTAATGTAGAACCATCTGGAGATTTAAACTGTAAATTATGCTACCAATAAATTATGGTTCATTTAAAAAAAGCCCTGCTTCATTTCCATCCTTTCTTACAAAACGACATCTTTCGATCGTCATTCGTTTGGAAATTATTGATTCTCCGAACTTCTCAATTCTGTGTATAGCTAAAAATCAACAGTCCGATATATTAAAACATTTATTTATTAAGGAGCTCTAAAATTATTAGTAATGTAGATGAGAAATTTTGCCACGTAAAGTTTTAAAACTCGGATCCAGACAAGAAGAAGCACATTGCCTAGTTTAAATATGTGTAAGAGAAAAGTAATAATCTACAACATTCTCTCTCGTACCCCTTGATTGTTATTTTGCCCCTACTATCCAACTCCCCGTCTATGAAAAGAAGTTTTCATCAATAATGTTAAGGTTAGTTTAAGAGTCACTCGAATTCATAACATTTGTAGAACTTATTTTTCACATTAGTATTAGTTCAACGCCGAAGCAGCATTGTAATTATTTCGTCTTAACTATAAGGATAGCTAAAAATAGCACATCGTAATAATCAACTATCCAAGTAACTATTAAATAGCAAGTATTCCACTTGAGGAAACTAACTTTTGAATCCCTTATGTTTCCACCATTAACAACTTTGATTTCGTACTACAGGTTGGGAACAATGAATGAAATAAAAAACGGAATCAAGAGTAATTTATATAAAATCCTTATGTTTTTACTCCTTCATTTAAAATAACTGACAATTTAATAAGTTTAGATTTATTTAATAAATGCTTAAATATAGAAGATTGTTTTTTTAAATAAAATGAATAAAAACACATTTAATTAGTATAATATTTTTTGTTTTAATTATTTTCCACTTCATAGTCTTTAATTTGTAATTCATTATTATAAATATTATGGAATCTTGTAATTAATTTTATTTTGCTCAAATTCACTACAGATGGCGCCATTCATATGGAATCAAAGTTTCATTAAATTAATCGATTAATTGATAATTAAGTTTTGAAAATATTAAAATAATGTACTGTCATCGAGAGCGCACAAGTTGGGAAAGCTCTAGTATATAAGGATGTGAGTGAAAAATCGATTACAAAATTCCATCCTTATCAACATGAAGCAAGTCAAATTAAATAAAATTATTCAAGAAATGAAATCCCTGATTATTATAGACCAATCTTTAGTAATAATAATTAATTAAATCCCCCAGTTTTTAAAGAAAACGTGCTCATAAATAGTTAATTTCTCTTGATAAGAATTTCAGATAATTTTAACACTTAAGTAAGGCTATTAAATAATAAATCAGTGTTGTCATTACAAAAATATTTATATATATGTCGACATATCAGCTAAACATCCTGTTGGCCAAATGGCTCTGTCATGGGCCCAGATTTAATGAATATTTTTTCTCTTAGGTTATTGGGATTTCTAACTTGAAAGGAATCCTTTTAGTTGGCGATGAAGGATGCGGTAAAACGTCCTTGATTCTTCAACTCGTGGACTGGAGTCCTTTTGGACGCAAGCGAAAATCGGGCATCCTAAGTAAGTTCTTCCTATCGCTTTTGGATCAAGAAAACTAGGATATGCTGAAATTAGAAGATGGAACATGAATTTTTTATAATCAATGTATTAAATAATTTCGTTTATAAATTTCAATACGTAAAAATAGTGTTTTGTCTAAATTACATTATGACAATTTCTGTAAATATTTGAAATGCGTTTGAAACTCGCGGCTTTCATTAATCCTAGGCAGCGTGATTTTTTTATTTTTTCGAACAAAACAAAGTTGGTTGTGTAAATTTGTTAGGACGAGTATGTGGAATGCAAGAAAACAAATAATTTTAAGATTTAATTACTTCTGATTAATAACTGAGCTTTATTTGAAATTAATAAAAGCATTAATTGTTTAATTAAAATTTCTGTATTGAAATATTTTTTCGTCTACTCAAAAATGTAATAAGGAAACAATTTTATTAATCACTTATTAAATTAATCAAAATTAATTGAAGAAAAAGTGAAAATGGCGATGATACAAATATGAATAACTGCACTATGTAAGGTTAATGCATTAGTATTGGTAAATGAATGCTTCGAATTTTAGGCTGCACAACACGCAATTCAATTCCTGTTTTTGAATAGACCATTAGACTATTTTGGTTTTCTGTTTGAAGCCCGAATTAAAGAACATGTTTGAATGGTTTAAACTTGTTTTGCATTTTGAACAGAGTCAATGTCTTGAACCCTTTTTTCAAACCTTCAAACTACCCGGACGGACGCTTGTTCCTTTTGGTTTTTCCTTGTGTCTCGTGCGAGCGCCCGCCTGCTCATAATAAAGTGGTTATTTTACTGTAGAGTTCATTGCATTTGAGGTTATTGTTCGAAACTTTTAATAGACATCGCTTTCTAACAAACACCAAAGAAGATTTTTTATTTACTTTCACAAATTTTATAAAAAAAATCATCTTTTGGAAAACGAGATTCAATAATATTATTAAAATTTATTTCATTTACAAAGTTCCAATATTTTTTTATTGAAAAAACGGAACCCGATGCTTGTATCAAACTCATATTCAAACGAAATTTCCGGGAAAGAAATTAAATTTTGATTCTTCGTTCAAATCATTATTTAAAAATCAAGAACTCTGAAACTAATGCACCCGAAACAGTACATTAGATTTCGTCTTAGGAAAAAATCTAGACACTACACTTAATCCTATTCCAAAATCTATGTAATTAATACACAAACTTTTATGCTTGTATTTAATGGAAATAAAAATTAAATTATTTACAAAATATTTTAATCCAGATGCATAAAATATACCAACATGTTACAGTGGTGGAATTGTGAAATCTCTGATTTCAAACAGCTTGATCCATGCAAAGTGTAAGTTTAGTCGCTTTCATATGAAAGGAATAAGCACCTCTAAATTTATTAATAAAAATCGAATAAAGAAAATAAAAACCTTTAGAATTCGAAATGAAAGAAAATATTTGCACTGCCTATGCTGACTGGACTGAAGCAAAGCAAAATTTTCCGTCAGGTTTATTCTGAAACTGGTTCAGATAAGAAAAGCTGATTTAATACATTAGAAATATTTTCATTTACATGCTTTAAAAGTTCTATATTCGTTGACAGACGTTGGTACGACACACTGTATTCGTTATTATTAGTTTTAATTCACTAAGACGAATTGGCAGTTGGCATTATTCAGTATTATTATAAGAATTGCGAGTACTCTTTATAGGGATTCTTCAGTAGAAAGCATTAGTTAGAACCATACTTGACGATTGCCTAGAAACAATGACACTTTTTCTCAATATTCAAAATTTTTTCCAGAAATCAAACTTTTTCAAATAAACTTTCTTTTATTATTATTATTTCCCATAGAAAAACACAAATCGTAGGAAGAAAACAAGATTAAATGGAACTCTGAAAAATAAAGTGTTATTAATTTTGAACAGAACATGAAAGATTTTTTCATGTGCATTTTCTAAAAGAAAATAACCTGAATAATGGCCTGAATAAATGCCTGACTAATATAATGACCTGTTCTTACGGACATACAAATATCGAGCCACAGAAATGTATGAGCAATGAAGTAGAAATTTATCTTCATTTGATTAGTTTCCCTAGAACGAGGTGCTTTACTTATATGCTGATGTTATCAATAAATAATTATTATATAACATATGTTTTATAAATACGACTTAATGCTTCTATGCCTACATAATACATGGAGTCTCCACCCACGGGCAAAAAATGAACTTAGGACTTCTCCACCTCATCAGCTTACAGCTTATATCAATAAAATTTTGAAATTCTAATAACGCTGCATTTAAATTGGACAAATTCTGAAAAAATGATACCAAAAACACCTACGTAGGATTTGAAATAAGCCCGATAGGATCCATTTCCTCAAAACATTATTGATTTCGGCATATCTTTCTATGTATGTGCAGTAAATAAATGTCAAATCTATGATGATTTTATGAAACATGTGCAGAAAAAGCAACCAATGTTTCTGTCTGTTACAATGCTTTCATAACCATTAATCGTAAAAATGTGGCTTTCATTGATTGTTTTATTTTTCGTTGAACCCTCTAGATGATGTTGCAGTAGGTTCGCTGGAAATGTTCGAAAGACTAGCTTCTCAAGTTGTCGGGTATCATTTCTGCCAAATGGACTGCAGAGAAACATGTTTAATTCCAGATTTTATTCACAGTTTAGCTGCTCAACTCTGTCAAGCTCCACAGCTACTTGAATATAGAAACTTCCTTTTACAGGATGAAAGGTACGATACAGAGTCACATCTGATGCTAAATAGGCCAATTAATCATTAAAGATTTTGTACAAAACCCATTAAGATATACAGAATGAATTTTAATTAGCATACAACTTTGAACTGAAATAACTTCTCAGAATCTCATTAGATATTTCTACTAAAACGTGCAATGAAAAAGGGCATAAAAGGAAAATGTTTAACGTCACTTCCACCCTTTTTCGGTATTTCTTCTGAACCATCATATTCAACTGAAGATTATATTTTTATTGTTAAAAATTGATATTTAAGTAATGAAAATGCAATACTATTCCGACGGAAGATGTCTTCAACATTAAAAAATTGATCTAAGCCTTCTAGAGCAATCTGATAAGGAAATTTGAAAGTTTTAATTAAATGATTTCAAGGAAAGATTTTTTTGACTAGGTTGCGCTATTGTGTTACCTCTGAAAGCTATGACTTTGAAAACGTTATCCATTTCCCTTCAGCAAAAAAAGAAGTTTGTAGTACCATCTGCAACGATTCAAAGGTTATTTTATTTAAGAGTTGTAAGTTAATTAAAACTCACCATGTATATCAGATCAGATTATTTGGTAATTCGGAAACAATCATTTCCAAAGCAACTTTCTTCAACAAACATGTTGTAGTCTGGTTTGAAAAATGCAATATACTCTTTTATTTTTCTTTGTTCGCCAGCAAGTAGCAGGAAATATACGAAAAGAAAAAAACATCTAAAAATTCTCAAATAAAAATTTAAAAGGTAACTCCCCTCCCGCTGTTATTTCACAGTCCGAACATTTTTGGTGATGCATTATCTTATTGATTTAAAAATAATTAAATATCCTTTAGTAACATATTATTTCATGTTACCTCGGTTTTGTTACAATTTATCAAAATACAATTCCTGATGCAGATCTGTAGTTCCAAAAATTCTAAAAGAAATTGTTTTCAGTGTCTGTTTCTTCTGGGCATGAGTGCTTGTGCTCCATTAAAATTAATAAGAGAGAGACGCCGAATTTGGACCTGCGGTGCTTCGATTAAGCCGGTATCTTTACTTCAATTCAATTAAATATTTAGGCGTAAAATACGCAAATTATATTACAACGGAGTAAATAGGTATCATTTTTAGGAGAAAGCACTACGTGGTTACAGTTAAAGAACAAGTGTTTAGATTTAGGCATCGATTATTTTAACAGAAGACAAAAAGCCCTTACGCTGCTCTAAGTTAAGTAGGAAAATATGTTATTATATTATATCCTCAGATAGGAAACTTCTTTATCTACAATTTACTATAATCATTTTATGAAAATAGTTTAAAATTAAGGTTAGGGGAATTTTTTTGTTGTTGTTCAAAGGTTCCCTAGATTGTACCAGACACAATAAGCCTAAATTGGACCATTTAAATCAATGGGTTTATTATTATCTTAAACTATACAAATAACTCAGAAAGGTAATGTATGGTGGTGTGAATTTGAGAATCCAAAAATATTTTTGCTTTAATTGTGCTTAAAGAAAGTTGCGGTCCAATCTGCGCAACCAGCGGTCTAATCCAGGCAACCAGTTTCCTGGATTAGACCGATGGCACATTTTTTTTAAATCTACTTTTTTCCTAATTGGTATCCAAATTCTGCGGCTCTCCCTTAAATACAGATTAATCAATTCCTACACGTACTTTTGACGAAGCACTCGATGAGACTGAAAATAGAAAATAAAATAGCGCATTTATTTAACATGGGATAATTTTTCAACAAAAAAAATTCAGTTGGAAAACTGAGATTTACTAATATATAAGCACATGAATTTTATTGAGATTTCATTTAAATCTCTTTGCTTTTGTTTCAGCTGTCAACAACTACTGAGTTTGGAAGCTTGCATTGAAGCTCCAGATAAAGCTTTCCAAAAGGGAATATTAGAACCACTAGTGAACCTTACAAAGTATCCAGCAACTCCAAGCATACTAGTGATTGACAGTGTCCATGAATCGGAAGGTCCTTCACGTTCCATTAGCTCATTCCTGACTACTTATATTAACAGATTCCCATCTTGGTTAAAGGTAACTGTATTTTTTAATTTGGAATGCGGACTTAAATTGACGAATCTGTTGAGCCGTAACAAACTTCGAACATATCTCTTTTAATTGATAGCAAACATGTTCAATTTTCTTGGGATAGTTTTCACCTGTCTGCCTGATCAATGTTTCAATCAGATTGAAATAATTATGATTATACAGTCAAATCTCTTTCAACGGGACTTCGCCGATGACGAAACAGAGATTTTTCTCGATAATTGAATATACGTTCTTTGAACTTACTTGTTCGTGTTTTGTGGAGCCATCTGTAGAAATTGGTCATTTTCTTCTATCTATCGGCTGCAATCAAATAGATGGTATCGAAAATTGTGCATATCATTTCAAATCAAAACGTGATTTTATAATTCAGAAAAACAAAATGAAATAGCATTTTAAAATTATTGTGCATATTATCAAACGAAATTTAAGCATTTCTCAGTAAGATGACAAATAATGTCTGCCTGCTTACAAGATTGTCACCGGATTCTCGAGGGCACGTACGACATTTCCACATGGTTAGCCAACTACATATTTTTTTTCCTCACAGGACTGAATTTCTGATTCAAATTATATCTTCAAAAATTTCGTTATTTTGATATTGCCAGTTGATTGGGCGCTGGTTACGAGAAGTTTTATTGCATCAAAACCTTATTTTATTGAAATTTCACTAACATGGTATGCCAAGAATAGGAAAGGAATTTTTATTCCAAAATGGCGTAGCGAGGGTGAGTGGCGCCCGGGTCATAATAAGGTTTTTTCGCGTCATCATTAGTAACTTAATCTTGTGTAAATGGCCTCGGGCCATGGTATTCCTCCCCATCGTATTTAACTTTAAAAAGTGGCATAGACGCATTAACGCTTTGTCTTTATGGCCAGTGGCGTAGTGAGAGTAAGTGGCGCACGGAAAATATATGATTTTTTTATCCCAGTGGTCATCAGTGGCTTAATAAGCGTAAATGGTGCCAGGGATTATTTTTACGCCCTCTTATCATATTTTTCTACAGAAGTTAATGTCTCCAAGACTGGCATCTATAGCCCCTTGCTGCACTGTGCACGTAAGAAGAATTCAGGTAAATT
Source organism: Araneus ventricosus (assembly GCA_013235015.1). Classification (NCBI taxonomy): domain Eukaryota; kingdom Metazoa; phylum Arthropoda; class Arachnida; order Araneae; family Araneidae; genus Araneus; species Araneus ventricosus. The sequence goes on from BGPR01000787.1 coordinate 122,217, forward strand.
TGCATCTGTCGAATTGAACGCATTCGAGTCCAATGGATCCTTTTTTTCACTTCACGTTTCGGCGCTGTTTAGAATTGACATCAAACAGTCGGAGATTTCGAGTTCCAGATTATGGAATAAAAACCACCTGAGAATAATATCTGTACCTCAAAATATCGCATAGAAGGCATTCGATGTTTTTTCGAGCTGGTACTGGGCAGCTAAATTGTTTACGTACTTTATTAGGTGTAATCATCGTGGCAACAAGATATTTATTTTGGAAGCAGAAAACTTCGACTAGGGTCTTCGGAATTTTTCTATAATGATTAAAAGCAGCGTCTGTAGTCAAAACATTTAATGCGATTTCATGGCTACTGAAAATCTTCATTACTCTTTCTTAAAACCGAAATATCGTTATTTAAGTCATTGACTATATTTTAAGCCTATAAAGTTTTAGAGATGTGTCGTAAGCGAATACTTCACGCCTTTACTATATAATTTATACTATTTACTGCTAAATGGTTCAAAAAATGAACTTAAAAAATCATCTTGCGAATTTATTTTGTTTCGTATGCCTTTCTTTCGCTCGTTATTCTTAAGCAGTAAATTCTGTGTCGATCGGAGTGTTTCATGGCGCAAAAGCCAGATATAGCCATATGCACGAAACATATGGTGTAAGCAAAAACGAACATTAAAAAATTCCACGAAAGAGTTAAGACCCATTATTAAAATTTCAGTTTTAACATTTACTCGAAGAAAAAAGGGTTGTTAAAATCCGATAGAAAACATTGATGCCTGATCGAAAAAGAATGATACAGGTAAAAGGTACAAGGCACTAAAACTAATCTAAACGTTAAGCGAATCAGAAGGCGTATGAGATCAAATACCTCGTAAAAATAAGAGTACCAACAATTTCAAATCAAACAAACCGTGGTCAAATTCTTCAAAAGGGAATCAGCAACAACCTAATCTGTTTTTATCCTTTGTAGGTGATCTTATCCATTAATAACCCCTTTTCATTCCAGGTGGTCTCTTTTAGAGAATTTAATGTTTCATTGGAATGAGTAACTGGCGTTGAGACAGAGGTTACTACTTTCTTGTATACGAACTAAACAAAGATATTTTAACCGTCAAAAACTTCAGCCTGGAATTTTGATGAATTTCCGTGTTTTAAAGCTCCTCTAGCCTGAAAAAAAACATTTTGGGAATTATGTCCGTAAATACGATAACTTCAAAAACCAAACGAATGAAATTCGGTATGTAGTCTTGATACCAAAATTGTAGACCTGTATCGAACTGTGAACCCAAGCGGTCAAAAGGGAGAGATCCAATTACGTACTCGATGCTTTTCACAAAGCTTAAAACCAAACACGCCATATTGCATAAACATACGAGAAAGTCGAGGGGAGAACACTCTTGCTGGTAATCCAGACATTTCGAGACAGTTTTTTGATAGAAGGTTATAAAAAGAAATGGATTTTTCCACAACTGGCAGTTTTAAAGAAGATGGAAATGACACCAAAAAATCGGTATAGCTTCTATGACAATTGCACGATTTTACTCAAATGAATACGCTTGAATATGGAAGGTTATTGAGTTGGGATCGGCATAGTGTATGTTGTCAATAGAAATTTCAGTATTTTTTTGACCAAGTCTAGCGTGAAAAAATTCTGATTAAATAAATATTTTAAAACTATATATAAAGCAGAATGTATGTTTGTGCGTGTTCCTTAGACAAATCTACAGTTTTTGTCCAATCTTGATGGAATTTGGCTCATGTGCTCTTCAAAACAAGAGAAAGACCACTGTCAATTTCTCAACGCCCAAAAAATTAATTAAAGTTCCAGTTAATTGAAAATTAATCAAGATTTAGGCGTTTTTCCACGATATCTTCCGAAAATATTATATCACATAAACTATTTTTACACCATTTCAAAGTTCGAAAAATTAGCTTTTTAGTGACACCAATTTCATTTCCGTACAATCTTTCTCAAATTTTAATCAATTTCTCAAAATCAATTTTATACAAATATATGCGGAAATTCAACACATCATGAACGAGAAAACAGTCGAAGAGCTGTTTCCAGTAGACAATAACAGAATTCTGGAAGAATACTAAAAAGAAATTTTAAAATGGATAATTAACAATTTATATCTGGAACAGTTATTCATATGGTTCATTTATCCCATTTTAGCTGGAATTATTTTTGCTTTTCCAAGAGTGAAAATACATCATTGTGTTCATAGCTTTCTGTCTCCCACAATATTTTGATACTAAAAGGACCGAGCAACGCCGGGAATTCTGCTAGTTATCTATAAAACTCGTTAATTATTTAATTACCGCTGAATTTCAATATTGTAGGGGAAACTAGGGATACTCGACCCTACGCCATTTTCTCAGATTGTGACATAATTGATAATTTGTATGTGCCATTTTTATTTGACCTTTGATCATGTGATCTATTTGAAGGGATTTTCATGCGAATCTGAAAAGCCATCGTAATGGTGTGTCGGTAAGTATGTTTTGGGAGTCTAAAATTAAATTTTCACTTTTTCATTCCTAAGTGGATTAGAAGTTTACCATTGAAGATATGATGAATTAAAATATTTCTGAGTTTGAAGCATACTTCTAGCTATAATTTGATATACGATGTTATGCAGTATCTTAATTCTAAGTGGTTTAATTCTTAGATTATTTAGAAAAAATCAAGTTAGGGATACTTGACCCTATCAAAAGCTATTGCAGCTTCGATGTCGTAGCCGACCGAAGCACATTTTGTGGTTGGGATAAGTTTTCTGGTGCGTGGAGTTTGTCGGCAATATGTCAACTCAAATATGGAGAATAATTATTTAAAAATAGTTTTAAGTAATTATTTAATAAATAAAATTTCTTTTTAATGTGATAATTTCAAATATTTCAAATAATTATTTTTGTAATAATTTTAAAATAATTAAGATTTATTTATTCCATTTCTTTCTCGCTTTCGAAAAAACGATTTTTTCACTTATTATTTGAATAAAAATCTTTTGCTCGAACTATTTGTCATCGTTTGGTTTCTTTTAACTTTTCGCTATTTCGTTAAGAGTTCGTCTCTTTGCTTATTTGAATTTGCTCGCAGAATATATCTTTCTTCTTTTGCTTTTGTTTGCATTATAATATTAGGAGAACCGAGTGAGTGTATTTAGCTTTTCCAATTTCTTGATTTGTACAAACTTTTTAAAATCCTTTCTTTTCATTTTGATGCTGTTATATTCTATTCTAATTTTACCCAGACTAGCGATTCTTCAATGGGCTGTTGACGTTGCTAGGTTCTCATTTCCGTTGCTAGAATTTTTATCATCTAAATAATTCAATATTTTATTTGTTTAGTTAATTTTGAGCTAATTTAATTTAGTAATTTAGTTTAATAACTAGATTTAAATTACCGAGTAATTTAATTTATTAACTGGAATTTTATTAATGACAATTGCGTTTTATAAATGCCATATTATTTTATTTTTAATATTAATTTCATTAATATTTTTTGATAATTAAGACTCTTTTAATTCAGGACTTTTAACCTAATATAGGAATTTCACGTATATCCAAACTATCGAAAGAATTGAAATACTCTTCGCATGTATGGTCAAGTATCCTTACCACTACGGTCAAGTATCCATAGCTTAGGGTCAAGTATCCCTAAGGTTAAGGATACCTGACCCTATGCTATTTCATGAAATATATTTATTATGTGATTAAAGGACATATCAATTTAGCATAAGTACATTTATCATTCTTAATCCTTTTATTATGCTTACTATCAAAATTTGCGAGAAATATGAGAAAAAGTAAAAGTAGGGTCAAGTATCCCTAGTTTCCCCTAAATGGAATTTTTTTTCCACTTTCTTAATTTAGGTTGTGATGAGTGTGAATAGCGGTGATGAGAGCATGGCCTCCTCTTTGCCCTTCCATCGCATTGATCTAGACTGTGCCATGGTCCAAGTTCGTGAGGATCTTCTTCGATACATTAATTGTAGAATAAACAGTGGCTCTGCTCTTCAAGTGAACGTGTCAGCTTGTCGTGATGAGAAGCAAATTAGCAGGTAATGTTTTGCTCTGAAATGAACATTTAGTTTGTATATTTAATCCCATTTGAACTGCCTATCTGATAATCAGTTTTCCTCAAAATTGGAATCTGCTTTGCTTCATGTTTTTATCTTCATCTAAGACTTGGTGTCAGAATCTTTACAAATAACAACGAAAGATAACGACAAATGTAGGCAACTTGACCAATTTCTGCAGAATAAATATTAAATTATTTTTTTCTCGTGCATACGAATACAGAGGATAACGAAAGATGGTATAAAACTAAAGAGCGAGGTAAATACTAAGACCAAGTGTGTTTAAAAATGTGTTTCTGAAAAATATGTTCCTGCTTAATTAGTTCTAGTAAAGACTAATAAAATAATGCCGAAAACCTGAAAACAAAATATGTAGTAAAAGCTTTTTACTGCGTCGATAACTCCAAAACAATATGCTATCGAAACATGGTTTAAAATGAGACAAACTATTTTCTTTAGCCGTATAATGAAATGGTATATGTCTACTTTTTAATAAAATTTTAGGGTCATTTTAGTATATAACGTCAGAAAATTTTGTGTATATTAATTAATTATAAAATTTTAGAGACTCCAACTCCTACTACAACACTTGATGAAGCAAGCTAACAATACTTGATGATAATTACAACATTTTTATTGCAATAACTCTTCCTGAGTAACAATATATGAACATATTTCTTCTGTCTTGAAATTTTACCACAGAGCACATAAAAATGAAATTTAATTGTCATTTTTGTAGTTTGCAATATTTTAAATAGCTTTATTACAATAGGTAGAAAGTAGAGTTTAATCTCTACTCTATTTCAAAAATTATCTCTCAAAAACATAATTTTTCTGGAGCAGTTCTTTAATGATTTTGTTTTCCCCTGATTCCAAGATAGAGAAATCATTTTTATCGCCTCCAGAAATATATACCATATGCAAGACTTCGCGTCCCCTGATATAAGAATCTGCCCTATGGATAGCTCTATTGTGCTGAAGAATAGGATGCATTAGCTTTCTTCTAGCTTAAAAATGAAAGATAAATGAGCTGGAAGTTTACAATAGACGACGCTACAAATATTTTCTAAACATTAAAAGGAATAAGAATGAACCGGAACTAAGGCAAAGTGACGAATTAACGAGAACGACGTACTCACGAGGTTTTTCACCGTTTTATCAAAAAACACAGGAAAACAACGAAATTATTTTAATATTTATAAAAGTTGAAAAAGAGATTTCACATTTTGTGGGATTTTCTTTTTGTTCAATTTAAAATTTTTGTTTTATGGTTCATTGTTTTTGAGATATTGTTGATTTTCTAAATATTCATTTCATGAGCATTGTAGCTGAATACAAGTTGGGTTAGAATTATGGTGCATCATCATCACACCCAGTCAAATAGTCTTTACATTTTTCTAGAGTATTAATAATAATAATGTTGATTTCCTAATAATAATAAAATCTTAATACATAAAGTAATTTATGTATTTGAACAGAATACAGTTCTTAACACTAATAATCGATACTAATCTATTAATTAATCGCTCGTACATAATAAAACACTATATTTTCAACGAAAGTTGTTTAATTTCATAGAGCTTTTTCTACAGCAACAAAGGCTTAGCTTTCTACATGCTGTCAACTTGAGGTGTCATTTAATATATTTCTGTTTTCCCTTCGACAGATTCGCTGAGCACCTTGCTTCAGGTGAAAAAGCCACATTCCTATTTGTCAAACTTGTCCTCGATTTGTTGCAACAGAATCATTTGGTTATCAAAAGCAGTTCCTTCAAAGTCATTCCGGTATCTCTGGATGAAGTCTTCACATTGATGTTCAGCTTGAGATTTCCTACATCGGCTACTTTTTCCAAGGTTTGTTGATTCTTGACATTCGAAGACAGTCAAAATTTTTTTAAATGCAAACTATAATATTTTATGTTATGTAACGTTCAGGTTTTATTACTTTATGTTCCATAGACATTATTTATTCATCAGATTGTTTATTTTTATTCTATTCTTCGCAGCTTGTTAGTAAAATCTTTATAATATCAATTTGAAATTGTAATTTACGTTTTACTTTAATTGTTTATAAGAAAAATACTCTCATATGCACAACAATATACTCAATTTCCATCTCAAAAATGTTAAAATTTGGTGAACGAAAGTGAATTCTTAACTGTTTGAAATTATCGACATTATACGACTTATTTTTTATGTACAAATTCATACAGAAGGGAAAGTGAAAGATTACATAAATGATTTTTTCGGCAGTGACAGCCAAAGATCTAACGATAAAAAAAGACTAGTAGTCCCCCTCCTAAAAAGAAAAAACCGAAATGGAATGAAGATCCAATTCAAAATTATAAAAAGGAAGTAAAATCTGGGATAAAATTACGAGAATGAAATTATAAAAATAATGAAAAATGAAACATAAATGCATCCTTAAAATATTCAAAATTTACATTATATACATGCAGGGTACTTCAAAACTATTTGTGCAAAATTTAAAGGGTGATAGAACACCACATTGCACATTCGTAACTCAAGCGGTGATGCACTCGAGGTTGTTTTCCAATCATATCCGATTTCATCTCGTGGTTAAATCTGGGTTTTTCGCTATAAAGCCCCAACCAACCGATTTCATCCAGTGGCCAGCGTGGTCACCCTATCTCATGTTTGAACTTTTTCTTGAGGAGCATATAAAGAACCTCATCTAATAGTCCCATTGATTCTGATAAGGATCTTGTTGCTAGGATATCTACATCTACAACAATCAAATGAGTCCTAACTACCAGTAGTATTCTTTCAATCCTTCTTTGAAATTCTTGTGTATCATCTTTTCAAGTCCCAGTAGCTACTGCACTTCACCGCTTGTGTTACAACAGTGCATATTATGTTGATTCGTTACTGTCTAGTTCTTTGATCCCTTAAAGTTTACATTAAGCGTTTTTTAACACTCTGAATAGGTAAGTAAATAAACAGAAATGTTTTAGTTGGTATTGAAAAAAACTGTTCTTTGATGTTAAGAAAATGTATTAATAGAAACATGCCTTCTTTTGATATAAGAGGGCCTCGGTGGCCTAGTGGTAAGGCCCCGACCTCGAGACTGGAGGGCCGCAGGCTCGAAACCCGATTCCACCGAAGATCCGCTCTGCATGGGGCCCGCTGCACGCCAAATCATACGCAGTGGCCAAGCGCTCCCCAGCTCAGGCGCCGCCCCCGTCATCCGACCGCGGCTCAAAGATATGAGGTCCATCCCTAAATAGCCCTCGTCTTTCTTCAAAACGGGACGTTAATCTAACCTATCTTTGTTATAAAAACAATTATTGCTCCTGTCTTTTATTTGTCATATAACTAAACAACCCTGGTGTATTTTAAAAATTATTTATTTATGTAGGTCAAACCAATCTTGGAAATATGTCTGGCTTCTCTAAGGCCACTGACTGCAGTGGAAATTTTTTACTGTTTAGAAGCTGCATCTCTTCTACCTTCTTTTGCATGGTCAGATTTTACACGAACTCTCAGGACTCTCTCAGGTCTTCTCATCCAGAGAAAAGACGAATCTCTCATGCTGTCTCATCCATCTCTTCGTCGTTGGTTGCTCAAGACTAACAAATTCAGCTGCGATGTCAGGTACATTTCTGGAGCTTTCATTTTATTTTAGAACTACAAAATGATTATTAAATGATTTTCAAACAGAAGGTTTAAAAGTAAATCCCAATCAAATATTCCGCTTATATCATGAGGAAAACTAATAAAAGGAATCTGAACTCCATGATAGGAATTAGTTCAATGTTTTCCGTGATCAATGTAGTGGTCAGTTAAAAAACATTCATTACTTAGAGACAACTGTTTTTTCTCCATTTAAAATCCAGTTACAAACTTCTATGAGATTTTGTTTTTCCGAAAAGATATATAATTCTTTCAAACAGAAGTTTGCTACTGCCATTACCTATTACACTTCAATAATTTTTCATTTGACTGCTAATGGAAATCAATGGTATGGTACAAGACATAACTTTTTAGCAGATATATAACGATATTGGCTTAGAAAGTTTTTGAAGAAGTGTCCTGGTAAGCATCGAAAGTCTTTTATAATTAATTGACTTGGCATGGTTTTTAAAGATTAAAGAGAATTGGATTAAATTTCGATAAGAATTTAGCTATTCCAGGCCATGACCATTTTGAGAATATTGGGCGTGAGCTCCCGCAAATGCCAAATCGTAGAAAGAGAGCGTCAAATTAGTGGCGCAATGTTTTATAACATTAAAGATATAACAGAGAATGCCCTTATTTTGGAATGCAATAGATAAAAATAGCTGATTCAGTATTTTGAAGAGGCTCGAGAATTTCATTGGGAATAGATAAATGAACTAAGACAGTGAAAGTTACAGTAGTTTGATTGTGAAAGGAGCGGATAAAAAAATTTTCCGCAGATTTATATATACCAATTTTTTTGTCGGAAATCTTGCTTTTAATGTTTCTATTAAGATTATTAAGATTTTTAATTTTTGTTCTTATCAGTCAGTTAAAAAGCAAAAAAAAAAACACTAAAAAACATATTGATTAAACTAATTATCTTTAAAAGGAACATCATTGGGAACGCATTTTGAAACATGGGTGAATAAATAACTGGTTTATTTCCTTTGATTCAATCCATTATTTATAACCGTTTTTTTTAAAAAACCGTTATTTATTTTCAACTAACAGTTAACTTTTATTTTGTTTAAATAGAAATTCCCACCACTAGATTGAAAACTAGTTACTTAGAAACTACAAATCAACTTAAAAATTTTCATAAAAAATGTTTTTAAACCTAGTAAATCATTATATTTACGGAACACATAACAAGGTTTTAGCAAATTTATTTTCAGTTGCTCATGATTTGCAAATCATGGAAAATTCAAGAAGGAAGGGGCATTTTCTTCTCAAATTTCTTTATTATTTATCTTACAAATTAGCGTTAAGAAAATAAGCGAATCTATTCTTCGCCAATCGTGCGTGGAATCATTACAAATATCTGGATGGGGAGAGTTTGAATGCTTATGTTCCAAGTCAACTCATTGTAATAATAAGAGAGACTTGCAAGATACACGTGACTTCTATTTTCCGATACGTGCTGATAGTTTTCCTAATACCTTAAGTATAAATCACGATAACATTTAAACATTCAATAACAAATGCATTCAATTTGTAGTTTGATTCGTATCAGATAATGGAATTCATGTTTTCGAAATTCACGAAAGAAAGATTTAACTTAAACAAAAGGATCAAAGACTTCGGAACGCAATGGTTCATTCTTCTCACACAACATTTTTACATGCTGATTATTTCTTTTTCACACTTTCATTTAACTTGTCTTGTTTCTTGTTTGTAAAAAATGGAATTTAATAATCAATTTGTTATTCTCTTTTTGATGCACTAAAGTTCTGAAATTTTCTAAGGTTATGTGTTCTCGATGACACTACAATATTTTAATATCTTCAAAACTTGACGGACGTCGAAAAGAATCGCAAAAGCGTGATGCGCTGAAAATACTATCAAGAAGTTAGGCCATATTTAATATCAAAAGAAAGAAAATTCATAAGTATTCCTTAAAATTAAAATATATTATAAATGGGATTAAAATTTCATTTTGCTATGAGTATTTCTATCAGAATATCACGCTTTTACCACTTTGTTTTGACATTCCTATTTTTGGTTAAAAAAATTGTTTCTACTTTTTAATGCACTAATAAAAAACGTGTTTTAAAAACTTCTTTTTTATTTTGATTATTTTCTTTTTGGCTATTTACAAGAACATTTTCAGGTAAATAAGACTTACATTGCGTAAGAATTCAATAACATTTGTTTCGGTTAGGTTAGGTTGACGTCCCGTTTTGAAGCAACACAAGGGCTATTTAGGGACGGACCTCGTAATTTTGAACCGCGGTCAGATGACGAGGACGACACCTGAGCTGGCACCTCCTCTCCAAACTTCCGCGCCACACCAACGGGAGGACGTTTGGCCAATACGTATGATTTAGCGTGCAATAGGTCCCATACACGTCGGATCTTCAGTGGAATCGGGTTTCGAACCTGCGACCCTCCCGTCCCTAGGTCGAAACATTTGTTTCGGAATTCGAGATATAGATTCGGCTGCAAAGTACCTAATATGATGCAAAATGTTGTCAAGTAGTTGTGAAGGAAAATGAAGTTATTTCTGAAAAATTATTTTCGAAGTCTAGACAAAATAAAGTCCTAATAATATAGTTTATTACGCAGAAAGAGGAATTTAAAAAAATACAAGCTACTCATTTTTTAAATTTAGCGCGCGACTTACGACCATCTTTTAACTATCGACCTGTGATTATCTAATATTTTTATTAAAACAGGTAACCAAATAGACAGATGAAGAACCGTATTTTCTGTCATCAGAAACTATGTTTCATATAATTCTCCTCTTCGCACAATTTACGTAGAAAGTTTCTTTCACAAACTTATGCGTTAGTGTGTGCTCGCTAATTAGTAGTAATACTAAACGGGGGAAAATTTCCATGAATATTTTTTGTAAGTACACATACTACAATGAGAAATTACTAATAATCGAATTGTTAAAGTGTTATTGAGCTATTATATGACTCATTTCAGTTAGAGGGAGGAATAATAGTCAGTTATCCCCCCCCCCAAAAAAAAAATGGAACTGCCCAGGTACGTATCTCATCAGACGGTAAACTAGATTCATGTTTGTCTGCTTATTTTTTAATCCAAAACATTCTTTTGGCTGCATGGTATAAATATACCATAGTATAAAACCGAATCATTGTAAATACAGATGAATGCAATTTACTTCTAACATTTCGTGTCTCCTTTTTCAAATTTTTTTAAGAAGTATAAATAGCGGAATTTCCAGGATAAAGTTGCATTGCAAATTTTATGGTTCTTTCAGTGGATGAATGATCGAAAACCTAAGTTAGAAAGTTTCCGTTTACGTACAAAGAATTTTATCAAGATAAAAATTCATATTATTTTAAGAAGAATTTTGGCTTATTATATTTGATTTATTGTTATCAACAGAGGCCTTGAAAAATTCCACGATAACACACAATTAAATACATAAGATTATACTTAAAAAGAGTTATGCATTGACGAAAGTTTCGACTTTTTTTAATAATGACAGACAATGAATGGCACATAATACGGAATTATATAACAGATGCATAACAATACATGTGAAATATGCAATAATCACAACTGACGAAAGATTTTTTCATTAAATGTAAATCATTAATAAAAATAAAAAAAATAAAAACATATTATAAAACTTTCTATGTAATTGATTTGCGTCAGCTTAATGTCTTCAAGGACTGCAATGCCATCCTGCAAATTTCATCAACTAAAATAAATATCAGCAGAAATAAATTAACAACTCTATATTTTAAAAAAGCTTTACTTTAAATGAATTAAACTAATTTTTTTTTATTTTACGTTATTACTGTTTAAATTGTGGAATACAGTTGCTGCTTAAATCTTATTGAAAATTGCATTTTGATTCATTTCATGTAATATAAATCACCACAAATTTATATCTGCCTAACTATGTTTAAACTGATAAAATTTTGAAATCATTCATCCGCTATTACTCAGATTCTGCTTTCAGATAAAATTATAATACATTGGATGTGTCAATGAGCCTTGAAATAGTTGTCCTCCATAAAGCTTCAAACTCAAAATGAATGCCCTGATTTTAAAGCTTTACTGTGCAATAGGTATTTGCTGTATTTATTTGAAAGATGCATACTTCAAGAGATAGTATATTCAAATTTTGAATGCAAGCATCACATATGCTGAAAATGCGCTCTTTTGTTGCATACCAATTCTGTAATGCAATTCTTGTCTTCAGTTGCATGTCTCTGTGGATGCTGGTAGTAGCACCTGTAATACTTGTTTTCAAATCACACTGCCTGGCTTTATTAAGTATAAAACTACCCCAGGTACAAGTTACCATATTGGTGTATTTGTCACTCAACTGACAGAGATAAAGAATTTTATTTTGGGCCACCACAATCCCAGGTATCCTTTTTTGGGGGGGGAGGGTATGTCTCTCCGCTAACAAAAACTATCTCTGATTTGAAAGTCCGTGTCATAGCTGCAGTAACACTTTAAACATTAAGTCCCTAAGATTAAACCATGAATGCCAACACCCCCCATAAAAACTTATTAAAGAAACTTTTAAAATTGGCTCCCTTTACATCTGACAAAAAGATGGGACTCATCGGAAACCGTGCATATTCAGCACGAGTTAGTAACAACCAAGCACTATTCAACGCAAGAATCAATCAGTACACAATCAATCAGTTCCAACGATATGGACCCCTTGTAGTCTATTTCCAAAGGTTTGGCTTAAGCTCTCAGGGCTCTAACTAAGTGTTTGCGGAGGGTTCTCTAGACTACTTTATTACTTATTGTCCCTTCACAAGAATCTTTTGCGCCATCAAGCTCATTGTTCAAAACCTTTCGATCTGGTGTAAAAATATAAAGACTGAAAAACTTTTAACAAGGGTATAATGAACATTCTAAACGAAAGAAGTCCTGACATCATCATAAGTTATACATATAATGGAGAGTCGCCGAATTTGGACATTTTTTTAATGTACAGTGATGGAGAAATAATTTGAACGAAAAATAAGAAGTGTTTTTGTAGTTTATTTAGCTTTAAAACAGTGCAATTAAGTTTTTATGAAATACACTTTGAATTAGGGAAAAAGAGGATTTAAAAAATGTGCTATCGGTTCAGTCAAGGAAACCGGTTGCCTAGATTGGACCACTGGTTGCCCAGATGGTGGGCCACCAATTTCTTTAAGCATAATGAAAGCAAAACTATTTTTCAATTCTCAAATTCACACCAGCACAAAATGCAAAACACAAGTATGATATTTTATAAACTATATCACTTCCTCTTCTCCTTTTATTTCCTCACAAATGATACATATCCTACGTTTTCATAATTTTTATTTAACATTTGATAGCTTTAGTGTCCTTCTATTGGGTTTTTTTTTGCTTTGTCTTGTTCCAATTCCAATTCAGGAGGCTACTAGTGGTGACAAACTGCTTTCTGAGTTATTCCTGCAATTTAAAGATAATAATCCCATTGATTTAAATGCTCCAATTTAGGTTTATTGTGTATGGTCCAATCTAGGAAACCTTTGGACAATAACAAAAAATTCGCCTAACCTTAATTTAAATGGAACTCGCGTTTGATGTGTTAACGCCCTGAATCTAACAAAAAAAACATTAGCATTTGAAGAAAGGCTGCAAATAAGTTTGCAAATCGATCAAGTCCTGAAGCTGCTAAAAAATATGGGACTTTTAAATCGACGATAGCTACTTTAAAAAAAAGTCATTGAAGATGCTATGCAAAAAATGAGAGTGGATAGCAACGTAAAACGATTTAACGACTAAATGACGATGTTGACAAGATTTTCAACTAAAATTTTCTTTCTGAAGTTCTTACCAAAAATTTAAATATAAAACTTTATATCAGTATATAAAATTGTATATTTTATGTGTTTATTAACTGCAATTCTATATCTGCTACTATTTGTAAGATAAATCAATAAGCGCTATAAAATATATTAGTATAGTAATACATGCACACGTACATAAACAATGGTTGCGTAAATCCTCAAACTGTCTATAACGATAACCTGTCTATAACAATATATTTTCTACGTCCCTATACAATATCGTTATAGACAGGTTTTACTGTATATAATTTTTTCCTTTCCTTCCATTAATTCTTCTTAATGCTTAGAGGGTGTCATCACGATAACATTTAACGGCAAACCTTATCGCGTCGGCTCTTTCTCAGTGGATTAGTAATAAAAAAAGTTTAGTTTGTTAATAAAAACGATGAAAGAAAACTTCTGCTGGTATCACAATAAATTTCATGAGTGAAAGTGAGCTTCATTTTACATATACATGTGAAATAATTTAACAAGATATATTAAAAGTTAAACTTTGCATTAAACAGAATGGCGCAAAAATGCAGCAACTTCCAATAAAATAAAAAAGAAAGATATTTAATTACAAAATAGAAAATACAGAAGAAGTAAACAATTGTAATAACAATATACCTTTTGCGCGCAACGCAGCAGCATCCAGTAATTGCATTAACAATATTGTCTGAAGTCAACTAACCAATTAAGATACAATCAAACAACAAAAATCATGCTTTAATAAAAATTAAAACACATTAAGATAAAATGAATAAAATGGAAGAGAACTCGAATGACGAACTTTTTCAAAGTGCCACTCGCCATCGGAGTTCTAATATGGATAAATTTTCTGTCAAGGGAATGACTAAACAGAGGGGATATTATTTGACTATTTATCCATATTAGAACTCCAATGGAGAGTGGCACTTTGAAAAAGTTCGCCATTCGAGTTCTCTTCCATTTTTTTTATTTTATCTTAATGTGTTTTAATTTTTATTAAATCATGATTTTTGTGTTTGATTGTATCTTAATTGGTTAGTTGACTTCAGACAATATTGTTAATGCAATTACTGAATGCTGCTGCGTTGCGCGCAAAAGGTATATTGCCATTACTATTGTTTACTTCTGTATTTTCTATTTTGTAATTAAATATCTTCATTTTATATGTAGTGTAAAAATAATATGTGTCCTATTTTATATATAATGATCACGGTTTTATGCCTCATTCTTAGAAATGGCCATTCGTATCTCGCCGTCCTTCCAGCAAGACTGCGTTATCCAATAACACCAGAAAAACAATCGGAACTCATTTACTATTTGTGTCGCTCTAACCTTTTCCAAAATGAGGAAGGCCTGAGAGCTCTTTTGTTGCATCATTCCTTAGACACACCCTCAGCCCTTATCAAAGCACCACGGATTCTATTTTGGACGGATGAGCAGGTGAGTATTTAAATCAGTAAGTCCTCGCTTAACAAGCAACACCAGCTATCTCAATTTCTTGAAATTTCTAAGAGGAAGATTCAAATGAATTTTTCGTAACCAATAACGAATATTTCTAATTTTTTTACCGTCTGGTTGGAACATGTGGTCTCATGTTCATAGCAGATATTTAAAAAAGCATAAATACTCGTAATTGGTTGCGAAAAATTCATTTGAATCTTCCTCTTTGAAATTTCAAAAAATTGAGATAGCTGGTGTTGCTTGCCAAGCGACAAAATAACCAAATGTTCTGTCTGCTAAACTGTCTTCAATGAGCCTTTTATTTTCAGATCATTCGTTTACTCATGAAAGCTGGTGCTAATCCTAATTCCCAAGTAGACTCTCCAAACAGACAACCGATTCTCAATCTAGCATGCAAAATTGGATTTTTGGAAATAGTGCATTTACTGTTAGAATTTGGTGCCGACCCAAACTCATCAGATGCTTTTGGAAAAACTCCTGCAATGGAAGCGGCTGATCATGGATATTTGAAAATTGTGCAGATTTTGCTGTCGTCTGGAGCAAAGGTTTCCTTTTGATGTTTTATATTTCGAATTCACATTATACTTAATGTTACTTCAAAGCTAAGCTTTTCGCGTTCATATCTGAAATCTATTTTGAATCCCAGAGAAATTAACAATTTAAATTGTTTTGGTTTACATTATAACTCACTCTCGAAATCTCTAATAAAAATAATTTCATACGCTGTATTCTATAAATTCTTAAGACAAAAAAATCTGCAAGTTTCAGAGTGTAACATCTATTACATATTATCTATTCATACACAAAAAGTTACAAAAATTCAGCAGTTCATATGCATATACAGGGTGATTATAATTAAAGTTGCACTTTCAAAAGGCTGTAAAAAAGAACCACTGGTCCGAATGACCTGATATTTCATCTCAGTATACGTGAAGAAATGGGAATTTGTTTTGCGAAAGAAAAAAGAAATAATTCAAAAGTTGACCGATAGATGGCGCTGTACTCGTGATAAGATGCTAAAAACGATTGCTTTAAAAGATATGATAATTTTAAGATGCTAATTAAAAGACGTGACATGTTGTTGTAGCAATCTTTGTTCAAAGCCCATCCACCACGACAAGGTGGTGCCACAGCGGATAGGAAAACAAATCGGTTTTTAATTGTTCCTAGGCCAAAAAACCGTAGAAAAAGCAAAAATGAAATCGGTTTTTAATTGACACTAGGCCCAAAACCGTAGAAAAGGTAAAAGCTGATGAAACCATCAAGAAAAGGAAGTCAGCTTCGATTTGCTTAAGAAATGTTCAATATGCTGTCCACCGTTTTCTCCTATGAGCTGAAAGCGCAAAACAGCATGTTCCACAACACATCGGAGTGTTTCAGTGGTGATATTGTGAATGTGTTGCGTAATGTGGTTTTTCAACTTGGCTTAAGTTCGCAGTCAGACCCCCGTTCACAACATCTTTTAGGTAACCCCACAGCCAGAAGTCTCAAGGGTTCAGGGCAGGTGATCGTGGCGGTCAGGCTGTTGGGAAATGGCGACTGATGATTCTGTCCTTTCCAGAATGTAGATTCAACAGATGCTTCACTGGTGTTGCAATATGCGGAGGATGTTTCTTTATGCCATCTTGCATAAAGATTGTGCTATTCACACTTCCGCGCTGTCGCAGTGCTGGAATGAGCTGGTTGCGCAAAAGAGATTCATAACGTGTCCTATTGACTGTACAAGTTACAGGACCCGAAGGACCAATCTCCTCGAAAAAGAAAGTGCCAACGATAAATGCTGCCGTAAACCCTCACAACACAGTGATTGGTTGAGAATAAAGAGGCAATGTTTGCATTTGGAACGGAGATGAAAATGGGCTTCGTCTGTCCACAAAATGTTCCATGACCATGCATTGTCCACTTCCATTAGAGCAAGAAATTGCAGGGCGAAAGCTTCTCGTTTTGGCAGGTCAGCAGGAACCAACTCCGGAATATGCGTAATTTTGAATGGATAGCATTGCAGGATGTTTCGTAAAATTTTACGAACCGTGCTGACAGGTATGTCTAAAGTTCGGGAAATTCCCCGTGTACTACACGATCCCAAAGCGCTGCTTGATGCTTCCTGCAATGCTGTAGCCACATCCTCCGTTGATGTCGAAGCAATTGCTTTCCTCCCTCTGCTACATTTCACGTCAAAATGAACCCGACTCTTCGAATTTATCAATCATCTTCTTCAGACCGAATGCAGTCATCGGACCAGAGCCGTTTCTTAAATCCTTTAATGTCCGCAATTTCTTCAATGCAATTGCCGCACAGTCACCGTTCTCGTAAAAAAAACTTCACAAGCAGAGACCGATCCTTCAATGATAGAGTCATGACTACCTTCTCAGACGCAGAATAACAGGGAACTGCACGCTCCCCTCCTTTTTATCACAAGTGTAATGTGCGGTGAGCATGTCACGTCTTTTAATTAGTGTCTTAAAATTAGCATATCTTTTAAAGCAATCGTTTTTAGCATCTTATCACGAGTACAGCGCCATCTATCGGTCAACTTTTGAACTATTTCTTTTTTCTTCCGCAAAACAAATTCCCATTGCTTCACGTATTCTGATATGAAATATCAGGTCATTCTGACCAGTGATTCTTTTTTACAGCCTTTTGAAAGTGCAACTTTAATTATAATCACTCTGTAGATTGTTAGAAAACAGATAGTAATAACAAAAACCAGAACCCAGTCGAATTCATAAAACATCTCAGGCAGCCTAAATATAACTTTTTAAGAAAAATATCATTCTGCTCTCCTATTAAAATAGTTTAAAAGCTTCGTTTTCGATGAAAATTCGATTTTTTTCCGCTTCTATTTAGTGATTAAATGATATTGGAAAAGATAAGTTAGTGTTATTCGTTTAGCAACATTTATCTTCAACACTTTACTCACTTGCACTGAAGAAGAGATAATTTTAAAACTTCTTCTCGTTACGATAGAAGATTGAAAACATTTTTAGAAACACGATAACATCATTAGATTAGGATTTTACTAAAAAGGAAAATTGATGTGCTTAAAGTAATGTTTCCTACCTTAGTTCTACGAAATGATTCTATCTAGTTTAAAACTACTATATGTATAATGACAATCTCTATAAAAATAATTTAATTAACGTTAACAAATTTATAATCAAAAATTTATGAAAGATATTTTTATCAATAAAGTATGAAAACAAAATGCTGGACAACAGATTTAGCAGGTTATTAATATTTAAAATTCCCATTCAAAAATATTAAACGTTCCAGAGATTTACCGGGTGAGAATAATTCAAAACCCTTTTTATTAATGAGATTTTCATATTTAATAATTGGCCTGACAAAATCTTCTGTATCCAAAGCTAATGATTCAATTTACTTATTTCTTATAAAGTGAATGAAATGAAATTATTATTTTATTTATTAATAATTTACTTAATAAATAAAATAATAATTAAAATTAGTTATTATTTTTTTAATAAATAAAAATTAATTATTATTTTATCTATTAATAATTTTCTTAATAAATGAAACTGAAATCTATTTAAAAAGAAAGGCATACGGCCGATAATTGAATACGAAAGTACAGAATGGCCGGACAAAAGGTATCCAAAAGTAATAATTCAATTTAGTTAATTAAAAATCACAATTTAAATCTATTTAAAAAGAAAGGCATACGGCCAATTATTGAATAAGAAAAGAAGTGAAAGATTATTGAATACGAAAATATTGAATACGAAATTGATAGAAAGCCAATTAGTGAATACGAAAAGCCAATTAGTGAATACGAAAAGCCAATTAGTGAATACGAAAAGCCAATTAGTGAATACGAAAAGCCAATTAGTAAATACGAAAGGCCAATTATTTAATACGAAGGATGTCTGGGTAAAAGGTATCCAAAAGTAATTGCTTACACAGAGAGAACCATATATGACTCGTTCAGAAGCCAATTCGGATAAGTCTAGAAAAAAAATTGAGAAAATTCATGCTTTTTAATACAATAATTTTTTTAATTTTTTGTTTTGTAATTTTATTAGTGAAAGTATGTAAAATCTTCTAATGAAGCATCGAGTAAATATTTTAATAACTAAAAATAATGTTATTTATTCCATCAAAATTTACAAAAACCAGAAGACAGCCAAAAATGGACTTATCCGCTTTGGCTTCCGAGCGACTCATATGACGAGTTAAAAATTTCAGTTGAATTAAAGAGGACAGCTCGAGTTTTTATTTAGGATTCGTAAAGTTCAATACGAGTACTATAAGTAGCTTTGCGATTGTCAAAATGTATTCTTGCTAAGTGTTTAGCATCAATTGTGGTTTTATCAGAGGTCCAAAGCAGCTGTGGACAGTGCACATGAGCGGATTTTGGTAGAAAGTGTAGATAAAGAGTTTGACATAATGCCTTATCGATTGTACAGCACTTTCATCATTAAGTGTGCATAGTTCTCTCAACTTAAACCGTTTCTTTCGGATATCTTTAGTCTGTATTATTAAAAAAAAGTCATTTAAATTTCTAAATAACGATGAACTCAAAGAGGCCCCAACAAAAGCTGGCAGAGTTTGATTGGTAGTATTGACGTTATTTCAAATTTGCAGTAAGGAAAGTAAAAGCACGTACAATCAAAGTTTCAAAAAGTTTAAATTTGGATGTTAGTTATAAATTGATTTTTTCAGACAGAATTATGAAATTTTTCTAAATGAGACAATAATCCACACCATTTTGGATGACTCGATTAAATAAATTTTTCTGATTCCTTTTCTCTTTCACAAAACTGTGAAATACACTTCAATTACTTCTGTAGGAATAATTTATGTTTTAGAGAAAATCTAAAAAAGAAAATAACAACATACGAAATAAAAAAATGGTGATAGTACAGTAACAATACATTTGCTCCAATTCACCTTAAATATATATAAACCAAACTATCTGAAACACAGAAAAACGGTTTTCTAATTGGTAAAATGCATGGGCCATGTTAAAATTATGCGAAAGAAAAATATTATGTAGTAATCAAAGAGAAAAGTTACCTTAATCTATTGTTTAACTGCCGCCCATAAATTTAATTTTAACAAATCTGAGGGCCGGAATAAAGCACTTGTAAATCTATTATTTGTTGCATTAAGGTAAAAGGCAGTCGTACTATGCATTCAGATAAAAAAAAATGTACAACGACCGTACCGCAACATAGATGCTCAACAGATTCATATTTGAGGAATGTGTTGGCTAATCCAATTGAGTACATTCAAGTCAAGGCATCCGTCCTTCTACGCAGGTGAGTTTGGACAACTGTTACTGTCTATAAACCCAAAATGTGTCCCTTTTATTCGCCTATTTAGCTATATCCTATGTAATCTTCACATAATTCGTATGTTAAATGTTCTTCATAACTATGTCCTTTCATTTTGCACACCAATGTGCAATCATTTTTCCATTCTATGACAGATCCATGCACAAGATGAAATTGGTAGATGTGCTCTGAGCTATGCTGCAGAGAAAGGATATCCTTATATTGTGGCTCTTTTAGTGGAGAGCAATAGTTGGCCTTCGCCATTTCTTCGTTCTCAAGCAATCCACAGAGCTTTAGTGGCTGCTTGCGGAAATCGCAATTTGCAGGTAAATTTTCACTTGATACGCCAGTTATACACAGCTTAATCTTATTTTCAACATTTTTCATAAGTGACAATGCACGTCTGTAAGAATATTTACGGTGACTCAAAAAAGTATTGGGGCACAAGAAACGCTCAAGCGTTCATTTCGTAAATTTCTACTATTACATGAAAACAAAAGATAATTTTAGTAGTTTTTGTATCTAAACACTCTTAGAAGTCTATTACAACCATTACAATTAAATACAACTAATATAGAAATGAGCTATTTGAAATGGTTCGTCTGCAACTACGAAATTAAGGTCAAAAAAGTATTGGGGCATTCAGGAAAACCAGCTAGATAAGAAGTCAATTCTGTGAGAATGTCTGATACAACTGCAAATAGAATTGCAAACCTAGAAAACACTAGTTAAGAAGAAAGAGGCAGGAGCTACTACGTTATTCCATCATTTGCATGGTAACATGGGTAAAAAAAATCAGATATCCATTGACATCAGAAAACTTGTCATTTGCCATTGGAAACGTGGAAGCTCCGAGAGAAAAATTGGTGAAATTGTAAATGTAAGTAAATCTACTGTACATAATATAATTTCGAAATACAAGAAGACAAAATCAGTTAAAAACATACCAAGAACAGGTCGCCCAAGGTGTTTCACTGAACGTGAAGAAAAGTGGATTGTTAGAAAAGTTACTTGCAATCCTAAAACCAGTGCAGTCAAATTAACTTTAAAAGCGCAACAAAGGTTTAACGAGTCTACTAACCCAGAAACTGTCCGGAATATCTTGAGAAAATACAATTTTCATGGCCGAGTAGCTAGAAGAAAACCATTCATCAGCAAAGAGCATCCAAGAGCTCGTTTAGAATTTACTAAATCCTATATTAAAAAGCCTCCGGAGTTTTGGAATTCAGTTTTATGTGTAGATGAAAGTAAATACAATGTTTTTGGAAGCGATGGGAAGCAAATGGTATTGCGAAAACCCAATAGTGAACTGGAAATGAAGAACCTGACTCCTTCTGTAAAACCTGGTGGTGGTAGCCAGATGGTCTGGGGCTGTATGAGTGCTGTCGATGTGAGGAATTTACATTTTATTGATGGAATGATGGACAACTATATGTATTTAGATATTTTAAAACAAAATTTGCGACAGAGTGCTGAAAAAATGGGCATATTGCCACATTACAAACTCTATCAGGATAATGACCCAAATAACAATGCTCATATCTGCAGACTCTGGGCTTTATATCACTGTCCCTAAGTGATTAGAACTCCTACACAGAGTCCGGACCTCAATCCCATTGAGAATATTTGGGATCATTTTAATAACAGAATTCATAAATTTAAAATTTCCAGCAAAAATGAACTTAGAGAAAAACTCATGTCTGAATGGGATAAAATAGAAGGAAATGTTTGTGCAAATCCTGTGAAATCCATGCCTAAACGACTGAATGAAGTCGTAAAATGTAAAGGAGGATCAACACATTATTAAGAAATAATGTTTGAGTGATATAGAACAATTTTGTTTGCGTGCCCCCAAACTTTTTTTACCCTTAATTTCCGTTATACAACAAGAAATGTTTATTTCAGTATTACTGTAATGATATTGTAAATTAATTTTCATGTTTTTGGATTTTATTTAGTCTACAGATATGACATGTACAAAAAGCATTTGGTTGAAATAAAAAAAATTATTTATTCTTTCATAAAATGTTTGATAGCTTATTGTGTCCCAATACTTTTTTGGGTCACTGTAAGTATAAGTTCAAAATGTCAAGACGTAGTAATAAATAAAATATAAACAAATAAAGAAAAAAGTTTAGTGCAGCGAAAATGTGAGATATATAAACTGTCACATCACCAAAAAGAAAATTTAAAAACTTGAAAATAAATAAAATCTTGACATAAAAAACAGTTTATTTGTGCTAGAAATCCTATCTGAGCCTTTGGCTCTACAAGCACTTTTGATTTTTGATGATACTAAATGCAGGGCCGAATTATCAAATAGGAAAAGTAGGCAACTGCCTAGGGACCCCAGAACTTGGGAGGGGGGGACGTTTTTAGCAATATTTTCAGGATAATCTAATTTTGTGATTTCATTTGATTTTGAAGGGCTATGCACTCGAACATATTCAAAAAAAATTAAGTATCGTTTAAATTTCAGAACATTATTCTTAGATTTTTTTTTCATGTTTTCAAATTCACTTGCCCATCAATGTAGACCTATTTTTATCTTTCAATTGGCTGACTCACAAGTCAACAGCCCTAGAAAATTTTGTATTAGAGTGTTTAGAATGTGTTAAAGAGTTTTGGAATTTTTTTACCATTTTGTTTGAAATAACTTTTAAATTTAAATTTTTTTAGACACGAGATTCTGAAAACAACTCTCTTGGAGGTGACTCGCAATTAAATGTTTTGCTATTTTAATTTCTCGTAATATTTTTTACTCAAATACTGTTTATATAGATCTTATATTAAAATCAATAAAGAATATCTGGTTTTAGAAAAGGAAAGGGAGCCCCGAAACTGCAGCGCCTAAGGGCCCCTACAAAGCTTAATCCGGCCTTGACTATATGCCCTTAAAAACATAAATAACTAACTTTTGTTAATAAATGTTACAGTTTTTCGTGCTGAAAATCAATGAAAAATATTTTAATTAATACAATTATAATATGTAATGTAAAAAATACAAAAAACAATAGTGTCTTCAACGCAAACGTTTCCTCTGTGTACATTAAGGCAAGATTCGACCGCCAAACGACGCGGTGACGTCAGGGGAGTAGCGACCGACAAGTACGAATGACGTCTAGGTTGAAGGACGAAGCCTTAAATATGATCGATGGACATTGTTTCTTTACGTGCATTGATTTTCAAAGAGTTTAATGTATATTTCGCTGTATAGAAAAGGATTCATTGTTAATCAAACGAACCTACATCCTCTTCATTACAGAATGCCTTAAAATGATTTGATTTCGTGATCATAAAATACCATTATATATGCGTGACGTTTGTAGTGAGTTTAAATGATCAAAATCTATTCTTGACGTTATGATTTGAATTTCATGTAGGCTCCAATAAGGGAAATAATGCTTCCGTTTTCATCTTTTATGATTTATGACAGATTTTATTATCATTGTTATAAAAGAAGTGAACTTATTTAGAGATTATTGATCCTCTTAAGGATCATTTTATAAGTCGTTACAGTGAGCTCATTGGTGGCATAATATGCAGAGATATAACGCTTTAAATATAGAGGAGAGTGGGGTGAAACCGGGTACCTTGATTATGGCCCTATTTAATTCTCCTTTCTTGCGGAAATATTCTTAATTACACTCCACTAGTCAAGAAGAAGAAACGATCATAGTGGCCGTGTTTTTGCTGTTAAATTCACTGCGTCTATGAAGGTGTATTTGATTTTAGACGTCAACTCTCTAATGCTCTTTCGTTTGTAAACTATCCTTATTTAATAACCATTACAGTTGCAAAAACTCTATTTAGTCCAGTTTATTATATGTTTATTAAGGATTTATATCCTATCAAACAATAAGAATTTAGACCAATAGTTGCGTTTTTTATAACCTCTGCACTCGGAGTAAAACCGTGTATGCCAAATGGCGCAAGACCGGGCCAGACAGTATTAATGATTCTTCCTATAAAGACGATAAAAACGCATCAAACGTTTATTGTTTATATTTTAATGATGTATTTTCTAATTTAAATAAATTGAATGGGTGGATCCAAAGTAGAAACTGTCCTAGCTGGTCCCACGAAAGTGCCGCGGAGGAAGAAGGCAACTGCTTTACATATGAATTTTGTAACTAATATTCTTAAATTGTCATATAAAATGTCTGCTACTTTTCCACTGAAAATCTAGTTTTCATAATTTTCCCAGGTTTTATCGCACTAGAAACAAACCACACCGGGTGGCTTGACTTTTTTATCAAAAATATCAATGATAAAAAAAGTAGTGAAGCTATGACTTTTCTGGAAAGATATATTGTACTCTGATAAACAATGAATATTTTAATAAAATTTGACAAACTCTATGTTCGAATAGTTTATCTCCAACAGGCCTTCGAGTCTTAGCTACTCGGTTTTACCCACTTTCCCCTACTCTGAGAAATTTCTGTCATGTCTACTTTTGTAAAAATCAATTGTGATGTCTTTTGGTGTTGGGAGCTCCTGTAGTTTGAGAAAAATATACAATTTTTGAAAGTGAAACAGCTTTCTACCTACTAGCTTTTAGTAAGATATTTTACGATGTCCGAAATAACTGAACATTTGTTGTCTTATTATTTTTGTTAAAAAGTTTTAAAGAGCATTTTACCGACTATATATTACTTAGAAGTACAAACAAAAGCTTTCAACAGACTTTTATAAGTTACCTACTTCTTTTTTAGATGTTAAATTCATTTAAAAATTAATTTAAAGCCTCTTGTAATCTCACATTCACATATATTCAATGTTCTAAATCGTCGCTTAACAAGCAACACTACCTATTTCAATTTTTTGAAATTTCAAAGAGGTAGAAAAAAAATGAATTTTTCGCAACCAATAACGAATATTTCTCAATTTTTTTAACATCTGACATGAACTTGAGATCACATGCTCCTACCAGATGTGAAAAAATTTAAGAGATTTTCGTTATTGGTTGCGAAAAACTGGGTATTTTCTTCCTCTTTGAAATTTCAAAAAATTGAGATAGGTGGTGTTGCTTGCTAAGAGACGAAATAATAAAAGTTTTGTATGGACATATATAAATCTTGTGTTATAAAAAAAACTTGAATAAATATTGAAAAAGTCTTAATTTTATTGCCTTCTTTCTACATTTCTCTTTCATTTCAGATATGTGAGTATTTAATGAAGGTCAGAGATGGTTCTGAGAAGTCGATTCAAGGATTCAAGTCAGCTTGCACACTGGGACAAACGGCGATTTGTCAGTTTTGCCTCGATAATACCATGTCTGGACATGATATATTACTCCAAGCAGCTGCCCGTGGGGATCTTCCAGTCTTAAGGATTCTAGTTGATAAAGGTACTAAAAAGAAAGAATATATATATTTTTTAGAGAATTACAAAATTTAGTTTTACAGGATGATTGAAAATAATTGTTCAGCAATTTTTAAGAAGGTCAGGAATGCAAACCAAGCAATAATAATATAAAACCATTGGGGGTGCAAATGCAACTTGGTTGCTAGAAGGGTCGCTGTAACAGTGAAGCAACAGGTCGTACCGCAAGCTGATCTTAAAGGCTATCCCCCCGTGGAGGAAAATTACATTTTCGAGTGGCGGTGTGGTCAGTGACACCTATGCACGTTTGAAAATCAATAGCAATAAAGAGACACTTTGCATAACCAGACTTCACCAACAAAGATTGTTTGCTTGGCCTTGATTAGACCCTTCCTTTATAAGTTACATAAGGCCCATAAACCTCAAAATAAAAATAATAAATTCCAGAAAAAAAAACCATTTTATTAGTAACTTAATTCGTCATTTGGCGCCCTCGATCCTTGCAGATAGGTTACGAAATCGGTTGTCCATCGCCAGTCTTTCTTTCATGTATCGACAAGTTTCCAACAAAAGGCAAAAAATACGAATAAATTACATTATTTTTTTTTTAGATACGCATTGATTCAGCTAGTGAGGCTGCTCTTTTTCAATTCCTACTATAAGTTCACACTCTCCCTATATGCTATATATATATATTGTTCAAATTTTGCAATTAAACTAACTTCCCGATGAGCTGGAGACTTGAAACTTTAAACGTAGCTCAGAACTAGATGACAATGCAATATTAATTCGCTTTCTTGTCTGTATGTTTGTCCGTTTGTCTGTCAGTTCATATTTTGCATGACGCATGCGCAATACGTTTTTCATTACATCTCGAAAACTATTAACATTACAAACTTGGTTCTTGGGTATATGGATGGCCCATGGGATCATCGAAGCACCCCCATATTTTAGCCATATCTTTGCGCACGCCCAATACGTTTTTTATTATATCTCGAAGGTCTCTGAGTCACGTAACTTAATTTTTCAGGAAAATGACAACTTTTTATTTATGATCAGGTGAAGAGAAACTGAAATAAACCTGAAATTTGCCACGTGTCTTCGTCATAATCTCAGCAAGATGTTTAAAATTGATTGCAAAATTTCACACACAAGATTAAAAAGTAGAAAATAATTATTTAAATAAAATAAAAATTTTAATATACCACGTTTTTGTTGGCATGTCGTGAGTGTAAATTGCAGAGTAACGCAGATACCAGG
>BGPR01000787.1:149103-229584 GCA_013235015.1 Araneus ventricosus
GAAAAATATTGACCTTTTATTTTTACTCACTCTTTCTATGATAAACTTTTAACAATAAACTTCGCAAAAAAATAGACATTAGAACTAAAAGTTAGAATTTCAAGAACAAAGTTTTGAATATTAATTACAGCAGAATTAGTTCCTGTTGTTATAAACTTTTTAAAAAATGTAGGGCAGTGGTATTGCAGATAAAATAGAAACTACAGCAGTATGGAATTTTCTTCTCGTTATCTTTTATCACTTCGAAAACTATCTGGCAGTGAATCGCACAGAGATTGAATTTCAAGTTAGGTAGAAATGTCCCGCACACTATTCAGAGCATACTGATGCTCAATGACGAATTCAAACTGTATCTAGACAGACACTGCCTAGAAATTTCCCACTATATTAAAATACTAGCCGCCTTTGGCGACCAGCTTGTTTGCCAGGAATATAATTTCAATTGAATCTTGTATCATTTTATATTCATGGTTCCCCTAACAACGTAAGCAGATTGTAGTAGATATTCAACCCATGCTTTTTAATGGCCTTGCACCTGTTCTGTTCATTTTCTACATAAATATCCTTAAAGGAGTCAATTAACTGACCATGTCATTTAACATCTAATTGCACGTTGTCGGCGCCATCTTTACTTTCCTATTCCTCTTACAAAGTATGCATTTGATTTCAACATTAAAATGGCGTAACACATTTTATGGCCAGCGACATATTTGCTGAATTAAATAAAACTTGCTGAAAACATAATGAAAACATAGCAGCCATAATCATTCAGCTTGCTGCATATATTTCTTCATGTACTTAATATCTCAGAGAGCTTGGTTTACAGATTCCACAAAAAGTTTGATGAAATAGAATATGAAAGCAAAATGTATTAGGATATTACCTTAGCTTTCAACAACGAAAGTGAAACACGCAATTAAATATTTGCTTAAACAATGAAAACTGTTTGAATTGCGTTGCAGCAATAAAAACCTTGTTCTAAATTATGTCAAAAATATTTTTAAAAATTTATTAAAATTAGAGAAAAGATCGTACGACAATTTAGTTGATATAGTTAAAAATGTAATTTTTTGCACTTTCAGATGGCGTAAAAATTGTTTTTGTGCTGTAATATTTTTGGAAGTTTTTAAGGAAAAATGCCAAAATTTAGCTTAATTTTTAATTAATTAAAATTTCTAAAAACCGGCTCCGAAATGCACATTCCCACCCTCCAAAGAATGGTCGTGCCAAATTTCGTGGTCCAGAGGTCTGTCCTGTAGAGCGCCAACACACGGACACACAGACGCATTCTCCTTTATTATTAGTAGAAATATAACCAGCTTTTAGCTGGCTTTGGAAAAATCTGCTTATTATTCGCAAAGGGACAATTTTTAATTCCACTATCAGTGTGAATGGATGTTTTCTCTTGTTGAAACATCCATTTTTCTCAGCTCGACCGGCCTTTAGCCGGTTGGACCGATTCGTCTCAATTGGGCCTCGTGCTTTCAAAGGGCTTCTATCCAGAATGCTGTTTACTCTTGGCTCATTTCATCAACATTAGTGCATACCTTGCTCCCGTAGGGAGACATGATTGACCTCACATCTGTCCTTGCTTCCGTTAAGTTGTCCTGACCCCCGTGCGATGTGCCCATAGGAAACAGAGCACATAGGCCGCAGGACATGGGCACCTAACTAAGCTAGAAAATGCAAAATTATTATTAAGTAGCGGGGAAACTTAAACATTCATTATAAGGGCAGAAAACATTAAATATTTATTAAA
The DNA here is from genome assembly GCA_013235015.1 of Araneus ventricosus. Classification (NCBI taxonomy): domain Eukaryota; kingdom Metazoa; phylum Arthropoda; class Arachnida; order Araneae; family Araneidae; genus Araneus; species Araneus ventricosus. The sequence continues at coordinate 150,863 of BGPR01000787.1, forward strand.
AATGCAATGTTCTACAACGAACAGAAGCAATTTAAATTATTAAACATCAAAATATATTTCAACTGCAGCCAAATTGTGCGGTTCGTCCGACTAATCGGAAAGCGGCAAACTGGTTTGCAGAATATGCTTTGTTTACGTTTGAGTTTGCTGCTGCTTGTTGATTTGTGTCTAACAGAAACCTAATTTTCATAATTTAAATGAAAGAAATGCCCATAAACTGCCGACAATAAAGCCAGAGATCTTCGTTTCTGTCACGGTTTGGAAGTTAAACTTTCACTCAAATTCAAATGTCACTTTTAAACTATTTCCTATCACCTTTATACAAAGGTGAAGTAAGCTTTCTTTACTGAAAGTTGTTCGAATTATGACGTGAATAAGAACGTGCTTTATTTTATGTACTTAAAATGGTATTCAATAAAATTTTGTCCCAACCTTTTAGTACAACAAAAGAGATTCTTCCATATTTCTGCAACATATATAATCAACAGTGTAGTACTTGCAAAGTATCAAATCCCATAACTCCTATCATTCAAGTTCAATACTTGCAAAGTATTCATAATTTATATAGTTTTTTATTGTATATTTATTTGTGTCTGAATTGGATAAGCAGCATTTTTGTTGAGTTAAAACAAACACAATATTTATTCGTGTTAATTACTTTTAAAGAAACATTAAACTGAAATGTGGATATTAAGGATTTCATAGATATTTGATTGATTACAAAACTTCTCAAGGTTTTCACTATTCATACAATAGTGATTTTTAAACTGTCAGAATACTAATAAGAATCTTGAATGATAGGAGTTATGGGATTTGAAGCAACAAAGGCTGTAATCCCCTACTAATAAGAAGATTTAGCAACTTCAATATGCTTGTTGAATTACCTAAATGAAGACCAGCTTGTTTAGAATCAACATTTATACATAATAACCATAATTGATATTTTCCTAACATTATATAATATCAAAAATTATTTCTAAATTTTACTTACAAGTATACATTCATAAATAAAATTGCAGTCATTTTCAAATAATATTAGTTTACTATAAAAATATCTATATAATACTGTTGTAAAGTATTAACAAAAGAATATTATTATTCTTTTATATATAATGATGCATTATTTGCATTTCTGAGTAAGTATTCAAAACATTATATATATATATATGAAGCTTCTTGCATAGATGTAGCTACTTATAAAAATGAACTGGCATTTTAAATATTCTTCTGCAGATATCTCTTATATGTTTTAAAAATTCTATGTATGCAATTGACAAGTTCATATATTTGCTTTTCAAAAAATTCACATATCTGTTGCAATAAGAATCATTTTCGAAAAACATAGGTTCATAGCATTAAAGGCTAAGATACTTTTAAAAAATACATACAAAATAATATTACAATTTTTTTTTATGCATAACAGTTCCTTGTTGACATTGACAAAAAATTATTCAATTCATATTTTATATGTGATTATGAAGATTCTTTTATTTATATAGCTCCTTACAGAGATATGCAGTTTAGTGAGTACTGTACTTTATACTCAATTGGGGGTACCTGATTTTTAATCTTCTTTTCAAATTTCCATTTGTGTAATTTAATTCCATATTTTCCTCTTCAAATTCAGTTTTTATAAAAAGGCATGTAACTTCATTCATTCTTAGGATTTGGTTTTCCACAATTATTCTTTTTTCTATTACATCTTTACAGAACTTCAAAAATGAATTTTGATTTTCATCTTTCTGGATTGTTGAAGCAGGTCTTGTCAGGAAACGAGTATATTTTTTGTAGCAAGAACTATGATAGCAGACTTCTATAGCAACCAGATCTTTTCCACGAATTTGCAACACTATTTCTTCTTTTTTTTGCAAAGCTGCTTTAAGACAAAGTGGAATTTGTTTCACATTGATTCAATTTTTCAATTATCCGTTTCTTGGTTATTTTATCTAATATCTGTTTTTTTCTTTTTGCAAATAATACATATCTTCGGTTGCACATTTTTTTTATCGTGATGTTATGGGTGTTGTTAAAGTATTGCTTCGCATTTGGCGTTTCGTTGATGTTTCAACTGTCATTGTCTTTTCTATTTTGTTTTCGTTTGATTGCAATTATTCTCCTTTTATCTGTGAATCTCTTATAGCATCTACGATGATAGCTGATACTCTGTTTGGAATTATCTTCATTGAAAAAAGCTTTTAATTGTGCCGCTACTTTCGTTTATTTCTCATCGGTCAAAATCCACTGATCTGTACGAAATTTAATTTTTTCAAGACATACAACTGAGCAAACACTGAAGAGCATCTACGCAGTCTTCCACTACGTGTATTTTACATTCCATCCTAACGAAATACCATTTTATTTTCTATATTAAACTTTTTAGAATCGCAGAAGTCGGAGCATCTGAAAGATAAAATGCGCACAAATAAAAAATGCCGCGCAACGAAAGATTGTGTCCTTGCTCCTCATTGGCTAAAATGTGGTTTTCTCAGCGATAGTGATTCTTTATAAGGCATTCTGATTGGTCAGAATAATGGAAATTTTATAACTTTCTCTGTATTAATTAATTTTCGTCGATCCAATGTAGAACATTGAATTATAATTTTTTTGATTTCATATTCTTTTCTTTGGTTAATTTCAAAAGTTTCCCCGCAACCTAATAATATTACTTGAACGATAACGAGGCATGTCCTGCGGCCTAACAGGGGCTTCTTAGGTGAGTGTAGTTGTACACATAGTGGCCAAAAGGGGTATCGATTGGATTTACTGGGCCAAAAGGTATAATTGAATTTTGAATTGACGAATGAGGATTTATTATTTATTGTTCAATCAGAGGTATCCAGAGAACTAATTACCAAGTACAGTTTATTACTTTTCAATTATCTAATTTTCAAAGGTTTTAGTGATCGTAATTCTTTTTTTATATAAAAAAATGGATGGTTCAGATTCGGTCTGTATTTTTTGTGGAAACAATTGGAGAACGATATTGTATTAGTTGAGAAGTGACTAGAATCGATTATTCAAGCAAGTTTACGAGTAGAAGATGGACTCCATGAGAGGTTGAGAGAAAAAAAAACTGTTCACAAATCGTGCAGGCAGAAATATACTCGACCCTCCATCATTAGGGCTCCTATAAAGCAAAAAGAAACATCTGAATCTGCGCCTACAACTTCTTCTGTTTTGAGGAGTTCGGAGGAGAAATCCGATTTTAAAAATGATTGCTTCATCTGTGGAAAACAAGTAATGGTTGATTCAAAGTATCCATTACACCGCAGAAAACCTATCCATTTTGTCTCTACGTTAGAAATCAGAGATAATATAATAGCAAAATGCAATGACTTGGGGGGGAGAGTAAAATGTAGATTTCTTACTGTTAGCGAGCTTGTGGCCCCTGAAGCACGTTTTCATAAATACTGTTATAGGGAGTTCTTAAGAACTACACTACGAAAAGATACAGTCGGAAAACCAAAGTCCGAAGCTTCTGACAAACTTTGTGAATGCATAGAAAGTAAAGATGAATGCCAATTTATTGTACAATAAATACAGAGTGCAATGAAAGGCTTTTCAAATTGCCAGGAGTCTTACACCGATAAAAATATTTAAGAAGTCTTCTTAAAGAACGTTTTAAGGACTGGTTACTTCCTTCCAGTATTTCTGGAAGAGTAAATATTGTATCTTCTTCCGATACTGCCAAAAAATTAATTGATCAACTATATAATGGTAAAAAACATATCCTGCTACAGAACGTATAAGAATAGTAATAGATGCTGCAGACATTATTAAAGAAGATATACAGAAAATGCAGTATTATTCACAAAAATATCCAAGCATAGATGAAACTATATATTGTATATTTTTTATATCATACTGTTGTTTCCTCTGTAAATCCAGCTTAAAGATCCAAATTTGATTACCAAAATCCCATTAATATGTTATATCTTGCAGTAGATACAATCCTTTTACAACCACTTCATTCGAAAATTACATGAGTAACTATTCAAGTCTCAGAATAGTAAGTCACCGTGGATCGCGAAGACTGGACAGTCGTGTCGCACGCCGAACCTTCTTGCTTTCACCCCCCCCCCTAGCGTTAGCATCGCTCATAAGTGTATAAAAATATATATCAGTAGATTCAAAAAAGTGTAGGCTACAACATTAATAGAATGGATTTTCGCATAATACGACATGTAAAAAATATTGCTTAAAATTCAAAAGTTTCTAAGTAAAAAAACCTACTTTTCCTCATAAATTAAAAAAAAACTGGCTGGTTTAACGCAAATATAAAGTTAACTATTATTGTAGCCCATTTAATAACGAACAAGACAAAAAAAGTAGAACTTGATCCTATAATTAGAAGCAAAGATACTGGCTGTTTTTGTAAACATTGCCATTTTGAACCTTTGAGAGGGCTGGGGGGGAAAGCACAAGGGGGATTTTGGGGGACTTTTGTAAAAGTGCTCCTCTAGTAGGGGTGTATGAATGGAGTAAAATTCAGCTTTACGCAATTTTTTCCCTTTCAAGACCTTTATTGACTGGGCTAGTATGAGAAACAAGATATACTTGATATGAAATTGACAGAGGGTGCAAATTTGAGTTTAAGAATTTGAAAGAATCTTTTCTTATATACGAAATATCAAAATTATTGAAATCGTCAAACAAGTCGACCTGGAGATTTTAATGAATCTTTGTGTTTTAGACTTTCCAGAGACCATTTTTGGAATAATGTTGGTCTGTGAACGCAGTGACGCAAATACACAACGATGACTGAAATTTGGTATGTGGTCATAACACCAAAATTGTAGATTTCTATCAAATTTAGGGCGTCTATCTAAAGTCTGTCTCTCAGCCCGTCCGCGTGCATGTGGGAACGATAACTCAAAAACGCAAAGAGTTAGATGGGTGAAATTTCGCATCTTGTTTTATCATTAGAATATTAAATATGTACCAAAGGTTGGACCGAATCCAATAAAGGGTTGGCCGGATGTCGCTCTACATATTCGTGTGTCAGTGAACACAATGGCCTAGATGAATGAATTTTTATATGTGATATTGTCGCCAAAATTGTAGATCTGTATCAAATTTTAGATCCAATAGGATGAAAGGAAGATGTCCAAATGCATACTCGATATTCTTAACTGTCTGACAAAGCACGAACCTATCGTGTACGTTTACAAGAAAGTCAAAGGGAGAATATTCATGCAGGTTTTTTAAAAACTCTAAATCCTTAGATTCTGAAAGGCTAAAAAGAAAAGGATGTTGATTAATATCTTTCCAATTTCTCCGCACCTCCTAAGGCCGGCCTTTCTTCTCAGCCTAAATCTGATCCATAAGGCTCAGATTCCGTCGCTTGAAAATAATCTGCCTACCATTCAGAAAGACCAAATTCGATTTCCTTCCATATCCAACTGCTAACCAGACCATTAAACTTCCACCTCCCATTTGTCGAGTTGAATAAAATTCTTCTTCATTCTTTAGACAATGCTAGTAGTATTGGTAACCATTGGACAGTCTAAATTAAATTTTTTCTGATCTTAGAATATGACGGAAGTCCATTTGGTGGTTCACGACATGTGTTTTTTCGCGAATATGAAAATGGTCATCATTGAGTGTTTTTGATACTTTAGGTGATGCTTTCGTTTTTTGAAACTGAATGCGTTTGGCCTATTTAAGCAGTTGTAATCTGCTAACCTTGACATATGATTTAAATCCTGCTTGAATTCGAGCCTTTGAAAGAGTTGTACCAGTTTTTAACTCGCTTAACATTTTTCTTTTATCAAGAGGCGTTAATGTTTTTAACTTGTCTTCTTTTTCTCTCCGTGACAGTCTGAATTTTTGAAAAAGTAAGAAATCGCATTAGGGCTGACGTGGAGTATATAACCAATTCGTTTGATAGCTTTACTATCATTTTAACATGCCGAAGATTGGCCTTTCTGTAATTCACTTAAAGGTATTCCTCTAGGCATCCTACATAATAAAAAAATGCAGTTCTTACAGAATAAATTATTCTTGACAAGAGCAACTAAAAATAATCCACACTTCCCTTTTTACCTGCAGCATGATCCAAAAATTCAAAATTTTTAGCAGGTGTCCTTCTACTTTTTTTACTTATCGGGGGGAAAGTGAGGTAAGACCGGGTAGCTGAGACTCGAAGGTCTGTTGGAGCTAAACTATTCCACATAGAGATTGTCAAATTTTATTAAAATATCCATTGTTTAAGGGAGTGTAACATATCATTCCTGAAAAGTCATAGTTCCACTACTTTTTTTTATAAATGATTTTTTTATAGAAAAAGCCATCCGGTTTTATCCCAATAGTGGGGTAAAACAGAGTACACATGTTAACTTTATAGGAAATTAGGAAAATTAGATTTTCTGGGGGAAAGTAGAAGACATTTTTATTTTATATGACAATTTAAGAATATTAGTTACAAAATTCACATGTAAAGTAGTTGTCTTCTTCCTCCGTGCCACTGCAACTTTCGTGGACCCAGCTAAGACAGTTTCTACATTGGATCTACCTTTCTCATTTCTTTAAGTTAGAAAGTACATCATTACAATATAAACAATCAAAGTCTGATGTGCTTTTTTATCGATTTCATCGGAAGAATCATCATTACTATCCGGCCAGGTCTTGCGCCACTTGGCGTACCCAGTTTTACCCTGAGTGCAGAGGTTATAAAAAACAAAATCGAAACACGCAGCTATTAAACTAAATCCTTATTGTTTGATAGGGTGGAAACCCTTATTAAACATATAATAAGCTGGACTAAATAGAGTTTTTATAACTGTAATGATTATTAAATAAGGATTGTTTAAAAATAAACGAACATTAGAGAGTTAGCGTCTTAAAGCAAATTCACCTACTTAGACGCAGAGAATTCAGAAACAACAATACGACCACTATGGCCATTCCGTCTTCTTGACTAGTGGCGTGTAATTCGGAATCTGTCCGCTAGAGAGAATAGATAATAGCGCCTTAAATCCCAGTTTGTTTGCTAAAGGAATATTAGTATTAGCTATTTAGTTTCTAATTCATATTAAAGAAAATATTACTAAACAAAGTCTGCATAAGAATCAGACAATTGAAATAAAAATTTATCGTATAATTTAAAAAAACGCCGTCCTACTTTTTTTAGAGTGCATTATTTTGTGTTGTTTCTTATGATCGCTTTTAAATATATATCCCAAATGAGTGTATATTTAAAGTCTTTAATAAGACATAATTTAATATTTATTAATCAGTAATTATTGCTACAAAAACTTGTAATGACTAATAAATGTTTAAATAAATTTAAAAATATTTGTATTTAATATATTTCATTTCACTAGTTTCATTTATTTATCGTTTGATAAGTTATTTCTTAGGTCATTTCGCAATAGTTATGAAACTTAATTATAATGATTTTATTTTTCAAATTTTTTAGGTTCTGAAGCTTTCAAATATGCCCAAGGTCATTCAAAGATATATTCGTTATTACTAGACAAATTACTTTGTGATGGAGTTTTACTTTATGAAGTATGATTTTTGTACACATTTTTAAAATTGGTTTTAACTATCTACTTTATATTTAAAATAAACTAATCATATCATTTAATTGGGAGTGTTTAGGTAACGTTTTATACATTATGAAATTGTCAGAAATATTCTACAGAGAAACTCACATTTTTGTTTAGGATAAGAAAACACATTGTATTTTCTGTACTGTTACATGTTTTAAGATATGAATGCATTATATAGTGGCAAGAGAATTTCTTATTTTAATGCCTTGTTATGATACACAATGTTAGCTAGAAATACTGTTTCCAAGATGAAGCGTAGTTTATAAAAATGATATCATTAATCAATTCTTTATACAAGCACCATCATCTTATATTCGGCTAAAGGAAAAACACGAATATCTCGTTCATAAGAATGAAATTTTCAGCCACAAAATCATTTGCTTGTAAGAATAAAATGTTTAAGTCCAAAAACATTTGCTTGCAAGAATAAAATTTTCAGGCCCAAAATCATTTGCTTGTAAGAATAAAATTTTCAAGTCCAAAAACATTTGCGTATAAAAATAAAATTTTCATGCACAAAATCATTTCCGTGGTTCTTCTCTTATAAAATAAATTATCCCAGTAACTCCCTAACCCAATGAGGATGGACTTGTTCGATCGTAAAAAAGGTTTCTGAACAATTTTAAAAAAAAATGAAATAGGGTGATATTGAGAGATTAAAGGGACAAAATGCACAGTTGCATCCTTCTAAAATTAAATCATCAGTGTTGTCCATGATAATTTTTATTCTAGAAACGTTTATGAAATGATTTCTATTTTTACAGAAAGGAAATTTCATTGAAGCAAATCACCGCTTCCAGTATGCTTTGGGAAAGGCTTGTTTTGGTGAAAATCTTGAGCTTATTCGAAATCGTTTACAAGAAGGACTTCATCGTTGCAAGCTTAAAATGAATATGAAGAATGAGGTAACTCAGCATATATTCTTTATTTTTAATTGAAAATTTCGTTTAACTTTTAATCTCCAAGATAAGGGAACTTCGCCTCCCCACACATCAGTGTAGTGAAACAACACATTTTTATCTTCGTCTTCATTTTTCATTTGTTTCCTCATTTAAAAAGAGGAAAATCTAAAATTTAGTAGCATTGTGTAGCTTGGGCCACATTTATATCGGAAAATAAATAAATATGCATTGAAAGCTATCCGATCTGCTTCTCTGTATGTAACTATGTGATCAGTGACGAAGGAAGTTTGATAGCACAGGGAAAAGCTACAATATGTGTGATTACACCGAGATAAATAGTTATGATTCTCATTAAATTTACATTATATGATTCTAATTCAAATTAATTTTGTATAAAGGTATTTGATGAATTTGAACAAAATTTACTATTAAACATCAGTAATTGATATTCTGTGTAATAAAACTGTGTTTGAAATGAAAGTGATTAAATTTTAAGGAGCTTTTTCTACAGCCGTAAACACGTACTACGTCACTTACTGATGATGTGGTCGCTTGTAGTTCTCTACGTATTGTCGACTTGAATTGTCACTGGCTATTATTATTATAAGTTTTCTGTTTATTTTCAATCATTTTATTACTCTGTAATGACTTCCTAATCTTTTTTCGCGCGCATCGAATAAAAAATGAATTACAACTGCTGATCAACAAATATAATTTAAAACTGTCGAATAAATGAGAAAATACTTTTACATACAAATGTACTGAAAGATTTCTTCCTGAATTTTCCTGATGTATGCAGTTCTTATAAAACTTACAAGAATGAGAACTAAGAGACGATATGGATGAAAAAATCATTTGGCCACTGTTCAGAGGAATATTTCGTATACGAAGTAGCACCATAGGCTTTGTCAAAGACTGATCCAGGGGCAGATTAAGCTTCTTGGGTTCTCCTGGCGCTGAAGTATTCTGGGGACCCCTGACAGCATCACAAATATGCACTTGTAAATTTCGGCATGTAAGTTATAGCTTTTTAAAAAAATAATTTCGCATTCTTTTAGTCATAGTAACTAGATTTTTATTAATAATAATTGCGTTTCATAGATGCTGTATTTTTTATTTTAATTAGCTAACTAATTAGCTTAATTTAATTAATTTCAATAATTTTAAATTTGCATCTATAATTCGTGTATACAAATATTTACGTTAAGTATTATCGAAATCTTTAGGATTCATTGCATAAAAGAAAAAGTGATCTGCTTTTACTTAACAAAATTGCTTTGGATATATATAACGAATAAAACTCTTGGTGATTATCATTCCAATACAGATTCTAGAGTTTTTAGAAACGTAATTTTTAGTCACTGACAACTCAGATTTCATTATTAATTGTTATCCAAAAGAACTTAAACTTAATAAAACGAACTCTCATCAAAATAAAGGTACCTTTTTAGATATTAAAATTGAAATTACTAAGCAAAAAAACTTTGATTGGCCTGTTTGATAAAAGAGCTGAATTAAATTTCAAGTGTAAAAATCTTTGTGATTTTCATTCCAATATAGATTCTAGAGTTTTTAGAAACGTAATTTTTAGTCAAGCTAACAGAATTAAAAAAATATGCAATAATAGGAATGATTTTTTAAAGGCTTCCAATGTTTTTTTAAAGACTATCAATGACAACCATTTCCCTTTTAATATTATCTTATCCTTGAAAGCAGTCTGGAATATACAATCTAAAAAAGAATTCACATTCATTGAGGCATAGATGGATACTAAGGGCTTTTTTTTATTAATATGTCTAAATGGTTCGATTCCCTAAAAATTCCTGTTTTTACTCCTTCTGTTTTGTTTTTTCGAATATAGATGGCACCATGGTACTAGCATTTCTTTAAAAAAATTGCTGGTTACTTTTTTAAAGGAAAGTTAGCGTGGGATTGTGATAGCATGAGGACATTTTTTTTTCTCTTTTTTCTCTATTCTTGGCATGGGGTAAGTTTATTTTTATGATGGCTACTTTTAAAAGCTAGATGGATAATATTTTTAAATCAATCTTATTAGCGTTTTTCTGTTTGTGTTTGGTTTTCCTCTTTCTTTTAAAAGAATGCTTTTTGATGTACAGATCTCCTTTGACTTTTGCTGCGAAATTTCGAGCTAAGAGAAGCTATATTTGGCGTAATGCAAGCTTCTTACAGAAAAATTTCCCAATTATTTCCATTTCAAATAAAGTCCTTATAGTCCAGTCATCAGGTGCTAAAAAAGAATGATTTAAAGCAAATTCTGGTGGAGTCGTAATTTTTTGCTCCTATATGTTTTTCGGGGTGCTGATTACGAATCTGAGGTTTCCCACCAAAATTTTTTGTTGGAATTTTAGTTATAGCCAAAAAACATGAAAAACATGGACTTTCCCCCAGTTTTTTGCTTATAACTCAAAAACTATCAACTTTTTTATAGCATCATCATATATCAAAATAATCAGCACAAAATTTCCTACAATTTATGTTTTCTTTTATTTTTTCGTTACGCGTACCGTTTAGGCGCTATAAATGGTTGAATTTTGGCGAATGTTTGACTTGCCTGCTAGCGCGGCTTGAACAACAACGAACCATCCAATCTGTATGCGCGAAATTATCTATCTTACTAAATAAATTCCTACTCAATTAATATACTTTTTCTATCGTAAACCTTTTTGTGCAGATAAAGATTTTATCAGTTATATTATGAGTATACTTGCATAATCTGCACAAAATTCCTTCTAAATCTTTCTACCCCTGGTATTATCTGCTTTCGCGGTTGTGAAGTAAACAACAGATTAAATATCACGAATTTTTTAATAAGTTAGGAGGCTTAAACATAGCCATGTTATTGTCCCCTAAATATCCCCTCTTGGTATCAAAAGAATCAAAGGAAATAATTTTAATGCTGTGAAATTTAAAAGAAATCACAGAGTGCAACCACTAGCTCTAATAAGTGATGCCATCAAGGTGCATGATGAAAATGTATCTCTCAACCCTACAACACTTTTCCAAATAATTTATATTACAAAGCAATCGGATGAAGAACTAGAGGACGTCTTAACATTTGAACTATACCCCTTTCCATTACCTCTGTTTGATGAAGCTGTAATGCGAAAAGGCACGAAATCCGCTTTATACAAAGCTTTCAAGCCATGTACTCGGGATTTTAATGCTGAAAGCGGTGTGTATATTATTGATGGAGGATACTTGCTGCACAGAATTATCTGAAAAAGGGGTTCAACTTTTTCATCAATTTGTGATAATTATGCGACATATGTTCGTACAAAGTACAAATCAACTGTTCTAGTCATTTTCGATGGGTATCCTGAAAATGAAACAGTAGGAGGCACTAAATGTGCAGAACGGGCCAGAAGAACACAGACACAAATGTCAAGTGAAGTAATGTTTAATGCAACGATGATACAAACTGTTTCCTAAGAAAAATTCATGGCCAATCCGAAGCACAAGGATAGACTAATTTCCATCCTGATGAACAAGTTCTCCTCAGTAAACATGACATACAAGAAAGCAGACGAAGATGCTGATTGTTTAATTGTGAAAGCTATAGCTTTGGCCCCAACACATTCGTCTGTGGTTGTCATAAGTGAAGATATCGAACTTTTTGTCATCTTAATTGGCATTTGTGCCTTTGACAATGTATATTTCCTAAAACTAGAAAAAGGAAAATCGCTGAAAAGATATTTTCTCCTCACACAGTTTTAGAAAAAACAATCGCCGACAATATTTTATTCATGCAAGCCATGAGCGGATGTGACACCCCATCAGCTCTTTTTAATTATGTTAAATTGAAGTTTGTGCAGTCTTTGAAAAACAATAATGATCTCCTCAAAGTAATTGAAATTTTTAAGAACCCCGATATGAGCCCTGAAGCTGTTGTGGATGTAGGGAACTGCTTTCTTGTGGCATTGTATGGCTACCCAATAACTACCTCGGATACACCATCCTTGAATAATGCTTGCAACAAATGTTACATGAAATCTTCATTTAACAAGACTAGCAACATGACTTCGCTTCGCAGCTGCCCACCAACATTCCTTAAAAGTTTACTATCAGATCCAGCACTGGCTTGGCAATAAAAAGAGACCTGAAGACTGGGGTTGGGAAAGAACAAACAGTGAGCCCCAATCTGTCAAAACTCTGAAGTCCCCCGCACCTGACTCTATCCTGTACGCAAGATATCCTGCAAGTGTAAGAAGAGGTGCACAGGAAATTGCAACCATAGGAAGGTCAGACTGTTTTGTTCATTGTTGTATTCTCATTGTTGGAGCAACTGCAATAACAGAGGGATTCAAGTAATTAATAGTGATAAGGATGATGATGGTGAACCCGTGATACTGCCCGATGATTTAATTGAGGCGTCTTTATCTTTTCATGTGGAGGAAGACACAGGTGATCTTTAAAAAGATATTGGACCATGAGCTTCAAAGCGACCAAGATAAAGTGAAGAGACTGTGTAATGTATGCAGATACTAAGATCATATTTATGACTGTAGTTGTATTATTATTAAGTTATTATGACTTTTAAAGTTTAGAATGCTACTTTTTTTCATTTCATTTTTTTTCTTGCTTACTATATACCAAGTTATTCAAATTAATTTCTAGAAATTAATAAAGTTTAATTAAAAACCACACTAAGTACTTTTAGTTGTTTGTAAATAACATTTATTGTGAAAGTGAATTTAAATTTCCATCAACATCAGCCTTTTAGAGGTAATCAAGGAATTTTATTCATAACTAGCACTTATGTCCGGCGTTGCTCGGGACTAAATTACTTTCATGTCTAATATAACAGATGAAAAAATTTATTTGAAAAAGAAACATTATGGTAGAAAAAGTGTATTAAATAAGTAAAGTGTATTAATAGTAAGATAGTAAATTTTAGTGCATAAAGATAGGAAGATTTTTTTATTTTTCAAGCCGTGCTAGCAGGTAAGTCAAATTTTAGCCACACTTCAACCATTTAGGGCGCCTAAACGGTACGCGTAACGAAACAATAGTATGGACATAAATTGTAGGAAATTTCGTGCTGATTATTTTGATATATGATGATGCTATAAAAAAGTTGATAGTTTTTGAATTATAAGCAAAAAACTGGAAGAAAGACCATTTTTTCATGTTTTTTTGGCTATAACTAAAATTCCAACAAATATTTTTGGTGGGAAACCTCAGATTCGTAATCAGCACCCCAAAAAACATATAGGAGCAAAAAATTACGACTCCACCAGAATTTGTTTAAAAAAACTACCTAATGACCCTTGAAAAAATGGATTAGAATGGATTCCTTGTTGTTGTTTTTTCCGATTCCCTCTGAGTTATTTGGCTTTCTTTGAATGATATTGATTTCCATTGTTCTTTGTTTTTTGTTTGCAATTGCAAGTTACTTAAATATTGTTTAAATTTTATTGTTTAAAATTTTGTTGTTGTTTTTGTTTCAAGTTTAAGTTAATTTTTTTTTATTTTTTAAATTTATTCAAATTTTTCTAGTTGATTGTTTTTAAGCTCTATGACGAATAACTAATGTTTTCTACACAACATTCTGCGAGTTATAATCTCAAAATGGTAATTAATTTGATTCTAAATATTGAAATATGATAAAGTATGAATGACAAAAAACAAGAAATGTAATAATTAAATCTTTATATCAGTTTAATAGATACATCTTTCCCTTTTCTTCGACATTCATATCTTGAAGGTCCAAAAGCTATTATAAACCATTTTATTACTCCTTTCTTGATTCATTTAGAAGCTTTAGATATATGAAATCATGTACAAAAGGAAAGTGTTTTAAGAACTTATTCCATAAAGTATTTTTAGAAGATTCATAATGAATTCGGATCATTCCGAAACAGAACATTGTTCAGATTATTCCATAATTTAAAGAAACGAACTTAAATTTCTTTGATTGAATCAATCATGATAAATTAATACATTTTCAAATACCTAAAATATCGTCATTTAAAAGTCTCAGAGAACCGACTGTGTACAACCCGATTTTAAGAAAAACGCTTGAATTACTATATAAAAGCTCTTAAATTTAAAACCTTCGACCACTTTCATTAGTAAAGAACATACTCTAATATAACTGGAAAAACTAAAATAATTTAATTATTCTAATTTAATCTTCTAATTAATGACATGTAAATAAATCATGCATATTGTTAGGTCAGAAATGAATAGCTAAAGTATCACTGCCACTTATATGATAAAAGTTAAATATATATTAGCTTATAAAATAAATTGTGAGTTTCATTTGCATTAAAAGAAGATGCCTATGCTATTTTGTTTTTTTTAACTTGCTTTAATTTTTTAATTATTTACGTTAAATGCTGAAAACATAATTACTAAACAACGCTTCATATATGATTTACAAATTGAAATCAAAGATGCATTCTTAATAACATTTTAATATCATGGCACATTTTTGAAAATTTTTTAAGAAAGAAAAGTATTAATTTAAGAAGCAAAGAAAATTTATGCCAGAAATTGAAACTTAAATGAAGAAATATTTCTCGTAAACCAAAAGTTGGATAATTTTTCAACAGTCCAAAGAAGATGAAAAATTTTAAATTTTATTATGAATTTAAATGAAAGCAGCGAGATTCTTATGTTGCAATTTATTCAATAAAACTATGAATGTAGTGTTAATTTGTATATTTAAAAATATTTAGAATTTTTAGGAAATGTTTCCGATTTTATGTCTTTTCTGAAGCTCAATGAGCTTATGCAATTCCATTAAATATTTACTGTCATATATTATCCAATTCTCTAATGATATATTAAATAAAACATACCTTATTGGCTCTATTCCCCAATAAGAGAAGAATTCTTTTTTAAGCAGTTATGTAATGAACACCACACTCTTCCTCATGAAATCTGACTAAAATGCTGCCAAGGTTTATTTTATCGTCTTCCAGCAGTACGAACTGTATTGAATAACGTCCCTTTTCAAATTTGTGTATGCTTTCAATAAGCAGCAAACTTCCCTCGCGATGTAGAATCATTTGGACATTTAAATCTTTAACGAGATTTCTTCTGTTCAGTCATCCTGAATGTGATAAATAAAACGCTGCTGAACATTCTCAAATGATACTTAAAACAGAATTATGAATGGGAAACAGAAGGGGAATAAAGGATATTCAACTCCCGAAATAGTTAAATAACTGCAGGGAACAGAGTCTCGTCTACTGAACTGATCCATTACTACTAGTGACTACTGATATTCACTGAAAATAAAAGCTCATCATTAACTCTAATCATTGAAACGACAGCTTCCTGGGAAGATGTTTTCTTTGTAGTAAATGGGTTGCTTTCTCAAGCCTGGAAAGTGAATATCTGGTCATCTGGAATACTGTATGAACTAGGTCTTTACATTTGTTTCGGCTGGTGTACACTTCCGATTTTTGTTGGACAAGGCTTTAACGGCAGAATTCCGGAGAAGCGATTAGCGTGTGAAGTACATTGATAGCTGTTAGATACTGCACACAGACCTCCCGTGATACTGTTAAAATAATTAAAGGCAGTTTTTCTCAGTATTTTCTCCAGGAAACCGGAAGAGAACCTTAACCGAAATTAGGGCTTTCAGTAAATGTGGGAGGTCTGTGTACACTACCCAACTACTATCAGTAGACTTCACTCCGCTAATCGCTTCTCCCGTATTTTGCCACTAATGACTTTCTCAGTTAAAATCGGATGCGTGAACAGGGTCTTAGATAGAAATTATCTAATGCGATATTTAAAAAAAACCGCTTCATTTCGGGGGCCACAGGCGCACACCTAGTGCTCCTAGCCTTGAATGCACGCCTGTGCCGATCATAACCAGCGGGTGGGTAAAGCAGTTTCGAAGAGCGAGCAGGTTATGAGTAGTTCCCTCACCTCCCTATCATGAAAGAATGCTTTGGATTCCAAAGTTTTATTTCTGTGATCAGCAAAAGTTTTCGAGGCCTGTTCACCCTACCAAAGTAAACTAATTGGTTTTGCTTAGATTATGATATCGCGGTCACTCGTCTCTTCGAATGAGGGATTATCTAGTTAGGTTTTCTTACCCAATCCTGCGGTGTGATAAGACCTGAGAAAGTACAAAAATAGTATTAGCTTGAAAATGTCATATTATGAGAAAGTATATCCTTCTTTTTTTAAGAATTTAAAAAAATTTCCATAAATAAAATTCCTTCTTTTATTTATTTAGGAGCTAGAAAAAGATGGATGGAAAGTGACTAAGCCGGTGATGGGTGGAGCTTTGATGGATTCAACTAATATTAACAATGTTCCTTATTGTAAATAACTTAATTATATTTATTTAATCATTGTTTGTGTTTAAAACTTAAAAGAAATTAAAGTTATTATATCTTTAATATTTTTTGTATCTGTACAACAAAATGAAATGCTGACATAATAAAAGTGTCTGTTTATGCAGTCGAATCTTAATTTATTCATAAATGGGCAATAGATTCTATTTCCTATGAATTATTTCATGTCTCGTTTTTTCCTTCAAAACAGTCAGTGACAAATTTACTTAAATACAAATCATTTTACTGTCAAAATATAATGCTGACTGATGTTTATCACTGATTTTCCTGGCAAAATGTGCGCAGATAAAAAAAAAATTTATGGTGATTTTAATACTAGTTTAAGATATTCTTTGAAATATAGACTTTGATATGAATGGATATCCAATTTCAAGGAAATAATTTTTTAATAAATAAGACATTATTATAATAAAATACATTTATTTGATAAGAATTCAAGTGACTGTATCTTCCGTGATGTCAAATTGTTTATCATAAATTTTATCAAAGAACTATTTATTATTCTTTGCACAGTTCGGTTATAAAATATGGTTTTGTCATAAACTGAATTTCTACTCTAGGGAATTGGCAATATCTTGCTAATTAATGATGATTAATGTAAGTAATTACGTA
Source organism: Araneus ventricosus (assembly GCA_013235015.1). Classification (NCBI taxonomy): domain Eukaryota; kingdom Metazoa; phylum Arthropoda; class Arachnida; order Araneae; family Araneidae; genus Araneus; species Araneus ventricosus. Next base: position 168,272 of record BGPR01000787.1, read on the forward strand.
TTAAATCAGTAAGACCTACAATATCTATCGCATTGTAACAGTTTGCTTGCCAAATTGCTATAGTTTCTAAGTCAGGGTTTCTTACAATTTTCCTTCCAGAAAGAAGAAAATGAAGCATTCGTGAATGATAAGAAGAAGAAAATAATTAGATGTGTTTGTTTTTAAAATTTTAATGCAACATTTTCAATTAAAATAAATTTACGCATTCATTTTGCTCATTCAAATTGTTCAGCTCTCTTTCAGTGGTTCCTCAAATGTATTTTACAAAACAATTTGTAAATGAAATAATCAAATTGTTTGTTATACGATTCAATTTATGATTCGATGAGAATCGGCGTAATGTGGTTGGAATTTCCGTCTTATCCATTTGGAGCGTTGGGTTCTAAAACTGCCGTGGGAGCGAGTCAAAAGCGAAAACGACAAAATGTAGACCCGTGGGAGAGTCGGAGCGGAGCTGAGGGGCCCGTTTTCAAAGTCGGTAGGGGATCGAAGAGACCTCTGGTATGGAACCTAAATGGCTGAACTGAAAATTGGAACGGTTTGGAGTGCTGCCGCGCCATTTGGCATAGAGTAAATGTCCAATTTAGGGTCAATAAAATCCAGAATAAAATATTTCTGAGTCGAGAGACATAGAGTTATGTTACGAAGAAATGGCATTCCCGACCTCGAGACGTTGCAATTATAATCAAGAGTCCATGTAGGATATTCTTTATTTCAAATTGCGGGTAACGTCGTATTTTGAATGTTTTAGAATATGATTCAACCATTTTTAGCTGCAGCGCAATTCGAAGACCACAAAATCGAATGACTTCTATACCTTCAAGACTGTATAAAACAATGCTACAGGATATGAATGGGTTGACGTGATAAGCAGAATGTGAAAATGGTGCTGGATGACATCAGGGACAAATCTTGCCATACGTATTGCAGCACAGAAGTTTCATATATTGAGGTTGGTGTGAGATACTACAGAATGATGATGAAAACAGGTTTGGTCTTTTCTAATTTTAATGGAATAGTTAAAGACTTTGGGCAACGCGAGAGTTTAGAATAACAGAAACATTGAAGTAAGAAAATAGGAAAATGGGTGCTGCCCTTTACACCAAACAAAATATATCATCACAAGTCATTCACAGCGTCATAGTCGATCATAGTCATAAGTCATTCGTCATTGTAGTTACTCCTCCGTCAGGAAGAGCGGAAGAAGAATCTTGTGACGTCAGCATATGCGTCGAAATCAGCCAGTGGGCTACCATCTACACATCGAACCGTGCAATACTGCACGGCAATCCTGCACACTTGACGTCTTCGTCGTCAGGTCGATGGCAAAATGGTCAAGTTGATGGTTAAATTAAAGAGAACAACACTTCATAATTCTTTGCAGCTTAATGAAGTACCACTAGAAGTTCTGCAAAAACACATATGATAATCGATTTCGTGCCTAGTGTTAAGCAGCATTTAAGATGATATTAAATTAACGACTGCAGAGATATGCCGTTTCAATTCAAGTGAACACTCACTTTTTTTTGGTACATAATCGTTTTAATAAAGCTCCACGCAAAAAAGTTGAAGAGCGTTATTTCCGGAAGTCTGGGAGTGGCGTCCACATTCAAACTTGCATTCAACGTGTGTTTGCTGCAAAAAGGTGTCGACTGTAGCCGTCAAAAGTGCGCATACTTGAATCTTGGTTGAAATTTTAGATTAAAAGCTTCAATCAATCCTTTATCGGTTGCGAAACTGTTTTACAATAAATCATGTGTAGCTCTTTCAGTACAAACCATTACTATTAGATACCTTTAGTAATGGTTTACCCGAGCACCCAGTACAAATTGAAATAATAGTATGAAATTAATTTTTATTTGTGAATTGGATATTCCATATATAGTCCACGTCAAAATCGTATTGAGGAGAATTTAAAGACCCAGATAACTGATTAATGAGTATATGTCTTTAACTCGGACATGGAGTGACTTAGTCAAAATTGATATTTATATACGTCATGAATATTCAATTGATTAACCAATCATTTAAAAAAATTCTTTCTTAAACAGAAAAACTGTAGTTTTCCGATTTTACTACAGAATTTAACTATGAAAATCATGAATTTGTCAAAAACTTCTATAGTGGTGAATTCTATCATAGGAAGGTTAGCAAAAAAAATTATTACTTCTTGGCATTTTATATAAAATTTAAATGTAAAATAACGACACATTTGTAAAGTATATCAATATTACACCTTGCAGTAGGTCCATCAAAGGAACAAGACAAGTCAAAGTACCGTAGACGAAATATGAAATCCGTATTTATAGCTAGCCTACACTAAAACAGCATTTGTACGTTCAGAACTTTAGAATCTTACGCCAATATCATTATTGAATCAATTCAGATCTAGAATTGACCCTACTTGATGACTGTACGTTTAGAACTGGTTTACAGAACATAAATTTGAAGTGCCATAATTCAAATTTGCCAGACAATTCGCTTCACCTTAACGACATCGAGAAAATATGGGACGCTTTGGAATGTGCTGTAAAGAACAATGATGTACATCTACAACCACTAGTGGGATTGACTAGATTCATAGACAAGTAGGGAAACAACATTGCAGATGTTATCCGGCACAACATCTTGATAGTATCTCCTGTAAGAACTGAACTGTGAACAGGGCACATGGTAATGTAACTAAGTTTTATTTCTATAAAACTTGGTTTCATAATATTTTGTCCTGGGTGTTCATAAAAAAGCAAGGTTTTGTAAAAATGGAAATTTAACCACTTCTATACATAACCTCATCTTCTTACAAAAATTCAAAATATATATGCTTCCAATCGCTTATAAAATATTGGAAGGTGTTATGTGAGTGTTGCTGAATGATAGTGTTGTGCAGAGGATAGCAATCGAAATATCCAATCTTTGGTCATCAGCGTTTGTTTTATAATAGAGCTGTTGGATTTTACACTCCTTCTTCATATTTTTACAAGCTTCTATTTAATTCAACTTTTTTCATGTTTGCAAAGATGGAATTTTTAAATACACGTTTCTCTCACTTTCTGTACTAGAGTTGTTGGGATTGTCAAATTCATTAGCGAAAACAGAGATCTTTTCCGGCCTCCCTAGCCTTCAACTTTCCAGAGAGCTGAACTAAGTAGCCGGATCAATTACCGGACATTCCCCACCCCCTTCAAAAAAAGAAAGGTATAGCAACATCTAAAGAAAAGAAGACTATTACGAACTAATAGTGTAAAAATGAAAATGCCTGTGCTGTAACATAGTGTATATATTTCCTTCTCTTAGTTTATTTTGTTTTTCTTTTTTCTTAAATAAAATTCTCGTGTCTTTCTCATCAAACCGTTCAGTGACCGGTCTGGTCACGGGTACGGGGGTAAGAGATGGCGCTCTGTTCTGTACTAGAGTTGTGAATTTTATACAGTTTTGTGTTCGCGGTGACAATAATACATTTTAATATTTTCAAAATTTAATTACCATTTAATCGATTGATTGGAATTGAATTTTGATTTCAAATCAGAGGCTATATGTGGTAATGAGTTGAAGAAACAAAAATTGAAAACAAATTTCCATAATATTTATGATAATGGATTATAAAATATATTAAAGGCTAAAATGTAAAAAACTAATAAAAATAAAAAATTTAAAACAAGCTTTTATTAATGTACTGAAAAATTTAAAAAATTTTTATCAAACATATGGAGATCGAAACAAAATCGTAAAAGAGTGAGGCTCTGACAACAGTACTATAAGGAAATCAACCCCTTCCAGCCTTGATGATGGACTACTCTGAGGAAGCCAACCCCTTCCTCTGTTGATGCCTTTTGGCAGCACCGGAGTAATCTGCTTTTAATAATGAACATATATCAGCACTTGCTCTCATATTGCACTTACACGTTCCTAAATGGCAACATGATATGAATAATAAATGGATATGGATGAAATGAATAATTATAAACATGAAGTATTTCTAAATTGCTTTTTTCAATGTTTAACTCTTTTTTTAAAAACAAATAATAACTTGGACTTGAGAAGTTTAGGTCACAATGAATATCATAAGAAAGAAAATTCATAGACATTATTTAAAAACTAAAAATATACAACAAATATGATTAAAATTCCATCTTACTTAAGAGTATTTCCACAGCGCTTCGTGCTTTCACGACTTTTCTGTGACCACCAGATTTTGATTTTTTTAAAAAAATATATCGTTCAGTACATTAATAGAAGAATTTGTTTAAAAATTTTCTATTCTTACTATAGATTATTTTAGGAGTCGTTTCATTTAGTTCATTGACATTAACAATATTTGTAAATTCACTCAAAGTTTTTAACGATGTTTTATCCATATTGTTTCGTATTCGATTGAATTTTTAATACTATTTTTTCCATCATGTGATTCAGAGAAAGCAAGCATCGCCACCTTCGGCGATTGCTCGAAGTAATATAATAAAGGCATCTTACTTTCTGTCTCTTTGTCTTTCTTTGATCACTTCCTAAATCAGTGGCGGTCGCCCCCGCCCCACACATTTTGCGGGAAAAATTACATTTTTATTTCATTTTAGCTGCCTAAAACTATGAAGTATATAAAAAAAGTGTCCGGGAGAGCTAGCTAATTTTGTAACGAAATTTTTAAATTTTGTTGTCTATCCCCTATACTCTATTATACTTTTAGGAGTCCATAAGTTGTTTGACTCCCCCACACCCACTTTTGCCACCCAATCTCCGCCACTACCCTAAGTTGATTAGGCGCCATAAGTGGCAACAAGCCACCCAAATGAAAAAAGATAATAAAATAAATAATTAAGCGGCTACATATCTCAATTACCATGGTGAATAATTTTTCAGTTATTAAAATTAAATAATTACTTATTATTCGTAAATCATTTCAGAAATTACTTATTAATTTTGTATTATCTATTACATTAAATGTGTCTTTCGCTAATCTGCTAGACTGCCTCGAAAACTATGCTGAAACATTCAAATTTCTTTCAAAATCTTTGCTTACTTTTAAAAACGGAGCGAAGGAAGCTTTTTCCTCTTTTAAAAATTTGCCTAAATTCTCATACATTCTTGTAAGATTCATTTTTTAAGTAGATATATATATATATATATTTTTTTTTTTGGTAAAAAAAAATTAAAATTCTTTGATTCCAAAAATTTTAGTCCTAACAATAGTTTGGATTCTTTCAATTTAGTTAGTTGCATAAGTCATTAATATACTTAAAAATAAAATTCTTTTCTCTGATTATTTGAAATAAAAATGAAAGCCTTATAACTAATGAATGGCATATGTTCTCTATGTCACAAAAATACCATACTTATTTAATTGAAATAATACATGTTAAAAAGTAGTGGTCTAGTTAGAAATTTCGCCACAAGGGGGGATTTCAAAACAAGTAAATGCTGTTTATTTGATCATAAAATTATTTGAAATGAAGGATTGATGACAACATTTGCAGCTAAAAATCCCATAATCCTCTTCTTCAATCAATCAATCAATTATTTCAAATTGATAAACATGTCCGCCCTTCAAAATAGTTACTTCCAAGGTCACATGAACCGTCCACTCATAAAGAGACAAAAAAACAGAGGAACGTAATTTTTATGAAATAAAAATAATAATTTTAATCAATTTGAAATTATTTCTTTGCATAGCTTTAAAAAAAATTAAATAAAAAGCAATAAAATTAAAAAGTATAAAGTGATGACAACTATTTTAAACAACTAATAAATTTTAAATTTTTGTGATTTAATTGAATTATTACTACTAATGAAATAGATAAATAGATGATTCGCGAAAGGCGGCGAATAAATAATAAATTTATGAATGAAAGTACTTGTGAAAGCATGTTATGAGTGAAAGTGAATAATGTTAGAAATAATGAAGTTGGTTTTCAGTCGTGGCGTCACCTAGAGACCAAAGAGAGTAATAAAACAATGACGTTGAAAAATAAAAGATATCCTGAATTCGTGACATTCACTTTTCTCTGCCACATTTTAAAAACTTCTTAGACAGCAGGTATTTCAGCAACTAAACATAAATGCATGTAATACCTTCTTAGACAGCAGGTATTTCAGCAACTAAACATAAATGCATGTAAATATATTCTTAATATTTGTTATATTAGTAGCGTGTTATTGAAGTGCTATACCCTTTCTGATAATTGTTAAAATCTATCGAGTAGGAGTTCTCAAACTTTTTAAATGTTTTAATACATAAATAAGGATAAAAAATGCATGTAACGTCACAAAACCATTTTCCGATTAAAGTCCAATGCTTCTTAAATGAAGTGTTTCTAATCAAAGAATAAAACATTTCAAATTTATATTATTCAATTATATTCGTAAATGAAACTGTTATAATAAAACGTAAATATAGTATGTATTGTAGTAATAATAAGAAAGAAGATAATAGAAAATATTTAAGATTTATTATTGACTAGCTGTTACCCGCGATTTCGTGCGCGAAGAATTTGAATTATTCTTTTTTTTAATTCACGAATGTAAATGTTTTGTTGCATTTTGAAAGGGGAAAGTAAAAGTTCTGACGGTTGATAATACTTAATTGGACGGCTGACAGGAGTGTACTGTACATGTATGCTGATATAGTTATGAAAATTGCTTATCTATGCTAATATACTTTTGTATACCACGTTATTTGCACGGATGTAGAGGTTATGTGGGCTGGACACACGTGAACAGGCCACATATGTGGCCCATGGGAAAAATATGGTTTTTTCAAATGTACGCCTGCCACTTTCAGTGTCTGGCCCTGAGCCTCGCAAATGATATTTTTAAAGGGATTTGTTACCTTTTGAACTGAGATGATAAATCCTTCGGTGTTATCGGAAGGCGTGGAATTTAAACACTCTCTCTTCTCCCTATATCAGTCATAACAGTAGCTTTCACGACGTTTGTACCTAGGTGTGTAATTTGTAACCGTGTGCCATTGCGCAGTCTCGGTATATCGAGGTTACGTATTAGTAGTACTGGCACACCGACTTTCCATCTCGGCTTGTCGGAAGGTGCCCCTGACAATTCTAAGATCTTGAAGAGCTCTACAGAATATGATGTTCCTTGTTAATGCCCATTGCCGTATCTCCAGATGGATATTCTGTACTATCTCACTGTGAAAATTAAACAAAACATCGAGAGAATAATTCACTAACGTCATTGGATCACTGTGTAACCGCATTAAAAGCTGTAAATGCTACCACAACAGGAAAACGGAAGTGTAAAGTCTCCTTTGTTGTTTATGGTCAAAGAAAGCAATATTTTCTTATATTAACTTTAACACTGGCAAAAGCTCGAGCGCGAAACAGTAATTTGGCTTGAATTTATTTCTATAAGAATAAAAAGTATCGTTAGAAATTAACAATCAGACAAAACACTGCATCGCAATGGAATAAATATATCATTAAAAAGATCATTTTCTGGTCTTTAAAATGGCATAAAAACAATTGTTGTCTAATAAAGATTTCAGAAGTTATTGGCAAAAAGTCTAAGCATTAGGCTTAAAAGCGGCTAATGTTCGTTATTTAATTAAATATATTAAGAACTAATTAACTCTGAAGGTTGAAAATAGCACGTTTGACCTAAAAATATGCTCTAGAATGCCGTGTGTAAATTTCATGTCGCTACCGTTCACCGTTTAGGAGGAGATCTTGTGACCTACCGATCGACCGATAGACAGACAGATACATGTAATTTCTGCCTTATGTTATAGATATTTATAAACATAAGCAAAATTTTCAGAAATAAAGATAAATTAGCCGTTTAACGGTATCGAACAATTTGTTCCGAAGTTACAGCGAAAAAAGGATCACGTGATAGTTGATTTTAAATATCATTTATTCCACATGTTTTCGCATTCCTGAAGGATCACGTGACAGTTGTTGAAAAATAAAATAAATCGCTGAGTCAATGGGCTTTGTTAATTATTTAATTGTTGTCTGTAATCAAAAATAATTAATATAACGTGATTTCACCTAGCCTATGTCCGTTCTTGGGTTTCAAGCTACAATTCTGCCAATTTTCATCCAAATCGGATTGGTAGTTTTGCCGCGAAAGCTTAACAAACAGACAGACAGACAGACTTTCACATTTATTATATTATTAAGGATTAAGGATTAAGGATATGGATATTAATAAAAATAAGCAAAATTTTCAGAAATAAAGGTGAATTAGTTCAAAGTCTAACCGTTGCTTAGCAACGGAGTAGCTATAAATCTTCGTTATTTCAAAATCGTCTGCAAGTATTTAAAAATTATGGAACTTTTAAAAATTAATAACAATCGAAGGGAAAATGTCACAGAAATAAAACTGGTATCATTGAAAAGGTAAAAATTTGAACTTTAAGATGGTATAAAAATATTTTTTGTCGGAAATTTGCTCCGAAGTTACGGCGGAAAAACGGTTTCGGTTAATTTCTAATTAACTGCCTGTTTAATTAACTTTTGGACTTAGAAAAGTTCATAAGTGTCTTTCCCTTGTCTTAAATAATAAGTGTACAAAATTTGGTTGAAAACCGTCCATTGGTTTAGGAGGAGATGTGGAACATAGCCACATACATACATACCCACAATGACTTTTATTTATATTAAGATAAGATGAGGATTAATGCAGCGAATGAGCTTGTTTCATTGCAACCAGTGTCAAGCTTTATTTTCATTGATTTCAAGCGTACGTCAAGTTCAGGTTGGAACCGTGTCCTACATTTGTGGCTGGAAATCCAATTTCGCAAAGATATGATGTATTGAAAGGCATCAAAACTTTTATCGCGTTGTATCTCTTCTTTTCTTACACTCATTTCATATTTAATCTCTTTCTTGATCTGCAACATTATCTAGCACAGTATCTGAAAACGGAATATATATATATCAATACTAAAGATTAAAAACAAAATTATAAAAGGAGCGCCATTTCACACTCATTCTCTGAATATTCATTTAAATCTTTTGAGTGAAAAATTGTACCACCAAAAATAAAATGTAACGTACCATAGTTAGCAAAACTCTGCTTTAGAGTGCTATAATTTAACGCAACACTTAATGTTGTGATTTTTTTTTACAAGCTATTGAAACGTGAACAAAATTCATAGAAAATGCTACACGGGAATTATTATGATTTAATTACCTATATAACAAGAAAAAAATTATTTTTTAATATGATAGTAGATGATAGATTATTTCGACACAAAGTCTCATGTCGTCAACTTATTAAAAACTAGCCGCCTACGGCGACCATCTGGTTCGCCAGTCTTGTATTAATAGTAATAGGGCAATTAAGGCTGGCATTTTCAACATTTCAATTTTTGTAAGCTGAAAGCAATAATTGCAATAAGGACAAATAAGTGAATTTAAAAACACAAACAGTGAACAGGTTAATTAGTAAAACTGAATTTTAATTCTTTATGCACAAAACGAAAATGTACAGGATGTGTTTGCATATAATGCACTTTAAGTTAATTCCTTATGTTTAAGTGTTAAAAATGATAAGTAAAAATATTATTTTAAAAAAAGTGGTGGAAAAGATTTTAATAAGTAATGAAAAATTTGAAGCACAATAATTAAATCTCTAAGCTGAAAATAATTTACATATTAAAACTAATTAAAACTCAAAAAAACTAAATGAAGTTTTTTTGTTAAAAAAATTGACTACATTTTATGAAACGCAAAAATAAATTCATGATAACCATTTGAATCTAGTCAATAAAAACAACCATTTATATATTAAAAAAATTCAATTAAAATGCATGAAAAAAAACCCAAATCTTGAATAATTATTCTGCGCATAACAAAACAACAAACGCACACTAAGAAACTGAATACCTATAAACTATAAAAACACAAATTATCAAATCATAACTAATAAAAACAAATGATAAAAAAATGAACTAAAACAGGTATATGTTTGGATAATAGTTAATTCGCTCTACCCAAAGTAACTTCATATCTGTTAAGTATTAAAACTCAAAAAATCCATATCATTCTCAGTGCAAAATAAAATATACATGCTAGGATAGTTACTACTCTCTGTGTATAAAAAATTTGTACACCCATGCATAAAAAAATTAAGCACCTATAAAACATGCATACATGTGATTAATCATTATCTCTGCAGAAAAAAACATGCAACATATGATTAAATAATTATCATTCTCAGTGCAAAACAAAATGTAGAAGCTAGAATAATTACTACTATCTGTGTATAAAAAAATTGTACACCCATGCATAAAAAAATTAAGCACCTATAAAACATGCATACATATGATTAATAATTGATTAATAATTATCTCTGCGGAATAAAACATGAAAAGTAAACTTTAGTTACATGGGATTTCTTGCCACATCACTTCTTTCCCCCTTTTTATCTTTATATTTCACATAAATCTTAAATTTTTCTACTCAAATTATCTGTGTAAACTCACTCTGATGCTGTTTTTCACTTTTATTTGTTTTTTAAGGGTCTTTATCTGAAAACAGGCCTATTCTGGATATTTGCAAATTTTCATGCTGGTTTGTTGATTTTTGACCCTCTCTAAAAATTTCAAGTATTTTTTGAAATTTAAATAGTCTAAAAAGCTTCACACCTTCTAGACATTCATTGTCATACCTCTTATATGGGTGCATCACCTATTTTATTAGTAAGGTACTAAATTGTAGGGATTTCTTGCCACATCACTTTTTGTAACGAAGAAGAAAGTTTCAGGTTTCCCCCCCATTTTAATTCTATTTCACATAAATCTCAAATTAATTGTGTAAACTCTCTCGGATGCTAGTGCAAATGAAGGTGAGGTCTCACACAATATTCCACTAACAGTTTTTAAATCCTCAAAACCCACTGCACCAGATTTATGTAACAACAATATTCGAAGGTAGTATCTATCAGTATCCCATATACTAACAACTGGCATTCTTCCAATTACATTAAGTCTTTTTTTCCACCTCAAAAACGTAATAATATGGAATCATAAAACTATCGAAAACATAGGAACATTATATCTGCGGGTATCTAAGTTTGGTTGTTCCATCAAGACCATTTTTACATTCACAGATGGGTTACATTGTATTAGTTGATGCAATTGGAAATATGATTCTGCGAATGGATTTATTTGTCTAAGCACTGTGGAGGATAGCTCAGAGGGTAAATAAGAGCAGTATATTGTTAATTAAATAAATTTATTGTAAACAAAAACATGAACTATCAAGGTACAATTTAAAATAAATTTTAAAGTAGTAACGTTTATAGAGAGACGATTCTTATTCCCAAAGAGAAATACGACACAGGGGTCCGTTCGCATAATAGGTGATCCGAACGAGAATAAACTCTAGTCAACTTCGCAGCCACGAAAGTGGACAGCTCAAGTTCATTAAACTCTGCACCCTCAAATGGCGCGAAACACAGCGGCGAATGGAAGGACGCGTAGGCGTCAACACACTGCATCTAATTTCTCCATTATAGTTTGTAAACATTGTTCATTATTAACCATAAAATACACTATGTGCCCAAAAGTATCCGGACACTTTCAGATTTTCACATTTTTTAGAATTTCTCCGGAAATGTTTCACTGACTATCTTTAAACTTCGACCATGTAAAGAATAGACTGTAACTCACATTTTACATTTTGAAGATTCGGTCCTGAGGGCAATTAGGGGACCGTTTAGAAACTGATGAAGACAAAACTGTTTTGGCCCACCACGCTTCACAGAATATTGATAACAAAATGAAACTTTCAGAAATTGTTATGTTTAATGTGCATAATATTTACAGGAATTTCTGTAAACCCAGCACAAATATTTGGGAAGATATAAAGGTTTTCTTAAAGAATCCCAAATTTTCCCGCCTGTTTTTTACTTATAACATGCAGAGTTTTCTGTTATATTATACGAAACTTACAGGAAAAAATGACAATATGTTAGAGAAGCATTTTGTAAACATTTGGAAAACATTGTTTGAATATTACTGGAAATATGAGCAGTTTTAGTAAATAATGTTTTACTGCGCATGCGCAAAACATAGCGTAATTTTTCTTTCACACCTTTAAAGCCAGATATATAGGGCAACTTATATAAAAAAATTCAGTTCAATATCATTAGTATTCAGAAAGATATCGGCATTACAACGAGCAGAATTTTAGCTCCTGTCGAAGTGAAGCTAAAAGATGAAGGGTTGTACGCAAATTGATATTTTTTAAACTTATATCTTTGAATAATTATATTGAATTGTATAGTGGTTAGAATTTGCTGATTACCCATGAACACTTGTAATATTTGCAACGAATAAAAAATATATATTTGTAGAATTATTAAAATATTTTAAGAAAAGAAATTAATTAGATAAAAAAATCGCTTGGCCATAAGAGAAATATATTTAAAATTATCGTTTGGCCGTAAAGTTGCAACAATATGTAACTTGTTAATAATCATGTAAATAATATAATTAAAGTAATAAATTTTTTGTTATTTTTGTTGCCAAATTAGCTGGAATTTAAGTTAAGCACGTAATTGATAAGTGTTCATGGGTATTCAGCAAATTCTAACCACTATACAATTCAATATAACTATTCAAAGATATAAGTTTAAAAAATATCAATTTGTGTACAACCCCTCATCTTTTAGCTTCTCTTCGACAGGAGCTAAAATTCTGCTCGTTGTAATGCCGATATCTTTCTGAATACTAATGATATTGAACTGAATTTTTTTTATATAAGTTGCCCTATATATCTGGCTTTAAATTTCTGAAAGAAAAATTACACTATGTTTTGCGCATTCGCAGTAAAACATTATTTACTAAAAATGCTCATATTTCCTGTAATATTCAAAAAATGCTTTCCAATTTTTTACCAAATGCTTCTCTAACATAATGTCATTTTTTCTGTAAGTTCCGTAAAATATAACAGAAAACTCTGCATGTTATAAGCAAAAAACAGGCGGAAAAATTTGGGATTTTTTAAGAAAACCTTTATATCTTCCCAAATATTTGCTGAGTTTACTAAACTTCCTGTAAATATTATACGTATTATACATAACCATTTCTGAAAGTTTCATCTTGTTATCAGTATTCTGTGAAGCGGGGTGGGCCAAAACAGTTTTTGTCTTCATCAGCTTGTAAACGATCCCCTAATTACCTCCAGGACCGAATCTTCAATGTAAAATGTGAGTTACAGTCTATTCTTCACATGGTCGAAGTTTAAAGGCAGTCAGTTAAATCCTTTCGGAGAAATTCTAAAAAATGTGAAAATCTGAAAGTGCCCGGATACTTTTGGGCATATAGTGTAACTACTAGCTTCAATGGAATCACATTTTCGATTGGAAAGTCATTTCAATTGCATCTAATTTCTCCATTACATTTTGTAAACATCGTTCATTATTATCCATAAAACCAGCTGGTCCGCCATTCTTAAAATAATAGTAATACTATATTTAAGGGATTAATATAACTGACCCAAATTAACGTCATCTGTTAAGTATTAAAACTCAAAAAATCCAAATCATTCTCTGTGCAAAACAAAATATACATACTAGAAGAATTACTACTCTGTGTATAAAAGGTTTGTATACACATGCATAAAAAAATTAAGCACGTATAAAACATGCATACATCTGATTAATAATTATCTATGCGGAATAAAACATGCAAAGTAAACTTCAAAAACATACATGATGTTTCAGTAGCTACAGTATAACATCAACATGCAACATATAATTGAATAATTATCGTTGTCAGTGCAATACAAAATATACATGCTGGAATAATTTCTACTCTCTGTGTATAAAAAAATTTGTACACACGTGCATAAAAAAAAATTAAGCACCTATAAAACATGCAACATCTGATTAACAATTATCTCTGCGGAATAAAACATCCTAAGAGGGGTGGCGAAAGAGGGGGGACCGGGGGGCCCCGCCCCCCCCCTCAAGGATGCTGTGCCCCCCATCGGGGAAAATTTTTGTACGTGGCATTCAACCGTGGTTGATAAATAATAATCTAGCGAAAATTTAAGACCAATTTCATTACATTCGTCCCCCCATACAGCAGGGCGTGCCCTCCTGTGGGGGAGACCGTGCCCCCCTGTCGGGCAAACTCTAGCGCCATTCCTGAAGCTAAGTAAACTTCAAAAACATACATTACCTTACAATAGCTACAGTATAACATTAAAATATTGGCTAAAACTGCCTAACGGCAGTAAATCACATGCACTGAGTATGGAATGAAGCAAGTATGCACTCTAAACTTCAGGTTAACGTCTAATTATTCAATAATTCTCATGTCTTAAATGAAAATCAACTATGTTTTGAAATATATCCTATAATATGAAAAATTTATTTCAAGCTAAAATTGTATGTATCTTAAGATTAATTAAGTAAATCATATAGCATGACAACTATGAAAACGTGCAACATATGATTGGATAATTGTCATTCTCAGTGCAAAACAAAATTTGCATGCTACAATAATTACTACTCTCTGTGTATAAAACATGCATACATCTGAGATATACACAGGGTCTAACATCAATCTACTATTAAACAAATATACATACACTCTAAAAAATTTGGTATCTATAAACAGTTAAGAAACAATTACTAATAATATGATTCTAACAAAAAAGAACTAATTATTATTTAGCTAATTTATCATTCTTAACCTATCGCTTAGGCCTAAGCATTCGTCGATAGTAAGTTTGTTTTGATGTTCCGCGCGAGAATGTGGCGTTGATAAGCACCTCTTTGGCCCCTCCTATTTACTCTCGCACCCAAATAACTATAAGTTACTGATGACTTTAAAAATTTATAAAAATTACATAAAATTTCGTACAATAATAAAACTGATATCAGTGGAAAGAAAATTTTTGGTCTTTAAAATGACACATTTTTTTGTCCATCAATTCATTCAGAAGCTATTGGCAAAAAACGGTGCAATTTGGGTTAATTTTTTTAAAAAAATTAAATTTGAATCAAATTTTTTTAAAAACGGCTCCGAGGTGCACATCTTCAGCATCCAAAGTATATCTGTGCCAAATTTGGTAGCTCTGTGTTCTACGGTCTGTTCTGTACACCGCCAACAGATACATACATACACACAGACTTTCTCTTTTATTGTTAGTAGAGATAGAGATAAAAAGGTCTTAAATTATAAACAGGGTCTACTGCTGCTCCGAAAATTACTTCAATCATTTAAAGCAATTATTATTTTAACACTATTGACAGAGGCAACCAGAGGCAATCTTACCAACCGGGCAAGACAACAATTAGCGCCCCTTTCCAAGTAAATCCAATGTAATTTTTAAATTCTATATTGTCCGTATTTTAAATGTCCAACAAAATTTTACTTAAAAATATGCATGTTTTACCTATAAATATGACTTAATAATGCTGTGGTCAGCATTTTTTAATTTCAGAAATATTTAAGAATATAAGGAAATCTTACAGAAACTAAAATAATGTATTGAACAAATTTATTTTAAAAATATACGATTTTCTACACAGTGTTATAGTCTCTTCACATGATCACTTTTCTTGCCTTTTTATCTACAAAATCTGTCATAATATTCTCACTATCAATGTTCTGTAGAAGGTCCCGTTCAGTTGATATGGTTGCCAAACCAACTAGTCGCTCTTGCAACATGCTAGATCGCATATATGTTTTAATGAGTTTCAGTTTCGAAAAATTTCTCTCGCCAGTAGCAACAGTTATTGGCAGAGTCAGAAAAATCCACTTCGTTAATTTTATAAGATACGCATAATTCTTTAGTGGTTTTCTACTATTCTTTAATAAGATACGGCTTTTTTGCTTAGGAATAATATCGGGCAGCTCACAAACATTACTAAGTAAGAAAAATCTGAAAATTTAAAAAAAAATAATTGAGATACGCTTTTTACGCTTAGGAGGGCAGTATAAGCAATGTAAGTTTTGGGCCCCACCCCAACTTCCAAAACCAGATAACTTTATTGATTTAAATTTAATATCTAAATAAGCAGATTTGAGCAACAAACAATATGACAAACTGAAATAAAACATTTCTTTGCGGGTAATCTTCAAAAAAAAGTTTTAAATCTCGAGTATAAAAAAATTTAAATTTAAAAGCAATTTTAAATAAAATGGTTAAAAAATTACAAAACTTTTTAATACAATTTGAATATTCTAATACAAAGTATCCCAGGACTGTTGACATGTGACCCACTGATCTGCTGATAAATTCGAAAACATTAAAAATATTTCCAAGAATAATGTTCTGAATTTAAACGACACTAGATTTTAAGTTCAGAAAGTTCTATAACACACTTCTTGTAAATCAAATGGAAGCCATGAAAATAATTTTAAAAAATAATAATATCGGTGGCCTCCCCAAAGTTGCAAGGCCCATAGGCAGTTGCCTATTTGGTAATCCTTCCTGACCATATATCTTGCTTATCAATGTGAAACTTTTAGTTATTACTTTTTTTTAGCTGTATTACAATTTTTTTTAAATCACAAACTTATCAAGAAACAAAAAAAAATTATGTAAAATAATTTGTAATTTACAAGTTTTCTTCTAATGTTTGGAACTTTCTGATGATTGAAAGAAATGTAATGGGAACTTTATACGTACAAATTTGATTTTTCAAAAAATAGTTTGAATATTATTATTTCAAGAGTAATACTTATGTTAAAATCCAACAAATCTTATCACTCTCAGTACTGTTGTCTGTATTTTCGGGTTGCAACCTAGTTTTGGCGTCTTGCTTATTGATAGATTCTTCACAGTCACTTAAGACGTTTTCAAGTGTTTACTGCTTCTGGTTCAAGTAATTGTAACTTTGCATGCTCTCGCACTTGGTCCTGGTAAACGAGTTAACTTGTTAAATATTGCTTATCTAGCTTACAAAAATCATATGAGTTAAGTTGTTTTGAATAATCATACAGAAGGCGCACAAAAATGTTCCAACAAAACCAACACAACTTTTGATATAACTTAACCCATTGCTCACTTTTAAAATTTCTTCTCAATAATATATAAATATAATTTTTAAAAAATAACTGAAATTTCATATATGGGATTTTAATATTTAGAATTTTTGTACAATTAACAATGTTAGTATTGTCAATATCGAAAATTTATATTTTTCAAATAGATATTTAATTCTGAAAATTTTAAAATATACTAGGATCATAATAGCAAAATAACCTGTGGTGTTGAATTCACAAGAACTTTTTGTTCTTGGTTCGAACAATAAGTTATATTGTCGTTCTTGAAGTTTTCTGAAGTTAAAGATCTGCCTTCAACTGTTGGATTCAATAATTTCTATTTTGATGATTTTTTTTTCAAAATAGACGCCTGCTTTTCGTGGCTGCTATCCGTGTCTTTCTTTTCCTATAAAACGTACCTGATCGTTTCTTTTTTTTTTTTTCAGACGTTTTAGCGAAATACGCAATACTTATAGGTATAACGTTATTCAGAATAAAAATAAAGCAGTCCACCAGTTTTTCTTTCAACACAGTGTACCAAAACGTTTCGTCAAAATAAGAATCCGATGAGAAATGGCGTAGACCAGGGGAAAAGTTACATTTTTATCAGGTTTAATATTTTTCGACCTCATAAAACTGAAATACAATAGTCAGTTAGAGGGAACGAGCCTATCGAATCGAAGGAAAAACCACGAAATGAGGAAGGGAGAGTGTGAGAGAAAGTCATTCTAGGGAAATTATGGCAGGGAGGGGCCGTTTTGAAAGCGGGGGAGAAGAGGGTACTGTAGACCGGACAGCACCTATGGTCAACCCGATACCCTAGGATCGGATTGCCCGTGGGTACAGTCGGACCTGTGAATGACCCACCAAATTTTATGGCCTGATGTTCGTGGAACAGATTTTGAGATCTCTCCAGGGTCTAGAGGCTTGAGCCGAGCGCCTTCATGAAAAACTGAAGAGGGGGCGCCAAAATGAAAGGGAAATTTTTGCTGCTTTCGCCAGAGCTCTCATGCCAATCAAAATCTTTTTTTTCTCCCCTTTATGTTTCAGCTTTGGCGCCACGGGCAGTTGCCCGATTTGCCCGGGCCTCGGGCCGCCTCTGACTATTCAAATAGATAAATCGAAATTCCAGCAGTCATGAGGCCACTCTTGGGAGCTGAAATTTCTCGGTCAAATAAGAAATCATGAATTGCTTTCAAAGTATTGTCTCTACTTTTTTGCATAAAAAAATAAAAAGATAATCGCGGTTTTAACATCATGGAAACAATTGAAAATGCCGAAATCCCGAAACCATTCTTTATAACTATACTTAATTCACTTATACTTATGTCTACTTTTGTACTTATGCCGATTCACTTTTGTATTTCTATACAAAATTCGCCATCAAACAATGATAATTGTGATATTTTTATTAATGTATTCAGCAAATATACCTCTTTGACCAAGATGCTGAATTGATCTGGAAAAACATTTCACAATAAATCAACCTTTTTCTTTTTAAATTCAAGAATTATTTTTTAAAAAATTAAACTTTAAATTAAAAAATCGCAGTTCGTACTTTGGAATATTAATCTATCTAATCCAATCAAAATAAAATATCACTATGCTGATATTTTTCAAATGTTGTTAACATTTCTCAAGAAAGGAAGATATAAATACGGAAAAAATATCAATAATGAATGACAAATATGAATTTTTGAATGTATGAATTTGAAATTTGAATTTTTATTTGTATTGTTTTGAAACGCAATATTGAATTAAGAGAAACTATTTCAACTGAACTTAACGCTTTAACAATAGCTAAAAATTTTCATCTGGAAACAGAATTTTATTTATTCTTTTATGGTATTTAATTCTGAAATATCCATTTTCATGAAAAAAATTATAACTTTCACAGATTAATTTTTAACTTGTAATCTTTTACTTAAAATAAATGGAAGGTTTTCTAAATAAAATGCTAGAAAATCACAAAGGATGAACTTAAATTTAAGAAACAAATGTCCCCCAAATTTATATATATATATATAAGAAAAAACAAACAACAGAAAAACCAAAAAAATTATACAAAATGAGAAAGCAATTTCTGCATTCGTGCTAAAGCTGCGTCATCAGAAAAGCATTATATCAAAACCAATATATAAACACAAGATAAAAACTCAAAAACAGTAAAAAAAGACAAAATGGCTAAATAGACAAAAACCAGAAAAAACCAAAAAATGAAAAATATCATAGCGAGCCGCTCTAATTAAGAAATTCAATTTTTGCTTTCCTTATATTACTATTAATCCAAAATTTCATAAAAATCCTATTTCTTATCGTTTTATCACTTGTGGAACTTCTTCATACATGAAATTAACCGGTTATTGATTTCATTCACAATAATAAGAACAGTATTTCTTCTATTGAGACTTTTGACTTCAAAGATCTTTTTACAAGCATTCCTCTAGCCACTCTTCGAGAGGTGCTTAACTCTTACTTTTTTGATTACAAAAATATTCTCAATATTTCTTTTGAGTATTGGGATAAATTATGTAATTTTTGCATATTTAATAATTTTATTTACAATGGGGAAAGTATTTTTCTCCAATCACATGGCATTCCTCAAGGATCTTCATTTTCTTCTATTACAGCTAACCCTTCCTTCATTATTTTGAGAAGAATTATTTACTTCTTCATCCTCAGGCTTTCAGATTCGTAGATAATCTTATTGTTTTTAATCATGGATCATTTAATATTACGTGGCAAAATATTTATCCTTCAGCCTTGCTTCTTAAACAAACAAACTGTAATCAGTTTGAAGCGGATTTCTTAGATCTGGATATTAAACTTGTTGATAATAACTTTTGTATCGATATTTTTGACAAAAGAATGGATTTTAATTTTTGTGTCAACCGACTTTCATATTGGTCTTCTAATATTTCTATTAAGATTTATAGAAACACTATTCTCTCTCAATTTTCTCGCATTAGATCTATTTGTTCGAACGAAATTTCAAAATCTAGACAATTAAAGCTTTTGTATGATCAACTTTTAAATAATGGTATTCCCGAAGACTTTGTGCGACGATATCTCAAGCAGTGATTTCGGAGCTACTGACAAAGCCTCTTTCTCCTTATCTTTCTCTTTCCTCTGTTTGGCAAGGGCGGTAACTGGTTTAGCGTTCATTCTCCTCGCGGTCGCGGTAGCGTTTTCCTGGCCATGGTAAGCATATTTCGCTTTATTTTATTATTTTTTATGTTACGGCTGTTTTTTATTTTATTCTAGGTCTTTTGTTTTCGGATTTTTTGTATTTGTATTCGGATTTTTGTATTTGATTCTTTTTAAATCTTCTTAGATGTTTTTATATTTTTTATTCAAGAAATCTTCCATTTTCGTTTGTTTCGTGTTTTTAGAGGGATGACGGCAATTTTTTAACGGATTTCGTTTGTCGTCAGCAGAAAAAAGCACAAATTAATATCATGAGCGAGCTTTTCTTCCTGACGAGCGGCTCGCTATGATATTTTTCATTTTTTGGTTTTTTCTGGTTTTTGTCTGTTTAGCCATTTTGTCTTTTTTTACTGTTTTTGAGTTTTTATCTTGTGTTTATATGTTGGTTTTGATATATATATATATATATATATATATATATATATATATATATATAGCTAGGAAGGAGGAATCGTGAGGCATTAGAACTCTTTTAATATGGAATACCTAACTGTCTTGGTCGTTGAACAATCCCTTAGTTTTCTAATCTCCAGTATATTTTATGATCATAATATTTTACTTACAAGCCCTTGAAAGTGGAATACGTCTCGTCATCGATGTTGGAGCCGTTAACCAGCTACAACACCATTAATATACCGCTAGGGGAACCAATAACCTTCATACGCATTCGGACAACTTCTCATCCTCGTAGTCGATTTCCGCCCCGCTCTCCGCTTTAATGAGTAACATGCAGTATCGTTTCTTCTTTTTCATGTCAAATTCTTGGGAGAGTATCATGCGACACATTCAGTAAATATTAAAATTAAGAAACTGCTTTTTTGTGCAAAGTCATTGAAGAAGTTTAAATCTAATCAAAATAAATAGATACAAACTGTTTCTCATCCCATGATTTTCAAAAGCCAATCAAACTGAAGTGCGTACTTCAGTTCCTCCTAACAAAAAAGAGAAAGTTACTATTAGCAGACAAATGTTAATTTTAAACCTATGAATAGACACAATTCAAAATATTGTTACGAAACTGTAAATGCCGTTTCCCTGCTATGTTAGTCTTATAGAAGGAAAGAGGGTTTGCAGAGATTCGTAACGGAATGGAAGCCAATTAGCCTCGACTTTGGCAACAAACTTGACGACCATTTGGCGACAAAATGAAGATTCTAGAACATATAAGAATTGTGGCTCTATCTCTATTAGGAATCGATATATAGAGAAAAACGTTTCTAAAGAACTCCATGTGACTTCACGCCCTGTGGGAGAGCTACAAATACCCGGAGGTGATGAGACGAGGGGATGTCTTCGGAATCTCTTTAGAGTTTGGTTCACAGTGCAAATTGGTCAGCAGTGAGACACTAAGCTCTATTTATAGTGCTGTTTCTGTTATCATTAGTGATTTGCTGTCTGTTTTTTGTAGCTAATTTGTACAAGTGATGTTTTCTTTCTACCTGTGCTTCGTTTTTTCTGGAATATTGGTAGGATAAAGCGTCATTTTCCATTATTCATCTTTTTAGACTGCTTTCACCGCACACCCACCGGTCCATTTTTCGTAAAAATATTGTTGGAAAATTAAGGAAGAGTTGAGAGTATTTCATAGGAGTGCTATATTTTTCAATTCCTACTATTAGTTCACACTCTCCCTATATATATATATTTCTATATATATATCTTGTTCAAATTTTGCAATCGATTTTAAGCTAACTTCCCGATGAGCTGGAGACTTGAAACTTTAAACATAGCTCAGAACTAGATGACAATGCAATATCAATTCGCTTTCTTGTCTGTATGTTTGTCCGTTTGTCATTTCATATTTTGCATGACGCATGCGCAATACGTTTTTCATTATATCTCGAAAACTATTAACATTACAGACTTGGTTCTTGGGTATATGGATGGCCCATGGGATCATCGATCACCATATTTTAGCCATATCTTTGCGCATGCGCAGTACGTTTTTTATTATATCTCGAACCCAGATAGCAATTTTAGTTTGCAGCAAGCTTGCCACAAATTTGTCATGACTAGAGTGAAGCTTGCAGCAAGTTAACGAAAGCTTCGAAGTCACCATGGAACGAACTTGCAGCAATCTTGCCACAAGCTTGTCGTGCAAACTCATTGCAAATTATAGCAAAAACAGAGTACGAACATAACCCGGGATAGAACTCGTGACCTACCGATTAGTAGACAAACGTCGATACCACTCGACCAGTTCGGCTACGAGAGGAGAAGATAGATTTCGCTAATACATCGTTCGCTTCGATTCGTATACGATTTATTTTAAACTTTTTTTTTATTTCATTAATTTTTTGAGTTGAGAATATGATTTGAAGTCAAAGAGAGAGCGATTTTCGCTAATAACTACGTTTTGCTAGTAGAATAAATTATGAAATTAGAGTTCAAAAGTAATTACGCTAAAATGGGACAAAATGTCTAAGTTATTATTTTTCAACAAACATTGACTGTTTTTTAGATTTAATTTTGTTTATAAACGTTAAAATTTCAACATTAAGAAAAAGGCGATTTAGTTTTCTTTAAAGTGCGAGTGATATATTTAGTAAAAAGATGGAAAATGTTTCAAAAAATTTTTTTGTAAAAAAGTTAGTTTTTTTTACAAATTATCATTGATTTATTGAATTAATGAAAAGAAGGACGGATTAATGAAAAGAAGGAGATGCTATTAAAAATCGGATGTTTTTTTTAAACAGAGAAAAAGATAATTATCTCTTTATTGTGCTATCTTTGCAGGAAGCTTGTTTTGAAAACTTGCAGCAAATTCGATTTGCAAAGGAGGTGGCGCTATTTGTCGCATCGAACTTGCAGCAAATGCGTTGCAAGCGAGGGTGGCGCCAGTTGTCACAGCGAACTTGCTACAAGTTCGATTCAAGTTTGACGCGTTAAATTTTGCCATGACAAGTCAAAATCAAACTTGCTGCAAACTTACGTGCTATCTGGGAAGGTCTCTGCGTCACGTAACTTAATTTTTCAGGAAAATGGTAACTTTTTTTATTTATGATCAGGTGAAGAGAAACTGAAATAAACCTGAAATTTGCCACGTGTCTTCGTCATAATCTCAGCAAGATGTTTAAAATCGATTGCAAAATTTCACACACAAGATTAAAAAGTAGAAAATAATTATTTAAATAAAATAAAAATTTTAATATACCACATTTTTAAAACGGACTAAAAAGTATAAAATAATTTCTTCTATCCCCATACAGATTTAAAACGAAAAACGTGGGGCGCATGCAATGACACTTGATGTTAATACAGTTTTTACAAATATTAATTCATTAATTAAATTTAATTAATTAATTTTAGTTTTATATGGGAGAAAAAAATTTCTAAAATAAAATTTTTCTTTATTGAGCTAAGTAGGAAATGACTTTAAAAAAAAATTTATATTACTTGTTCTCTAATAGAATACTGAAAACGATTTAAAATTATAAACAAAGTGAAAGGAAATTTTAAAGAATGTTATTTATTTACATTTTTGAATGTAAAATATAGAATGCTTTCCTGTATACAATTAGCTTTCATCCACTAAAATTTTTGAACTGAATTTTAGATAGCAATCAATTTTTGGGATATAACGAGATCACGAGAAAGAAAATAACTATAATAGGAAGGTGGTGTTTTATGGACAAAAATTGTTTAATTTAAGAATATCACTTATACAGAACAATTAGACAGAGAATTCGAGAATATTTGATAATAATTAAATACAGATTCCTTATCTTTAATATTTTAATGCAGTGATTTGCACAGACGTCTTGAAACTTATATCTTTATTTTCTAGATTCCAAGTCAAGTAAACTTTAGCAATTTCTCAAAAAATATCTAAATAAATCTTCTATTATGAATCTTTCAAAGACAGAATACAAAATAATTTTCAGTAGAATCACATTACATGGATTTCTCTATTTTTCTAAGTTCATTATCACAACTTTTGCTATTTCTGAAAAGAAATAAAAGTGAAACATGAAATGAGGCAGGTTTTAACTCCATATGAAAAACGTTTTACATGTTGATAAAATATTTCAGTTTTTTTAGCTGCAAACATAACAATTAGGATTCATAGAATGTCTACAAAATCGTCATTCGTTTGCAGAATTGCAAGAAAAACTTAACATTAATTAAAGCAAAATTATTCGTGTGAAATTCGACGGTAACTCAATTTGCAATTTCTGTTCGCTTCAAAAGTAATCTCACAGTAAAAGAGAACTTATCGGATTGTGGCATATTTTTATGGAATTTTTACTTTTGTGTAACTTATTTTAACATTTAATATTAATTAGAAACGTTTTTGTATGCCAGGGTATAAAATACATAAAATTATAAACACGAACGAAGTATTTTTTGAATAAAAAGATAACAAAGGAATATACAAAATTATTATGCAGAACAACTTCAAGAGCATATTCTTTGCAAGGTCGAAGTTCAAGAGCAGTTCGTCCAGCCTTTCTGGATAAATTCGAAAAAGTGTGTAAATCGAAAGTACCCGGATACTTTTGATCATAAATTGCAGCTTGGCATTTTTCAACATTGTTTCGATCTTCCGTTTGATTAACCTTTCTCTAGCTGCTCTAGTGCCTTTTTAGATCTTGCAGTTGCATTGCTGTATCATCAGCGAAGACATAAAGCTGTTTTTCCAGTAGTTCTGACAATATCATTAATATATAAGTTGAAATATGAGGACGCTAATATATGCCCTTAAGCTACTTCTGCTTCTATTAATCTTACAGCTGATAATTTTTTTTTACAATTCTGACTTGAAATTTCCTTTGGCCTAGCCCTATTAGCACAAGATGCTCTGCGATATTACTATGATATCTTCACGATATTGTACGGCATTCAGAATATCGGGTTCAATCAATTCATAAAGGTTTAATATATAAGCTTTACTATGAACCTGTATTTGACCTTGGACCCAAACTTTTATTAAATCCTTTCATTACATCAAGGAAAATAGCACCGGTCTTTCCTGTTCCTGCCTTCAATATCTTTGACGGATGACATCTGGAATTCTCATGAGCTGAGTCACAGTCGAAAAGTTTTTTCTGAATCAAAACCGGAATCGAATCGAATGAGGTTCTATTGCAGGCTTGAATTTGGTATTTGGATAACTTTTTCAGTCATTTTGCTGAGATTCGGGCGTCAATTATAAAGAATCCAGCTCATACTATCATGCAAAAATTTTGATACTTTATAGTTAACTTTTGTTTTCCTATGTGCATTTAAAATTAATTTAAAATATTATAATGTTTTACTAGCAATGGATAGAAGCTGATATTAAAGTTCAAAATTAAAAGTTTAAATTTGAAATTTTCATTTAACATAAGAGAAGTCATTCCGCAACTCTTCAAATGTTTACTAACTTTTTATGAAAAAATAAATTTAGGATAATTTTATGACGAGAAATCGACTTCACAAAAAAACGATAGGCATAATTCAGAAAAATATTTAGTAATTAATTAATTGCACTAAATTTTAATACTTTAGCTAATTGCTCAATTAACGCATTCAATTAATTGCCAATTTTGATGTATCAACTACTTAAGGGGCTATAGGACCTTTAAACCTTCAACTTTCCGTTTTTTATGATTTCATTTGATAGCCGAAACTCTTCTGAACATTTTAAGGCATTGTACATGTGTGTACTTTAATTAGTTTAGAATATATAGTCAGAAACGTGAAGGTCACTGTTGACGTTTCATCAGCTGTTCAACAGTTTCGATTTTGAAATATAGGGGTCTATTATGGTACCCCCGGTTGGGTTGGGTTCCGTTCTTAAATCACGGAACCCCCCCCAACGGGGGGTACCAGAATAGACCCCGTATACTGCTACAGCTAGCTATTAAATAACCTTCGCTCTAGTTTGCCTTTATTTGATTTAACTCTTTGCTTCGGGAGAAGGATACCTACAACTCAACAATACTCCTTGATTTGTTTGTTTACCAAACTGTAAAATCGTTTTTAGGAACGAAATAGGACGTGGCCTGGTTTTCTCGCTCTTTGACTTCAAATTTTTTGTGCCTTCATCTCAGGTGGTTTTTGTTTTCTTTTCGTCTCTGCTTTTCCTTTTTTTGGTAAACAGGTAAGTTTATCTGCTTCCCGTGTTATTTTAACTTGAAATCAAAACGTATTCGAACTTTACCATTTTGACTTTGGATTATGCCTCTACTTTGAATTATTCCCAACAAATCAGTATGGCTTCTACTTCAAAAAATATGTTCTTTAAAAGTGCCAAGACTCTTAACGAACTTGTTATGCGTCTGGGTAACCAAACATATGAAGGGATCAATATCATTATCGCTAATGCTGAGAAAACCAAAAAGATGCCTCAGACAAACCCATTTTTGGTCCAAGACTTTATAAAAAAAAATTATATTAATCGCCACGATAAAATTGAAAACATGAAATATACCCGACAGGGTAAGATTCAATTTACAACAAAAGACCCAATATGTGCTGTGCAATTGCTCACTTTGGAAAAGTTCATGGGTATAAATATGGTTACCGATATAATTTGGAAAAATATCAGCGCTCGATTCTTGATTTTTGATCTACCTACATCTACCTCCCTGGAGGAATTGGCCGTGGAAATTGAGGATAAAAATGACTGCATAGTAGTTGAAATACGACGGTTCTTAAAACTAAATACATCTCACCAGTTCTGATTACCATTCTTGGTACAACAGTACCAGAAGCAATAAAAATTTGGTTTGTCCACCAACGCTTACAACAATTCATAGACCGGCCCAGACAATGTAATAAGTGTTTCTCATTTACACATCCATCAAGCATATGCGACAAGACAAACATATGTTATCTTTGTGGGGTAGTTCACATTGACCCTTGCCAACAACCTGAGAAATGTATTAACTGTAATGGTTCACACAATGCTAAATCCAGATCTTGTCCATTTTATGTAAAAGAACAAAAAATATTGGAATTAAAATGCCGCAACCACATCACCACTAGTGAAGCTATGCGTATTTTTCAGCAAAATACTACTAAATGCGCCGAAACTGTGAAAACAATGCCAGCAGTTACAAATCTTGAAGATTCTATAAATGCTAAATTTGAGACCCTTCTTCAAGCAATAAATGACAGGTTCGAAAGGCAGATGGCAATCTTTGCGGATATGCTCCAAAAATGTATGGACTGTGTTTGCCAAAACCTTTGTAAAATCATCGCTCAATGTATCGACTCAAGTTCTTCTCCAGTTCGCAAGAAGAAACTCTTTAGTAATTTGTGCCAAATGTCTGGTTCCATCACTTCTTGGGATGCCGGGGGTTCAAAGGATACAGAAGACATGCCTCTGAGCTAATGTCTTTTGTTGTTGGTTTTTTTTCAGTCCACAATTCTGGCTGTTTTCTTTTTTTCCTTTTTCCAACTTTTCACTTGTTCACCGCCATTTTTTCTTTTCTTATTCGCTTGTGGTTTTTTCAGTTGGTTGCTCTCACGATATTTATATCATTGTTTTTGTGTGAGGAAACAGATTTCCCTTTCCTTAATTTTTTTATAATCCAAATTTCATGTCATTCGTGCAATGGAATTGCCATAGTCTTAAAAACAACCGACTTTGGCTTCACCAACCTCCCTTTTCCACTTCCAGCTCCTGGATTTTCCAAGAAACATTCCTAAAAGCAACAGACAACTTTTCGAATCCAAAACAAAATCTTTTTCCGTACCCATCGAAGCAATAGACTTGGCGGCGGGTTACTAATTGGTATCCCGAAAAATTTGTCTGGAAGAGTGGTTTATAATGAAGAGAATGATCCAAATCTGGAAATCCTGGCTGTTGAAGTCCATTCTAAGAATCAAAGTTTCACTATCATAAATATTTATGCACCACATGGATTTAATATCAACCCCATTAAAACACTCCGACCTTTATTTTTGGAGATTTCAACCTCCACCACGCTCTTTGGGGGAAAACTCTCAATCGTCACTCAGCGAGGATTTTGTTGACTGGCTAAACAATTCGAACTTTACTGTACTTAACACCTCCACCCCAACTCGTATCATTAATGCTATTACATATTCTATCCTCGATCTTACTTTATGCTCTGCCTCCATTTTTAATGAGATTGATTGTTATGTCTTTGATTGTTCATTTGAAAGCAATCATATTCCCATTGTCACTTCTTGGTCACAACTCCAGAATGCATACAGATATATCAAAACTATCAAACGGAATCCAATCATCAAAAAATCAATAGAAATATTTAACTCAACAAACCAGCCTACTATAGATACGATTACAAGCCAAATTTCCCTGGCCATTAGTAATCATACTACAAGTAAAATTCTAGAAAATAGAGATTATCCACCATGGTGGAACGCCGCTTGCCAGAACTTTAGCCATCTAAAGAAACATGCATAGAAAAAAGCCAGAAGAAATGTCTCGAGTTTAGATTGGATCAATTATAAAAAATATAGAAGTAAATTCAAATTTTATTTTAAAAGAGCCAAAGACAATTACTGGGATAGCATTAGTAAAATTTCCCAAAACCCCAGAATGTTCTTCAAAATTCTAAACAAGTTGTCTAATCATACGAACCCAAATGTTAAAAATTATGATATCATTTTTCGTAATAACCTTTACGTAACCCACCCGAAGACGCAAAGTAACTTATTTGCAAGACATTTTTCAACTCAAACTAATGAAGTTCAGCCTATTCCTGTCGTTTATGACAGTGGCAATGAATCCTTAAATAAAAATATTGAATTTTGGGAGCTCAAAAGAGCAATACAGAAAACTAAAAATTCCACACCAGGAGCTGATAATATACTAGCAATCTGGTTCAAAAACCTTGACGATGTATCCCTTTACAAAATTCTTTTTATGTTTAAACAACAACTAAATTTTTCTGTTCTTCCAGAAAACAGGAAATACGCTATTATTATTCCAATTCCTAAACCCAATAAAGATAAAACAAAATTAACTTCGTATAGACCAATAGCCCTTACTTCAGTCTTTTGCAAACTTTTTGAACACATTTTAGCGCATCGTATTACCAATTACCTCACTTGTCGGAAAAAACTGAATTCAAACCAACATGGGTTCCATCCGTTTAGAGATAATCATACGGCGATCTACAAAATTTTTACTGCGATTTCTGAGGCCCGCAAAAACAAAAACATTTTTGTTGGTGTACGCCTTGATATCAAAAGTGCTTATGATTCTGTACACATTGACGAACTTATCTACAAATGCCTTCATCTGGGTACTACCGACAAAGTAGCTAAATGGATGCACCACTTTCTGCAGGAAAGATCATTTCAAATTAGACGGCGTAACACTCTTTCTAATACAAACATTCTTTTTAAAGGTCTGCCTCAGGGTAGCGTCCTCTTTCCAATCCTTTTTGTAACTTTTTTGAATGATTTTTTCGAGACTTTGGAAGAAAATGTCGAATGTTCTATTTTTGCTGATGATATTTTTTATACTGTTTTCACCATTCTATGACCTATATCCAAACTAAAATACATAACACTATGGAAAACATATATAAATGGTGCTCTTATTGGAAACTATCTATCTGTCCCGACAAAAGTCAAACAAAAATTTAACCTTTCTTCCGCGCATAACTTACGCTGGTATTCCACTTACATAGAATGAATCGATAAAATATCTTGGAATCCAGTTTGCAAAAACTAACCAAAATGAACGTATACTTAGAAATTTAGGGAGTAAGGCACTTAAAAAATTAATGGTCTTAAAATATTGGGTTATAAAAGAAACCGCCCAAGAACCAAACATTTAATCACTGTCGCTAATAACAGCATCCTTAGTCTTTTTTACTATAGTTGTCCTATTATTAATAAATTTCCAGAAACACACCTCAAATCTTGTAATTCATTCAAACAACGACTCTTAGAATAGTCCTTGGAGTACCAATCTGGACTCCTAACATTATTCTATTAAAGCTAGCAGGGCAGGAAATTCTATCGGTAATAATCAGGCGTTTAGCAATTCAATTTTTTATCAAACAAATTGCGACGCACCCTTTCTCTTCTTTGACCCATACTACTGATAAGTTTAATTTACAGCTGGTCGTAAAAGATGCAGAATTCCTCAAAGTCACTTTTCATAATCTTAATTGCATCACAGACCATGTAATAACCCTCCCAGTTCTTCCACACTCTAACCCAAACTTGTGTGAAATCTTTCTTGAAGAATTTTATTTTCAAAGCAAAGAAATTCCAGTTTCAATAATCACCACTAGCTTCACTGAATGCATCCAAAGACTTTTCTCAAATAATTACATTATTGCTACTGACGGTTCGAAATCACATTGTTACACGTCATTTGCGGGTCTCTCCAATATTCAACAATTTTCTTATCGTATTCAACCTTTAAATTCCGTTTTCACAGTGGAAGTCTTGGAGATTTGCCAAGCATTGGATGAATTAGCAGTTCCTGAAAAGGATATTTTAATCCCTTCAGACAGCTATTCGGCACTATCTTCTCTTAGAAACATAACCTTTCACTCTCCCAAAATCATTCAACGTCTTGCTTCAAAAATCCACGTCAGAAAAGTATGAAAGAAAGAATTTCCCTCTTGTCATTCTGGGATCTTTTGGAATGAAAGGCAGACTTTCTCGCAAAGCAAATTACTGATTCCACGCCAGTTATAGACTGGATCGCCTCAGAAGACATTATTTCCAACTTAAAAAACAGTCAATCCAAATAACGCATGAAAACTACCGTAAAAGCAAATACCAAGCATTGATTGGAAACGTCCGGACATTGTAGCCATCTCTAAATGGACTAGAAACAGAGTGCAGGACAGACTAATTGCACGCATAATTAGCAAAACCATCATAACCCCTGGTCTCCTTCACAGATTCAACCTTCATCTCCACCCTTTGTGCATTGTTTGTAATGAAATCAATGATATTTCTCACATCCTACTAAAATGCAAAAAATATGCGTCTTTCAGAGCTATTCTAACAAATTGAACATCGTCGAACCAAACATTACTTATGATGTCCTTCTGTCTCATGCCTTCACCAACAAGAATCATCTGATCATCTTCATTCAAGCCCTCAAGTTTTTACTTTAATATTTTTAGCTGCATCCTTTTGGCATCCAGCGTTTCGTTACCTTTGTTGCTTTACTTGTGTTTTTTTCGTCGTCCGAGACCATCAATTTCGGATGTCTTCTGCATGGAAAGATTGATACAATACTTTTTATGGAATAATCTAATCATCATTATGGAATCGTCGTTTTGGAACGAACTATACTGTGTCTAACGGGTCTATTCTGGTACCCCCGGTTGGGTTGGGAGACGTCACTTTTTTCGCCCGTTAACGACAAGTGCGATTCTCGTACCCGTTTTTCCAACCGGTTGGGATCTCGCTCGGTCGAGAAAAGGACTCCGATTTCTTGGTAGCTCTGTACCTGCCGTAAACTCGTTTCGCTAGCTTTATAGGAGGGTTGTGTGGGAAAATTCGAAATTGTTCGTTTGGAAGGTTTCTCACCTACTATCGTGTTTGCTTAGTGTGTATTTCTTAACGTAAGGTGATTTTTGATTTTCTCTTCTCCGTCTGAAAAAGACAGATAAGCTTATCTGTCCATATTTTTTTGTTTTTTCCTCTTGGCAAAACGCACTCGAATTTTGAAGTATCGAACAGTGATGCTGGATTAAATATGAGTAACGAAAAACCACAGACTTTGGGTACAGTTATGAACAATATTTACTTCAAAAGTAACAAAACTCCTAATGAACTTGTTCTTCGTGCTGGAGAAAAACAGTTTAACGAAGTAAATGTTATAGTTTCAAATGCGGATAAAAACAAGAAATTACCTCATTCGAACCCATTTTTGGTTCAAGCTTTTATCAAGCAGGTAGTTAACAGACATGACAACATTGAAAATATGAAATATACTAGACAGGGGAAAATATTATTTACAACTAAGGATCCGCTTTGTGCTGTCCAACTCCTCTCCTTGACTAAATTCATGGAAACAGACATCAGTACGGACGTTATATGGGAAAATATTTGTTCCAGATTTTTGATTTTCGACATACCGGTTAATACTCCCATGGAGGAATTGGCAAAAGAAATTCAAGGGAAAAATAATATGGACGTTATCGAAATGCGAAGATTTTTGAAACAAAATTCGGTGAAAGATATGTCTCCGGTACTGATTACAGTCCTTGGTACAACTATTCCTGATGAAATCAAAATCTGGTTCATTAACCAAAAAATCCAACACTTTATAGACGATCCCCAAGTGCACATTCGCTATTCGCTTTTTTTATTAATAGATATGTATAGGAAAACAGCCTTTAACCACCAGGTTTCTATCTATTTGTTATAAATCCGGATAAGCGCTGTAAGAACCATTAAACAATGCAAGTTTTGGGACCCCCTTTTCCTCAACAACTTCTACCAAATAATTTTTTATTGATTTATACTTAATCTCCGTATAAGCAATTTTTATTTAGCAAATATTACTAAAAACAGAAATAAAGAAACATTTAATTGCAGGTCACATTCGAGCTCATTTCAGTTTCTCGAGTATAAAAAATTGAGAATATAAATTTAAAAGTAATTTCAAACAAATAATGAAAAAACTTTAGAACTTTTTCAGCAAAATCTAACAATCTAAATACTCTAATACAAAGTTTTACAGGACTGTTGGCTTATAAGTGAGTCAGCTGAATGAAAAAAATAGTTCTGGAACACACTGATATGCAAACTAATCTGAAAACTTGGAAAGAAAGTTCAGGAATTTAAATGATACTCAATTTCAATTTGAATAAGTTCAAGTACGCGCCTCTTGTAAATCAAACGAAGTAAAGATATCACTTAACTCCTCTCCAAACTTCCACGCCACACCAGCGGGAATTTAATGACTGGCATTTTCAGTATGGGTGGAAAAATGAAAATGGTGAATAATTTTATAAAAGTCATTTCTAAATTTCAAAATCCATCTCTAATCTAAAAACATATGGATTTGCGTATATAGATAAGTTAAATGGTTTTTATGAACAAATTTGGAATAAACTCCAAGATTTTATTAGACAGATTACAAGTAATTCAAACTTGAATTGAGAGCTGATGCTGTCATAAAACTGATAAGGTTAAATTACGGTTTTAGATAGTTTATGTTGGCTTCTGAGAGAATGAACCGCATATAGTGAATATCAGAGATGGCTTCAGTACTATTTTTCTCTCTGTCTGTAACAAAGAATGGTCGAAATAATGAGAAAAGTATAGAAGGATATATATTACATGATACAACTTCCAGTTCATTATTCTGATGGAAAATTTTTATCCTGTTATAAACTGGATTTATTTTCAGCTATATTTCTGAGGTTATGTAAGTTTGTGAACTAAAACAAACCTTCATAACTAATCCAAATATACGGATCTCAAGGATGACTAATGATTGTAAATTTACAAATAAAATACTTTGGAAATGCTAACGTGTCAAAAACAACAATGCTTATCTAAAAGAGAATGTAAATTTCCTATGTTCGAATCAGACCGAACAACGCTATAAATGAAGCTTTTCAACTTTTCAGTATGCAACTGTAGTGAATTAGAACATATTAGGATGGTGAGCATAACTTGAAATTTTTGACTTTATAGTTGCAAAAATCCGGGTGTTCTAACCATTTTACTAAACTTTTAATTGGGGGAATAATTAAAATATAAATAGAAAGAGAGCCGATCAGTTGAGAAAGGTGAAATTTCGGGGATAATCTGGCACTGTGGTGGTTAATATTAAAAAGTCACGAAATGAGTTGCGAAACTCTTTGTTCACGCAGATTGCAGGTGAGAGGATTTTAATTAAAATGACGGCAGATGGTCATGAAATTGAGTTAGAGCACCAGGACTACTTTTAAACTAGAAGTCTTACGGCCTTATTCACCATCCATGGTTAAACCATGATCAGCGGTTAAATGATGCTTCTGCTATAACAATGCGAAAGCTGAACGAAATGCATCGCTAAATGTATATCCTAGCGGATTGCTATTTTGGCATGGTATCTCAATTTCTCTGTTGTTGGCGATTTTTAAAATTAACCTCAGCCTTCGATCCAAACGAGTTTCTCGCCAACTCGCCAGTTTAGGGTATACATCCAGCCGATCATTTCGGTCAGCATTAGCTTGTTTGTGTAAATTCCCTTTTAACCGCTGATTATGGTTTAACCATGGATGGTGAATAAGGCCGTTAGCATGTTCTATGAAATCAGCTTGTTTACCATAGCCCAAGTGTGAAAAAGGAAAAAAGGCTTACGGCCTTATTCACCATCCATGGTTAAATCCTGATCAGCGGTTAAAAGGGAATTTACACGAACAAGCGAATGCTGACCGAAATGATCGGCTGGATGTATCCCCTAACTGGCGAGTTGGCGAGAAACTCGTTTGGTTCGAAGGCTGAGGGTAATTTTAAAAATCGCCAACAACAGAGAAATTGAGATACCATGCCAATATAGCAACCCAATAAAAACCCATTTGGCAATGCATTTCGGTCACCTTTCGCATTATTGTAGCAGAACCATCATTTAACCGCTGATCATGGTTTAACCATGGATGGTGAATAAGGCTGTTAGAATAGCGGAAGAAAATTTCAAAGTCCGTAAATAGGATAAAAATACAAAAACAAAAAAATTTGAAGGTTAAAAAATCTGAACGGAACCGTGGTGTTTATGATAGTTAATAAAATTGTGCTGTTTCTGGTTCTTCATTTATAGAATTACAAAAGATAAAGCCATTTTAATTAGCGTTTAATTAGGGCGGAATGATTAAAACGTTTCCAAAATTAAAATATGCGGTTGTGAAAGATGCGGAGATGTGAAAACATGATTCAATAACAAGAAATATTATTTTTTTGTTTTTCAGGATTTTTTAAATATTATAATAATTTTCTCTAAAATTATTACATTATATTGATTCTGAATCGGAATCAGTAATTCAGAATCCGCGGAATCAGAGTGAATCCAATTCCGATTCACGAATCCGATTCCGCGGATTCATTGCGAAACCGATTCCGTGGATTCAGCGCGATTCCGACCAAAAGGAACGAATCCGCTAAAAGGAACGATTCCGCCGATTCCCCGGATTCATCATGAATCCGATTCCGCGGATTCGGCAGATTCGTTCTTTTTAGCGGATTCGTTCCTTTTGGTCGGAATCGGATCCGGTCGTTCCTTTTTAGGATCCGGATCCGCGG
Source organism: Araneus ventricosus (assembly GCA_013235015.1). NCBI lineage: Eukaryota > Metazoa > Arthropoda > Arachnida > Araneae > Araneidae > Araneus > Araneus ventricosus. Next base: position 203,631 of record BGPR01000787.1, read on the forward strand.
ATTCGTTCCGGAGTGAACGACACTTCACTAGTACTTAAGCGTTCTGCGCATTCATTTCTGCCCTTTTTCACGCCAGCATGTAAACTTTCAACAAAAACGCGCCGCTCGGGCGTAAACTTCTGAATACTGGTCATGGAGCTACGTAAAAATTAAATACTTTTCCTATGAAGAAATAACGCCTGATGCCTCAATAAAAGAAGATTTAAGCAAAAATGGTCTCTTCTATAATCAAAATGGACTGCCTTTCACCTTTTTAAAGCCTGATCTTATATATATATAACAATAGATAGTATCCATGAAAGCTAGATAATTTTGCAACCAAATTTTTAAATTTCGTTGTCTACCTATGGACGAGTTATCTCGTTTGTTTATTCTGGTCCACAGACCCTTTCCCGGTAACCCCTTGAACTCAAGTTCCAACATCTCTTTCTACAAGAATTTTTGCTGGCGCCATCTGTTAGCAATACAAAGAACTAAACATTAAATCTAAATAGAAAATATTAATAATAAGTAGAAGTAATAACAGTTTTTTTATTTGAATATTTTAGAACACTTTTTGAAAATTAAAGTGTGACTGAAATAACAGATATTTGGAATAGATTTTTAAAAATAGCAATAGAAAAAATATCTGCTACTCAAAAAATTGTGGATTATACATCCCTATTCTAGAATATTCCCCCTCCATCAGCTGTTTGCTCCAGTGTGACATTGGCTCAACAGCAAGAATGGCTTTTGCCACACATGCGCAGTGATGCAATCATGCCAATCTCATAAGCTTATCCGTTCAATCAGGAATAAGCATGGAAGCACGGTGAATTGTAAACACCAGTTTGCCGGCAATGCATGGTTTATGTTCGAATGAACTACAGTTCAGTTTTTGGAGTTGATTGCAAGCAATGATTACCAAGCTAAAGAATATAAGTCTTCGCAGTTTTCAACTTGCGAGACTTACTTCTATTTATTCCATTTTAAGAACCTTCATTGTGCTCATAAATGTGTTTATTTACGGTATGGATGAAAGATGCTTATGATTTGGCATGTGTTAGATATAATGTAATTGATAATTTTAATTGTAATTCTTGAAGGATGTTACTAATTTTTAAAAGTGGAATTCAAAATTCTTTCCCAGTTTTTCTATTTGTTAGATTTTAATGTTTGAAACTGAACATTTCCATAAATTTTGCAGGAAATTTAGTTTGCAAGTCAAATTTTTTCCGTTATTAATTGACTTTATTTTACAAGTGATTTTCAAAAATTGGAACATAAATTATTATAATTTTATTCGCTCTACTTTGCAGAAATTTACATGCAAGAACATTATATTTGTTTAATTATATTTGACTACACTAATCTGCAAAATAACTGTTATTCTACTTTTTTGTGCATAACTCCAATGTAAGTACATACAGTGTTGAAAGAGGGACTACTGGACTGCTTTAAATTCTTTAAAAATTATCATATACTGTGATTTGTCGAAAAAGAGACGACAAATATTTTTCCAGCAGATAAAATTTTATGGTAGTTGGCTTTTTTCATAAATAGGTTCAGAATTTTGTTGGTTATTGTTATTGTGTCAGATTTAAATGTAGAAATCTTTTCAGTCTTTCAACTTAGAAAAACAGCAGTTTTACTTATAAATGATCTTATTCTTTGAAACTGTTCTTATATTTTCTATCAAATCAATTTTCTTAAATTGAGCTTATAATCATCCGGTTGAAGAATTCCAGCTGTGCTTAGATTAACAATATTAAGATGTAATATTTTCTATATGTACGATTTTAATCATTACATTGTATTAGACAATTATATTGTACTTATCAGTTTCTTTCAAAAACTTGATGGTTTATGGGGCTACAAATTTAATTTACAGTTTCTAGTTCATAAGAATTTTTGTAACACTTCAGCTCGGATGTACAATTTGTTTATACTATACTTGCATTTAGTGTTACTTGAACCAAAACAGCTGATAAGTGACATAAAACAAAAGCTCACCTTCCTTTAAATATAGAACATTTTGCCTCTTTGAATACATCGTTGAAATGCAGTTTGTTACTAATATCATTCTTTGTTTAGGGATATTCAACCTTTTATAGTCAGTGACTGATTGTAACTTGTTATTAATTGTTAGCCACTGTTGGTACGAGCCATCTGACAAGATAATTAATACAAATCCACAGTGTTACGATATTTAATCTATTGTATCAACTTATATTCAAGTATGTTATTCAAGCATACTCTGGAATTTTGATAATCTTAAACTTGAAAATTCTTGAAATAAATAATAAAAAAGAGCTCTAAATTCATTGATACTTGAACACTGAAAGAAGTTATTTCAGAATTCTTACCAATTAAATCTGCTCTTTAGGTATTTTTCCATCGAATAAGCACTTACATTTTTTTTTATCATGTTTAAGTTTTGCATATTTCCTTTTTATGAAAGCTATCAAAAGGGCTTAATTTTGTAAAAGTTGCCAAGACTTTTGATAAAGTTATATGCATACTTTTCTGCATAGTAATGTATAGAATTTTTTAATGAAGGTTGTTTTGATTTTAATGAACTGTGTGATTCTAACTATTAGATAGCTTTTATATGTAAATTTTCAGAAACTAATATTTTTAAGATTGATACAAAATTTTCATTAATACATGTAATTTAAAATGGGTTAAAGGTACTTTAAGTCTTGTTTTAGTATTCATTTTTCAAGTCTGTTTTAAAGGGTGTTACACTAGGGTGGCCGTTATAAATGATGAAAAATTTTCTTAATATTTTTTAAGCACACACCCCTTAATTTTTCCCTTTTACCATAATATCTAAGTATTCCAAATATTCATTCATTATTGTGTATATTTCCATGTATAAGCTGAGGATTTTTGGAACTTTTTCCAAAGCTAAACTATGGGGGTCGGCTTTTATACGGATCAGCTAATCTAGCAAAAAATTTAAGTATTTTTCTATTAGCTGAGGCAAGTTTTTCCTCCATAGCAAGAAACATAGGTCGAATTTCGGCATGTTTGTTAATTTGAGGCGGCTTTTTTTTTTCCCCTCCACTCTTGAACTTGTTTTTCATTTATGTTGCTATACCGTTGTCAGAATTTTAGACAAACATGATCAAATGCAGCTTAAAATTTGCTGTACAAAGTGGGACATTCGCGATCACGCTGTGGGATACATTGTACCAAAACCCTTCATCAATGGTAAAATCTAATGACAATTGCTGTGGTGTAGCGTCGCCTCAGTTGTTTGGATTTTCAACCAGTCCGATACTCATTCAGCGCGGTAGGCCATAAAACTGAAATACGATCATGTGTCACAAAAGCGAAAACCACAAAATGGGAGAGGGTGGGAGTCATTCTAGGGAAATCGGAGCGGGGTAACCCGTTTTGAAATGGGAGAAGGAGACACCGTAGCTTATTGGACAAGACACCAAATGAATGTAGAAAGTTTGCTAGCTCCAGATAGGGTTACCAGAGTTAAAACTATCCTTTTTGGCGCCTGCTGCTTGGCAACATTTTTGCCCTTATGGCTGAAATGTTTGAAAATTATAGGAATCATTTATTTATTATTTTCCATTTTGGCTTATATACAGGTTTTTGAACAAAAAAAAGCACTCTCGGCTCATACATGGATCGGCTTATATTCGGAAATATACGGTATTAAAGATTAGCCCGTGCCACATCGAGCTTGATTAAATAAAAATGTAACTGTAAAAATTTGCAAAAATTAAGCATTTTAAAATGTATATTTAGTATTCATATTAAAAACTTTCATGATTTTGCTAATATTACAGTTTTCATAATAAATTTTTGTTTGAGGGTAGCCTTCATGCAGTCTAGGTACTGCTACTCTTTCAGCTCTATCATTAACAACTCTGAGATCCCAGAGTGTTTCTTGTGACTTTAAATAAGAATCGTCCTTTTCCCAAAGATCTGGACTGATATTCAGGAAGCTAATGTCTATATAAAATTTTCTTTAATAAATTTAAACTTTTCTGAGAAATGAAGTGCTCTATTGTTTTTTATAAAAAAAAATCAGTGAATTTATTGTATGATATCATATCTAAATTCTGAATGATTTGATTTGCAAATATAAATTAGAAAAATTCTTCATGATAAAATAAAATTCTCTATATTGCATTTTTTGGATGCAATATTAACATTTTAGTCAAAAATTGCTTAAATCCTTGATTCTTCGTTTAAATACTACAGATGATTACAAAACTTATTCAAAGCAATTGAAGAAATGCCCCAAGTTATGTTTTCATATTTCTGTAAATCTTTTTAAAACGTTAAATGGATGAACTTTCTAACCATATTTTAACATACACTGTCACAAACAAACAAATGTTCTTCAGACCGTTCACTTCAGACACTTATGAAGACAATTGCCGTCTAAATAAAAATATTTTAAAGGAGTAAATGGCCTTCACCATCCATCGAGCTTGATGTAAAGCCCCTGTGGCCTGATTTTGACAGTCATGTCTGAGTTCCTTCCAATAAAGACTACATAATTCAACGAGCTCCCGAAAATCATACTTCAATTTTTTATTTTTTTGTGCATGAGAATTTTGTTTCCAAATTATTCCATTTTCCTTGATTTTTTAAAGCAAGCAACATCTGGACTACTAGTCACTTGAAGTAACTCGTATTCGAAAACACTTAGTAGCACTAATTCATACATATGATTACAACATGGAAAATATGTCATCTCTTGATCTGCATACTGCTCTAGAAGTGTAATCGCACTGTTGATGCTGCCAGTGTTGGAACTAGTTATGTCAGAACAGAGAATTTGAGCTTTATCTTTCTTTTTATCTGCAATCTTTTAGAAAATTGCAGACAGCCATAGCTCCTCCACCTGAAGAATTTTCTAATTTGGGAACCCCGAACAATTTTTCTTGATCTTTATATGTTACAATGATAAGTAGCCTTTCACTTTTAAAGCAGGTAGCAATTTACCATCCCAATGAACAGATAAGAAATTAGGTTCATTTTCTTTAAATAATTCTTTAATCATAGTAGCCTTCATCTTGTGAAAATTTCCCATTATCTTTGGATCGTATTTCGCTTGATTGCCAGTTCATCTGTGTTGTGTCTTAAAGACTCAACTATGGCTTTGAGAATAAAAACAGCATTTCTCTGACTAATGTGGCATCAGTCGAGTATAGCCATTAATTTTGGAGTTAAAAATATTTCCTCCCATGTACAGTTTTCATCCTTAATCCTATATGTGTTTTCCTCAAGAGATGTCTGGCCACATTGTGGTAGAAGTGGGAAGCTTGTGGTTGTAAGCAGCAACTTGTTCGTTCACATCGCTGTCCATCTCTGCATCTTGCCTCAGTCTGCTCTAGTGGCTGTCTGAGTCAACTATAAGTGCAATTCCGGCTTCTAATTTCAGAAGTGGTGATCAAAATATTTTTTAAATTGGTAGTCAGAGCAATCTTCAGATGCAAATTTCTATCTAATTGGCAAGTACTATCGGTGTTATTTTATAATTTACATGAGTTTAAATTGTCCATAAGGGAAAGTGCCAACTTAGTAATAAGCGAGTACTTCCTTTTTTTAGGAGAAAGCAATTATTCCTACAAGAGACGACAATTCATTGTGTAGAAAAAAAATCATGAAGATGGTACTCTCTTTGGTGCAATCTTCAAAAAATTCCCTGCCGTAGGTTAGAAGCATGTGACCCCAGCCTCTGATTTGAACAAATAAGACCTCTAATTGTTCCTTAGAATAAAAGAAAAAAAAAATGGAGGGTGTGCGAACTGAAATTAAAATTTCAAAAAATAAGGGCCACCCTAGTGTGCACACTCAATGCTAAGTATTACTATATTAAATGTATTTGCATACTAATTTACAATTCTTTTTTTAATTCTTTTTTGCTAGCAACATTTAAACTTGGGTTAACATTATATATTTCTTTTCCAAACATTGTCAGCTTTTAAAAGAAAATACAAAAGTATGCTTATGTTATAGAATATGGTTTTTAAAATTCCATTTTGAGATGTTTTCACTTTCCTGATTTGCTGTTAAACTGTTGCTTGAAATACAGTGAAATTATTTCTTGTGAGAGTGAAACAAGAGTAGGAAGTACTGACATGCTACAAAATAAAATAAGTTCCTCATCTCAAAGATTTCCTATCTTGAGTGCTATGCAATCTACTTTTATCAGTAATTTTTTGAAATTAAAATTTCTACATTTGGATGCTAAAGCAATACAAGTGGATGTTATGAAATCTCATTTTGGTTGAGTCTTTTTTTCTTTTTTAGCTCATCTATTAAACATAACATGATCAGCAACAGGATTGCGGTGATTTTTTTTAAAAAAAGCACTGATTTAAATTACTTTATTTTAAATATCAAGTTAATCTGCTTTAATGAAATAAAATTGTTCATGTATCTTTAAATAGTGATTTTAAAGTATTTTTAAATGTGTATTTAAAAAAAGAATATATAGAACATAGAAAAATATTTTATTGAATTGATGTAACTAGAGTACTTTCCATATCTTTATTTTTGAGAACACAAGCAAATTAGATTCTAACTCTTTGCGGCGCAACGCAATAATTTTTTGAAAATATGATGAGAAAACATCTTGAATGGCTTTAGTTTATTGCCTAGACATAGAATCTACAAAAAAAGTTTTTTTAAAAAACTTCATTCCGAGGGAGGGGGTCGTCCCCCTTTTGGGTCACCCCCTTAGATACAGCCACCTTGATACACTCAGAAATTATTGTTGAATCTTACAGAAAATTATAAATTAAAACTTCAAGAATATTGGAGCAAAATTTTCGAGTTACTTTGCTAAAATTGTTAAACGTCCAGAACTGAAAAATTTCTTATCTCCGAGTCAAAGAATTTTCCCAAACTTTATCTCTAATAATTCCTATTCCGAAACAAAATTTCATAAGACTGCTATATACATTCTAAAAGGAGTACTATTAGCCCTATCCTAAACCTATTATTTTCCATTTATAGTTGAATTTAACGGTTGAGAAGCGAGTGAAATTAGGTGTGCCATTAATTGGCACACTTCACCGAAAAGGGTTAAATAAATCTCTACTGAACAACACAATAAAATGCAAAGTATGAAATACTCCTTTTTTTTATAAAATGAAATAAATATTGTGAAAGGATCATGTTCACAAAGAAAGAACATAATAAAATACAGTGAGTTTCATTTTAATACTGGAGAAAACTAAATAGTGTTGGGGACAACAAAGTTTTTATATTGCAATAATGTTCAAATATAAGATAATTAAGTAATGCATATAAATGTTCCAAAAGAAATACAAACATATACATAGTGCAATTTAAACTATAATCTATACTTATAAAAGGCAATGTTTGTGAGCATGTGCGCAATGTCCAGACGAATCTATCACACTTACAGTCATGAAATTTGGCACACAGGTAGTCCTGATGGTGACTCAATGCACCTCAAAGCCTGAATTTTAAAATTTTATCTAGAAATTTTTTTATTTAATGTTTTGGGTGAAACAGATTAGGATTAGAGAAAGCTTCAAAACTTGTGTTTGTAATGAAACAAATGAACAGCTGAGTGTAAAATTCTCCAATATTCTAACATACAATAATATATCTATAGTCAAGAAATTACAATTTTTTATTACATTTTTCCTTAATAAAATTGTTTTATATTTCAAAAGTATATTTTTATATTTTAGTTCACAAATATTTTTTAAATAGTTGTTACATTTATATATATATATATAATGTGACTTTAGGGCTTATTGTCTAATATACAAATGTTAAATATATATGTTTTAAAAAAATCATTAAAATAAAAAAAATCTTGATTTAAATAAAAAAAATCCAATTTAAATCAAATAAATCGATTTTTTTGAAAAAAATCGACAACCCTGATCAGCAAGTTAAAATGATATCCAAATTTTGTTCTTCATCTGTATAAATAAGATTAATTATTTCTGTTTTTTGCCTCTTGACATCATCTGTTATTTAACAATGCTATCTTCCAATTTTTAATGTAACATTTTATTAATGAAGACCATTTTATATAATGAAATATTTGAATAAAGATTTAAAAATATACTATATTTAATCTAAATAGAATACTTACTGTTTGAGGAAGGAATATATTTTTAAAAATTCTAATTATAATGAAATCTACAGAAAACAAAATGTAAAGTGATTGCTACTTAAAATTTGTCATATGAATAAACTAAAAGAATACATAATGATTCAAGAATAGCAAAACTTTACATACAGTAATCTCTCACTTATGCGCAGGCGTAGGGGACAGCTGAAAAAACGCTCATAAGTGAGAGATGTGCATAAGTGAAAAATCTCAAAAGGGAGCTTAAAAGTGAAACAGCAATACAGTGTACATCTATTGTTAATTAATACTATGTATATACTACTGAAAAATGTAAATAAGATTAATTTAAAAATGCAAATGTGTGTATAACTTCCGTTAATTATCTTTAAGAACACAAAGAAAATGGAAATGATCCATATTTTTTAAAATCTCTCTCGGTGTTGATTCTGGGACATTAAAATGCTCCGCTATAGCTTTTTTCGAGGTGAAAGTATTTTCTTCGAATTTTTTAATAACATTCATTTGAAACGAATACAACAATTCCGTTCTTTTCGCCATTTTAAAGCATAACCATCTAACCAAAACTCCACAGATGGTTCTTTCGTTAGCGATCAATGCCACATGCTACGTACTGTACTAACCTCTCTAATTGGCTGCTGTATAAATGCGACTTTTACTGATGTCAGTTACAAGAACCCCTACGTTCACCCCTGTGTATAAGTTAGAGGAATGTGCTCTTGGAATTTGAACAATAGTGTAAGGGCGAGGGAATGCATTCCTAGAAACAGAACAAAAAGGGTTTCTGTTCTGTTTATTTTCTTATTATTATTGTTTTATTGTTACAAAGATGCAAAGAATTACAGAATATAGTTTAACAAAGTCAATTTATTAGCTTGAAGCAACTCGTAACAGAAGAGAATAGAACTACCTCATAACTGGTGGGGCTCAGCATTTACAGAATATTCCAGAATCATTCAGCTAGAATTTTAAAGAACGGTCTAGAATTCCCTAGAATATAAATGAACAATAAATAACTTTTTGAATTAAAATGCCATTACTTGGATTAAACCATCATGGCTGGGATTTGAACCACGGGCAAGCATATTTCCAGTCCGATGCTCTATCAATTGAGCCACGAGCAAGGTTTCTTTGTGTGGCATTGTAGCTATTTTATGAAATTGAATTATTATGAGGTCCTACTAATTATGCCTTCAAGAATAGCAAGATGCATTCATTTCCACTCAATAGTTGGCAGCATAGTCGTAACAGAGAAAATAATGGAGGTTTCTGACCATCTGTAGTCAAAACATAATTGCATGTTTTTTGAGTCCTCAAAGAGATTATTATATTTAATCCTCTTCTTTTTGAAAAATTCCATGATATAAATCGTATTATTTCTGCCTAATTCAGTGCTTTTTAACTTAAAGATAACGAGAAATTGCACTGCAACTGGAGAATGAAACATTTGTTCTACTAATAGGACATCAGGCCTTTGAACATACAATGTGAATTTTTATACTTGTTCTATTATTAGGTGTCGATAGTACAGAACTTTTGCTTTGTTTTACAGTTAACGATATTTCCTCTAAAAAGCATTGTGTTGGATATATATTTTACAGTTGTTGTTCAATTATTAACCATAAAAATTTATGCAAAGTTGAAAACAGAGGGACGAAGTAGTTCAGATAAATATGTTGCAGAAGCTGGCAAAGTCGCTGTAGCGAAATGGTACGGTAATTGTGTGGACATAATTAAAAGATGGAGCAAAAAAGATGTCACTTTTGTTGAATTTCCATACTTGAAATTGTGAAGTTTTAAAATAAAAGTATAGGGGGGGGGGCTCCTCATCATCTTTCATTATTACAATATAGCTATAATAAATTCTTGGTCATGGTACAAAAGAGATGTAAATTGTTCTGGAATTCCTCAGAAAAATTTAGATAGATTTACTGGACTTCACATTTCAAATAACTGAAGCTCTCTCATTTTTAAATCAGTCAGCAGCCCCTACCAATCCCGGACGTCCATCAGGTAATAGTCCTGCTGTACCACCTCCAAAGAAAAAGTTAAATCCATCTGTCGGATCTTGCAATGACGTGTGATTTAATAGATAAACTACATGCTTGAAAGAAATTCAAAGCAACAAATATGCAAATTGGAAGGTTGCACTTTCAAAACTACATCTTTTGTGAGAAATATGAAGCATATTGATGTTTTCATGTTCGAAGAAATTGTTTCAAAACATTTCATACAAAAAAAATTGTAAATTGAACTTAATATTTTTCTTCTTTTTACTGAATTGAAGCCTGGTGTCCTATTATTAGGACATTTTTTAAATAGTTTGTTAATTGACAAAAAATTGTGATATTTCATATTTAAGTTACCTATATATAGTATAGCATATTTAACCACTCACTGATTTTTTATCTGTCCTGTGCATAATTCAGGGCCAAAGGGGTTAAGAGATTGCAAGTATTTCAAAATCAACAGTTTATAAAAAAAATATTATAAATGTCCCAAGGAATATCTTGTGCAAGGTCATTTTCAGATATCTTAACTTAAAACTTATTTCAGATTGTATAAAAATAATTTCAATCAAATTGAATAGTGTAATTGAAATATTGAATAAATACTTTATTAATTCTTTTAATTTAAAATTGTGTACAATGATCATTCATAAGAAAAATATCCATATTGGACTTTAGTTAGATTGATAGATCTTGTTATGCTATATAAGATAGTTCCAGTGGCAAACACACAGCTTCTCAATTCGGAAACACTCGGTGCTGCAAAAAAGAAATTAAGATAATGTATTTAAAATAGGATTTTAAAAAACAGTTTTACTTCTAAATAGTTCAAAATTTTTAATTGTAATTATCTGAATTGTATTTTAGAAAATTATTGACTTATCTTTTTCCATGGGTGATTTCTAATAAAAGAAAATGTGTTTTAAGAAATATTTTCATTTGTCTTTATGGATTGTTTTAAGGATAAAGCATGTTGAAAACTTTTTTTTTTTTGAGTTGGTAAAGAACACTATGATATTGAAAAGTTTTACCAATGTTCAAGTGGGAAAGTAATTTTCTTCCACTTTTATTTTTAGCATTGCCTGATTCTAACTATGTTAAAGAAGATATATATTTCGAAATTGTGGAGCCAGAAACTCTTCATTATACTTTCCGAGCAAGACCAGCTCAGGATTTTGGTGTTCCATTTGTAAGTTTGATTTTTATTAACATTCTTTATTCAATATTTGTTGAAATTTAACATAAAAAACTTTTTTTCCCCTTGTCAAATGGTTAAGAAATAATACTGTGTCCAAGATATTTAAAATATATGTTGCAGATTAATATTCTACTTTACAGGCTTGATAAATATTTGTTGTGCTTTCTCTTCAAAAGTATAAAAAGATGGAAAAATGAAGTCTCGCAAAATATTATTTTTAAGAATTTTTAGTATGATTTTACTGAAAATTTATCTTATTAACAAGAAAAAAAAAACAATGTGAAAGTTTTATCATAATTTGTGATGGCCAATAGCTGTATATGAGCATAATATTATTCCTGTAGGTGGCACACCTTTCTACATTTTAGCTGATGAAAATTGATTGTCTACCAACTGGAAGTTGTTACCCATATCATGGGGTGAATACTACAACTAGATAATTGCAAAATATGGGTGAGTGCACAGAAAGTGCCATTAGGTAAGGCTCACACCATGCTACAATTTGGTAACTGTTGTTAGACCATCCTTAGGCACTTACTTATTATTTTCAAAAACATATAACTTGATTCACATTTTGTTAAAATCATGAAATAAAAAAGAAGGGGAAAGAAACCCCTAATTTGTAGTTACCTAGTTGTAAAGCTTGCTTCACAATATGATATGTTGGTTCTAAGTGTAGGAATTTTAATTTAGAAAGTGTTTCTATCCAAAACCATTTTCAGCCTTCTGCATTTTAAGAGACATTCCGAAAGTAAGTTTCATCATGCTTTTTCACAAGGAAGCTTTATTGCAAACAGAAACATGCAATGGCATAACAACATACAAACTTTTGGCTATTTTTCCACATATTCACCATCGACATTGATACATTTGTCATACCGTTAAATCAATTTCAAGAAACAACCGTGGTATTAATGTGTGTCCAGCGATTGAAGGAATTTCTTCACAGCCTTAACTCCAGTTTGATGAGCATGTTCGGAAATGATGTCCTGATAGTGTTGATTTCAATGCACGGAAAATGTGAAAGTCTGATTAGGCAAGATTGGAGCTATAGGGTCCGTGTTCTTGGACGATAATGCAAGACTCCTCACAGCAAGGGACATTAAAGAACACATTCTTCGCCTGGGATGGGAGAGATTAGATCACCTGACCTACAGCCGCGATCTTGCCCCATCAGACTTTTACCTTTTTCCTGCATTGAAGTTAGCATTATCGGGACATCACTTCCAACCATGCTCAACAAACGGGCTTTACGGCTGTGAAGAACTTCCTTGAATCACTGGATACCGATTTTTACCAGGTGGTTTCTTGAAATTGATTTCATGGTATGACAAATGTTTCAATGTCGGTGGCGAGTATGTGGAAAAATAGCCAAAAGTTTATATTTTGTTATGTCATTGTGTGTTTCTGCTTATAATAAAGCTTCCTTATGAAAAAGCATGACGAAACTTACTTTCGAAACAACCCATGTATATTGGAATATCTGCCAACTGTATAAATTATGAAAGTCACAGAAAAAGTTATGAATCGATTATTTCAATCTTGCAAAAATTGCAGGAAATTTTTTTCTATCCGAGGAAAATCTGTCCTATGATATCCTGTTTTAAATATCATTCATATCACATTTCATGATTTATTTAACTTTTGATTTTTCTCTTTCATTGCAATTAGTCTGTTAAATTGAGGGTTTACTACTCTTATTGCCACTTTCTATTTTGAACTACTTTACTAATAAATTTTTTCTATTATTTGCTTGCATTAATTTTGTTATAAATTCTTTTACTTTGATAAAACTGATGCACTTTTTTAAAAGTATATCAGCTTTATAAATTTTTTCTCTGCATATAACTAAGCAAAATACTGTATTTTTGATTGTAGTTGAACTCTAAAATCACTTAACATACATAGAATAGTATTTGAAAGTAAAGAGTGGTGGATATGTATAATTTGTTATTCTATCTAAAATTTAAAAAAAATCTCATCAGTTTTCAAGTGAGGGCAAAAGTTTAATAAACTACCAATATGCCCAAAAGTATCCGGACACTTGCAGATTTTCACATTTTTTAGAATTTCTCCGGAATGGTTTAACTGACTGCCTTTAAACTTCGGATATGTAAAGAGTAGACAATAACTCACATTTTACATTGAAGATTCGGTCCTGAGTGCAATTAGGGGGCCGTCTACAAACTGATGAACACAAAAATGTTTTTGGCCCACCCCGCTTCACAGAATACTGATAACAAGATGAAACTTTCAGAAATGGTAATGTTTAATGTGCTTAATATTTACAGGAATTTTCGTAAACTTAGCTCAAATATTTACGAAGATATAAAGGTTTTCTTAAAACATTTCAAATTTTCCCAACTGTTTTTTGCTTATAACATGCAGAGTTTTCTGTTATATTATACGAAACTTACAGAAAAGATGACAATATGTTAGAGAAGCATTTTGTAAAAATTTGGAAAAGAATTGTTGAATATTAGAGGAATTATGAGCAATTTTAGTAAATAATGTTTCGCGCATGCGCAGTAAAACATAGTGTAATTTTTCTTTAACAACTTTAAAGCCAGATATATAGGGCAACTTATATAAAAAAATTTCAGTTCAATATCATTAGTATTCAGAAAGATATCGGCATTACAACAAGCAGAATTTTAGCTCCTGTCGAAGAGGAGCTAAAACATGACGGGTTGTACACAAATTGATATTTTTAAAACTTGTATCTTTTAAATAGTTATATTGAATTGTAAAGTGGTTAGAATTTGCTGCATACCCATGAACACTTATCAATTACGTGCATAACTTAAATTCCAGCTAATTAGGCACTATAAATAACAAAAATTTTATTACTTTAATTATATTATTTACATGATTATCAACAAGTTACGTATTGCAATTTTACGGCCAAACGATATTTTTAAATATATTTATTTTATGGCGAAACGATTTTTTATCTAATTAATTTCTTTTCTTAAAATATTTTAATAATTCTACATATATATTTTTTATTCGTTACGAATATTAGATGTGTTCATGGGTATGCAGCAAATTCTAACCACTATACAATTCAATATAACTATTCAAAGATATAAGTTTAAAAAATATCAATTTGTGTACAACCCCTCATCTTTTAGCTTCTCTTCGACAGGAGCTAAAATTCTACTCGTTGTAATGCCGATATCTTTCTGAATACTAATGATATTGAACTGAATTTTTTTATATATATAAGTTGCCCTATATATCTGGCTTTAAAGTTGTGAAAGAAAAATTACACTATGTTTCGTGCATGCGCTATAAAACACTATTTACTAAAAATGCTCATAATTCTTGTAATATTCAACAATTCTTTTCCAAATTTTTACAAAATGCTTCTCTAACATATTATCATTTTTTCTGTAAGTTTCGTATAATATAATAGAAAACTCTGCATGTTATAAGCAAAAAACAGATGGGAAAATTTGAGATTTTTTAAGAAAACCTTTATATCTTCCTAAATATTTGAGCTGAGTTTACGTAAAATTCCTGTAAATATTATACACATTAAACATTACCATTTCTGAAAGTTTCATCTTGTTATTAGTATTCTGTGAAACGGGATGGGCCAAAAACGTTTTTGTCTTCATCAGTTTGTAGACGGTCCCCTAATTGCACTCAGGACCGAATCTTCAATGTAAAATGTGAATTATTGTCTATTCTTTACATGTCCGAAGTTTAAAGGCAGCCAGTTAAACCATTTCACAGAAATTCTAAAAAATGTGAAAATCTGCAAGTGTCTTGTCACTTTTGGGCATATAGTGTATGTACTTATAGCATTTCCACCAGTTCCTGTTTTAGTTCTAAGTGAAATGTTTTTCAGGACCATAATATTGCATATACAGTGAAACCTCTTCGAACAGCCACCCCTCTTAACGGCCAATTTTTCGTGGCACGGATTTTTCGGCCCATAGACCTAATGTTAAAATAACCCCTAGCAACGGCCACCCAACACTCTGAACTTCCGCCAGGTGGGTTTGCCCATCCCATTTGACAAACGTATTGGTTAGAGATTTACTTTTTAAACTGAAAAATGATCTTGAAAAATGTTTTTTTCCGAGAAGGGTAAAAACTTAAAACAGTCACAAATTGTATCCTATTTTCAAAAAATTATTAAATAAAGTACTATTTTCTCTTTAGAGAAGTCTCAAACTTCAATGTGTCAGATTTGTTTATATTATGTATTATAGCAATTATCTTGTAATTGTATCGAAAACCCTTCAGAGCGGCCACCCCCTCTGAGCGGCCAATTTTTCTCGGAACGGAGGGTGGCCGCTCAGAGAGGTTTCACTGTATTATCTCAGTAAACTTTCCCATTTTTTTCTCATCTGTGTAACAATACATTTTAACACTATATCCATTAGAAAGATATTTGTATTAGTCATTGATTAATATTATGTTTCATAAAAATAAAATGTGAGCTTCTATGACTCCTTGTGTTTGCTTTCATCAAAAATTTCATTTAAAGCTAAATTTCTTTAGCATTTTTTATACGTAAATTTTTTCCTGTCATTTTCAGATTTGATTAATTTTCTCTTTAATGAACATTTTGACTTCCTTCTAAGTTGAAGTTGGATTATTTTTGGTAGTTGAAATTTATTTTTCAATGATTTTTTTAAATTAAGTTTTGTCAGAATTCTATCTTTTAATTATCTTTTTATGCAATTAGATATCTAATTGTAAATCTATTTCTATAAATATAAAGATCTAGATTTTTATCTTTTTTATGCAAATTAGAGTTTCTGCACCTTTAAAAATTCTTTTTATTTTTAAAAATGAAACCTTTTCTACTTTGATTCAAAGATAAAAGCATTCCTACTTTAACTTAAAGAGTCACGTGAATCTTCACTTTTCATGCATCCAACTGTTTTACAATGCCCACCTGGACGTCTGTTCATATGCCATACGTCCTATGGCTAATGAGTTTCCATCTGTTGCAAATTGCAATGACGACGATCCTCTGATAAAGTAATATATATATAGTTTTTAAACAATAAATATTAATTTTTTCTTTTTATATATCTCTCTCTACTTTTTCGTAGTTGTACCCATATGTTCTCAAAGTTATTGTTTTGTTAATAAACCTACTTTCTTAATATAAAAGAAATTTCGTGTTTTTTATTTCAAATTGGGCGAATTAAAACTCTATATACTAATAGATATAAGCTTTAAAGACTAGCATTTCTATCTCTACCCAAATTGCTTTTTATCTATAGCTTTGGTGGTTAATTTTGTACTTTATTTTTTAACTTTATTAAAAAGAAAGGACTTTCATAAAGCATAAAATTATGATAACAAGAGTGTAACTTTCATCACTTTTGTTTTTAAGTATTTCAACGTATAGTTAGTTATATTTAGATAAAAAAAATATAGATATTTTTTCTTTAAGTAGATTTTTTTAAATAATATATTCTGAAAATATTCATGTTTGAAGTTTAATTTTTATGTTCAATTCATTTTGCTAACAATAATTCTGTTTGAGTTACTTATTTGCTTCGAATAAAAAAAAATGTTCAAAGCAAAATATGTTTGTTTATTCGTAGGAAGTCCCATCAATCTGGTATACTTTAAAAACATTGCAAGGAAAGGTAAAAAATGCTTTAGAAATTATTTTCTGAAGCAAGTCTAATTAATAGCGTCGTCGCCAAGGCGGAAATAATAGATCTGGGTGACACTGCTTAGAAATCCTCGCCTTTCAATCCACTCTGCCTATAACAACAAATATTTTCCTTTCCTCTCCCCCCCCCATCTAGCACTTCAAAACCAAGGCCATCTGCGCACATCATCATTAGCTCTACCGAAAACGCGAAACATTCACAGCGAGGAACAGATTCAAGCAGATATTATTTATCAAGTTCATACAGTATCACTGGGTAGAAAACGAACAAGGTCGTTATCAATCGAGTACGAGAAGTGATACCGAGTACCTGATACTTTTGGTCTGTATCATTTTCGTGTACCTGATACAAAATATCAAGTTGATACAGTATCACCCAACCCTACTTTGAGGTTCACATTCCTGCCTTCCAAACTAATATAAGCCCATTATTTACCATTGTCCCTTTTTTGGGACACTTGTTTTTTTATTGATTTATGCGTAAGCAGTGGAACTTTTAGCTTTGATTGTTGTACCTACATGAGAACTGACTGCTTTAAAAGTTACAAATTCAATAAAAATAATTTTTCAAATTAAAAACACATTCTTATTAAAAAATTTCAAAGCAATGTTGCCTTTCATATTTCATTCATATTAAAGTACTTAAAAAAAAAAAGTGACATAATAGTTTTGGCATCTAATGGGTTAACTAGCTGCGTGGCCCGGTGTTGCATGGCTATCTCAAATAATAGGATATTGCTGGGCGGAGACAAGTGAGGTCATATGGATCCATATATTTTCATATGGCCCACCTCTGTTTTTTTTAAACAAAAATTGTCACTTTTTCCCCCAACAAACCTTACGAAGTGAAACACCTTAATACAAAAAGGAAAGAAAACCATTTTTTTCCGATATTAATAAATTCGAACACATAAGCTCTTTAAAAAAGAAATGCCAGTTTCCGTTAAATAAATAAATGGAAAAACACCATATGTGAACCATTAGATTTTAAAAGGGGACTTCTGCAGACTCGAATGAAATTACTTTTTTTTACGTTTTTGATTTGATGAATGTAGTTGCATTGTTTGGTGTAAAATCTGAAATTCTGCCATTCACATCATCAAATTCCAAATCATCAAAGTTTCAGAATGATGTTAGAAGGGGACTTCTGTGCGGAAGAGGATCTTCAACTGACCCTCAAAAGGCCTAAAATTAATTTGCATCACTATTTTTTTACTAATTTAATTTTTAAATTTTAATTTTACTTAAAAACAAATCCCACACACCCTTTGCCTCCAACAACAGCAGCAGATCATTTTATTCCCAGAACTGAAATTATCCAGCATCACCAACATACCATTACTGAGGATTAAATTACTTGCTTCATTACAAACAAATTTTACATTTTGTTTTATTAAAATTTTAATTTATTTGCAAATAAACGAATTTTGATTTCTTGTTTCATATTTGTTTATCCCTGAATTTTTTAAAAATCTGAATTTTACTTAAAAACCAGTAGCTTTCCAAATTTAGATTTCTTTGCAAATAAAGATAGTTTTACTTTTATTTGAGTTTCGTTGATATCCCAGGCTTCATGATCATTTTCAGAGAATAACTTTTAAATTTATTTGGATTCTTTTTTAAAAAGTTTAAGTTTACTTTCAAATAAATTAATTTTGAATTTTATTTGAGTTTCCTTGATATTTCTAGCTTCTAATTATTTTTTCCTTGATTTTTTTTTTCTGTTGTAAACGAATAACTTTAAAATTCTATTTCATTTGCTCAATAAATGGCGGCACGTGACGGACCGATATTTAGTAATGAAACGTGAAAGAACCAGAAAATTATTTTATGATTATAATTTCAATGCACCAAGTTTGCTAAAAAAGAAAAAAAAAACCTTTTTATACAAATTGAAACCAGGTTTCGTTAAATAAATAAACAAAAATTCAAGAACTCCGGAGTCAAAGTTGTCAATAAACAAAAAAAAAAAAATGCAAGAATGTTGGATGCCAAAGCTGTCAATAGATGGCATCACAGGGGAATCAATATTAAGTTTTTAATTAATATCTTTTTAACTAATTATAGTTTTGTAAATTTCAATGGTTGAAATGGATTCATTGGATTATTTCCTGCATTTTGGTACTTTCTGCTTGTTTCAGGATTCAGTGGTTTGTGAGAAGATAGCAGGACATAGATATATACGTTTGTTTACCTTCGGATTTTAAGAGGATAGATGCCAATGTTGATAGCTCTAGGTTCAATGGTCTGGCTTGTAGATTGCTAACAGACACACATATTAACTTTTATTAGTAATGACGATTTAACATAGGTAAGATTGTAATATGCAAAACAAGATACTTTTGTTTTGTATATGTTAAATTTGAGTGTACCGAAACAGGTAGCATTTTGTAATTATTGGGGGCTAGGGAGAATATATTCTGTCTGTACCCTTACCAGATGAGTAAGTAAGTACTCCAGCAAGAATTCAGTGAAAAGATCATGGTATGTTAAAAACCTTTTAAGCCAAATTATAATTTAACACGCATAATGTTCGCCTTCAAATAAATAAAAAAAAGTGGGTAAAAAATTAAAAAAAAAACATGTTGAATGGTTAAAGGCAATAATTTATGTTTTGTTAAATAAAAGAAAATGCAATAATTTGCATCCTTGATACGTACTATAAGTATAACTATCACTGTATCAGTATAACTTTCACTTATCTATCGTTTCTGTCACCGAGAAACAAATTTATTTGTACTTTGATAAAATTTGGGGTTTCTCTAAACAAGAAGTTTCTTTTTTGGTAGATATGTGGCTGTTTGATCTCTAAAAGAGTTTCACTTCAAGAAATCACTACGGGCTGCATTAGCCTGGTGATAAGGTCCCAGCTTTAGGACTGCGAGGTTCCAGGTTCGAAACCCGATTCCACCAAACATCCGTAATGCATATTAAATCCGATGTCACAGGGTGTTAGCTTGGGTGTCATCGAACCAACTTAAATTACTAGTTCAACCAACCAAAATTACTAGTTCCATTCCAAAATAGCCCTTGTGTTGCTTCAAAATGGGACGTTAATATAACTAAACAAGTAATTATCAAGATCTTTAAAAATTAACAGTAATTCATAGTAAGACAAAAGGATGAATTGAAAAGTTTTGTGAGCTGAGTAATTCAACTAGAATTGCATTATTTTTTTAAATGTTTTATCTAGCACTAAAAATAATTTAACTTTTTTTGCTTTGACAGTCCGAGATTGTACAAATTTGATTTTCTGTCTACTTTTAATAGTAATTGCTTTATCAGCATTCAAGAAATTATAATGTGTTACACCTTCTGTTTATCACTAGACAGCAATTCATCTTCTTTGCCTTCATAAAAGATATGAAGTTGCTGAGAAGGACATTGTATACTGTTGTGGATGATTATTTTTCTTAGCAACACAGTCAAGAAAGTTTTTTGAAAAAAGTAAAACTGTTAGATTCAAGTCCTTCATAACTTTTTACTGCTATATATTTTATGACGTCTATTTATTAAGGTTTTATTCTCCATGGCCTCTAAAGTTACCAATTCTAGTTAAACAGTCAACATGCAGTTTTGCTATCCTTCTTTCATTTATAATATGACTAAATTGGAACAGTACTTATTTATATAAAAATTTCAAAACTGTAATCTAATAATGTTGTACAGTAAGAATGTTTTTCATTTATTAACCTTCCATAGGGTGCGCATATGTGAAAAATACACAAGAGAAAAATTTCGTTTTATATTGTTTTACCAGAGGATGCTACAGAAGCATGACCTTGGCTATTCTTCCAGCTCTTTTTGATGAACTGTTAGTCATCATTTGGAATTCAAGGCGTTAATAGGAGGACTCTATGAATCTGCTATTTGTATTTCAGAGACGGATATTACCGTTGGAATGAAATGACTATGAAACTGACTTCTTGCTTTTTATATCTAAATTTAAATTGTTTTTTTACTTCCATATTGTATTTACAGTTTTATATTACAAATGTAAATATTTCATTTGAAATATTGGTAATTTTATTTTCACGTCATTCAGCTAATCAGCTTTGGTCATTTTAATATTGTTTTATGTTAATACCATTTCGATTCTTTTTTAAATAAAAATTGTTCAGAATAATTGTACTTATTAACCCTTACCCAATTATAACCTAATTTTAATAATTTACCCTCTTAAAAATTGATATTTTACAATAGTGTATCTAGAAAATATGTGCAACCTTTCGTGTTGGTCTGGAGCAGGGGTTCCCAACCTTTTTTTTTCTCAAGTACCCCTTGATTAGTATCTTTATTTTCACATACCCCTACTGTCGTATTCCCCCTCCCCAATCATTCATCTACACCAGAGGTTCCCAACCTGTGATACATGTACCCTAGGGGTACGCGAACAGTTGGGAATACACGAACTCAAAGTCGGTAACGGAGGACACAAGAAATCATAAGTGATTAACTCGAGGGTTAACTACTTCTATTGTAAAAATGGAATCAAATGTAAAATCAAAAATAAGTCCTGCAAATGGTATTAATTCAAGTCATTTGACTCTTAAGCTTGCCTAATCCTTTAACATTATTGATGAAAATTTCATTGCATAGACAAATGATTGGGGTGGGGATTATGACAGTAGGGGTATGCAAAAATAAAAAATACTAATCAAGGGGTACACAAAAGAAAAAATGTTAGGAACCCCTGCTCTAAGCAGTGAAATTTTCATTAATGATGTTAAGGACTTAGGTAAGCTTAAGAGTCAAATGACTCGAATTAATAATATTTGCGGGACTTATTTTTGATTTTACGTTTGATTCCATTTTTATGATAGTGGTCATTCACCCTTTTTATTTCTTGTGTCCACCATTACTGACTTTTAGTTCACGTACCCCCAACTGTTCCTTCGCGTACCACAGGTTGGGAACCTCTAGGGTGTGCCTGCTGGAAGTTTAAAATATTGACCAATAATTCTGAAACTGATGAAAACAAACTTTTGTTTTTATCAGTCTGATGTTTTGATAATAGTTTATTGCTGGTATGATGAATTTACAATTGATAAAATTTGGATAAAAGCTGAAAACTATTATTTCATACCCAGAAACTACAAGATTTCACTTTTAGACTTTTCATGTACTACCCACATTACATAGTTTACCCCTTCTAATGATAAAATACTGAAGTTTTTATAATTAAATCTGCAGAATTTTTATAGTTATTGAAGTACTGATTAATGTTTCAGAATAGTACCTACCATAACATTGGCCTTGTTTTATCGGAACCTCGTCATGGATGCAGTGCGCCTTTAAATAAATTAGAACTTAGAAATAATATTGTCTTGATAGATAGAGGGTGAGTTGAAAACTTTTTTTTGTTTTATAATCTCATAGAAATTAACAGAACATTAGTTAATAACCTAGTTATATTATTTTTAATATAATTCTGCAAAACTTTATTTTCTCATTTAATACATTCCTTCTGGCACATTTTTTTAATCATTTCAAACAAGTAATAGAAAAGTTGGAAGCTTACCATTATTCCTATTTGAATACTTTTTTTTTGTTATTGACAGTAGAGATATTTTCTTCAGTTAACATCAAAAGAAAGTTATGAATCATAAATTAAAATGCTATTTTCTTCTTTCTTTTAAAACTTATAATTTTAATTTCTTAACAAATCTGTTTATCTGAATTGCATTCTACTTTTAATAATTATATTTTATGAAGATAATCCATATCGGGTAGTGAATAACTATGCTTTGGTAATGTAAACATTATATCATTGATATAATATAAATCTTTAAAGACTGCATCGTCAAAACAATAAACTATTTATCAGTTTTTTCATTGTAAATTGTTATGTTGTTAAAAAAATATCTGTGATATGTTGGGCTTTGCTTTTTAGTTAAATGTAGTTAGTTGATAGTATTCTAAAATATAAAATTTAACTGTTACTTTGCAATTACTTAATGAGACTTTACTACATTTTAAAGTTATATCTACTAATACTCTTTTCACATTTCCTTTTTAAGTCCCCCTTTTATACTCTTCAGGAGCATGCTTTTTAATGTAATGTGTGATAACAAAGCTTATTACCATGTGATGCTATGCTAAACAATATAACTTTAAATAACAGTGAAAAATATATTTTTTTAAAGTATGGGAAATCAGTATAGTACAAAGTAGTTGAAATTCAGGAATATTCATGAATTTGAAATGCATGAAAGATGTTGGGTCATTCCATGTCAAGTGATCCAGAAAAAAAAAATTGGTTGCTTGACCATTTTATAATCAAATGATTTTTTGTATGTTGATTCCTACATAATTAGAGTCCAAAAAGACCAATTTTAATTTTTTTTTTTTTTTTATCTTTTTCTAAATTCCGATGTCAGCCATTTTTGTTTTACAAAACATGCTGATTTTTGCGTTTCTAGGGGTTTGCGTTAACTTTTATTACTTGGAACTGGTTAACCCGAGGGTAATGAAACAAAAACCAGTTTATTCAGGAAGATACAGCCTCCAGTACACATTTGAGGAAAATTGTATCCCAAATAGCAAAAATCAGCTTAAAAGTTTGACTTTAAAAATGACAAATTTTCAGTTTTTGAAGGCATATAATTCCCAAAAGGAATCTATTCTCCATATTACTTTTGTGGGGATGTGTTGCAGCTACCTTAATGTACTATATTTACAAAAAATTTCAACCCTGAGATTTGCTTCTTTTAAGAGTTGTGGGTTTCCAAAATCCGAAAATTTCAAAAAAATCCATATTTTGACACCTTATATTGTTGTTGGGGCAAAGTTTAAAAATCTGAAATTTTTACAGATAAACCCTCTATAGTGTATTATATTGCTGTAAAAATTTCATGTTTGATATTTATCTACAAGTCAAGTTAGAGGGCTTTAAAAATCCCATAAAAACGAATTTTTTGCCGAAAATGAGAAAGCATTAATTTGACTAAATATTATTTTTATCATCAATAAATTATAATATGACCTCAAGTAATATTTTTAATTAAAATTACAATTCAAATTAATTTTTATGGCATTTATATTTTCAATTAATGCACCATTTGGTGCATTAATTTTACTTCTTATTTATTCTGTTAAGTTATAACATTATATTATGTCATGTTTCTGTTTATAAGATAATCTCTTAAAATGCTGTAGGCCTAATATACTTATTCAACAAAATGTGTGGATGTTCCGACCTTTTCACAAACTTTTGTGATGGATAGACTTCAACGAACCAAAGCAAGTCTCCAGCGACCGTACACTAAACAAATATTGACACCAGCAAAAATGTTTGAACTTTGTCACGAGCATTTAAAAGGAATTGCCTTCACTTACATAAAAGATGAAGAAATGATTCAACGTCATAAAAATAAACTTCTTGATCGATTTGAAAACTCTGCGGCAATTACTGGTACAATGAGTTTCCATTGTTTTGTTCCTATGTTGGAGAGAAACTTGAAGTGCTTCATTACTTCACAAGCTACGGAATATGAAATTCATTCCACTACAAAAGCTGTACAAATAACACTTCACACAAGAGATTCTGTTGCATGTGTATGTGAAGGTCACTGGCAGAGGTGAATGACATTAGAGATATAAATAAAGATGTGCTTGTAACATTTTATCATCCCTGCCTGTCCAAGAATAGCTTTTAAGAATAAGGAGAAAGATCAGACTTGGGTGCCTATGAACAATGTTTTAAAGAAACTAAGTGCCTTAGAACTACAACAACTACTGGAAGGACACATAACATTTCCCCAAAACTAAGTGAAGGAATATCAAAACTTCTTAATAAATACAAATCAAGGTAGAACGATAAACCTGACTCGCGTGTATAGTATATCCATACTTTTGTGATGTTTTAGTTGTAAATAGTATATCGATACTTTTATTTGAAGTTTTAAAGTGTTTTAACAATGGTAACCATAGTAAAAACTGTGTTATAAAATAAGTGAATAGAGAAGCCTCAATTATACTGTGGAACCTAAAGTGACCATGAAACATATTCAAATTTTTCAACTTCACTATACATTTAAAGTGTGCACAAGCTACTTCATGTAAAAAAGGTAAGTTTATATGTAATAGTAGTTGTATCATATTATAATTTATTAATGATAAAAATCGTACTTAGTCAAATTTATGCTCCATCATTTTTGGCAAAAAATACGTTTTTTATGGGATTTTTAAAGCCCTCTAACTTGACATATAGATAAATAATATCAAACATGAAATTTTTACAGCAATATAATACACTATAGTGGGTTTATCTGTAAAAATTTCAGATTTTTAAACTTTGCCCTAACAAAGACATAATGTGTCAAAATTTGGATTTTTTTTTTGAAATTATCAGATTTTGAAAGCTCGTAGTTCTTAAAAGAAGCAAATCTCGGGGTTGAAATTTTTTAAAAATACAGTACATTAAGGTAGCTACACATCCCCAAAAAAGTAATATGGAGAATAGATTCCTTTTGGGAATTATATGCCTTCAAAAATTGAAAATTTGTCATTTTTAAAGTCAAACTTTGTCGTGCATGTTCAATGGTGGTTCAGTGGTGTATTTCTTCAATTATTACGCAACTTTAGGTAACAATAACAACTTTAATAAACAACAAATAACAGTTTAATTTCCAACCGAGATTGAATCTCAGTTCTTGCCAGTATTATTAGGGCTGGCGACTCCCTTCATTCCAGAACGTAGTCTGACACAATTTCCTTAACACCCCCGAGTTCACAAGTGGGGTTTCAGAGGCCATCTGGTTTTTATTACCAGGGACATTTTTTCCTGTCTTACCGTAAACAAACTCCCTTTTACTTTCTTGGGCTGCTTAGCAGCGCCCTCTATATCATGCTTTTCAACACTCCCCACCTGTGAACTCTTGAGTTCACACAAACAAAATACACAATATTATTCAAAATTATACTCTTACACTACCTGTAACAATAATCAGTATTACCAATTGAAGCACAAAAAATTTAAACACTCACTAAAGAACGTTTAAATA
>BGPR01000787.1:242865-272088 GCA_013235015.1 Araneus ventricosus
TCTATGCTACGTTCAGTTACGTATTGCTCTAGATTTAATGTCCGTTACAGTAGGCTCCTGAAGTTTATGCATCACTTGCCTATGTCATGCGATTTATCAACAACATCAGCGAATCGATAAAATTAAGTGGACAGTTAAGTTGGGATGGATGTTAGATACAGAACTCCACTGGGTAAAATTATCCAAGGCGAACATTTTGAGAGAAGAAATATCAGACTGTCTAAAGGAAAGTTACTGGAGAAGACATCTAGTATTTATTCCTTAACCCCTTCGATTGGATGAACAGAGGTTTTTTTTACGCCTGAAGGGAAGGATGCATTTTCTGATTTCAGTTCAGTGAAAAAACACCCATGCTTATTGCCTAATAAGGATCAATTCAGCCAACTGTGATTTTGGACTCCCATAATAAAGCTCTTCATGCTGGAGTTGTAGCTACTTTAACTCAAATTAGAAAAAAGTTTTTGGATAATAAAAGGTCGGCAGATGTAAAATCTACCCTTGAGTAGGTGCTCTTTATGTAAAAGATACAGGTCGCGTTCGAGACACAAGAAACTGCCCTTTACCACCTGATGCTGTTTTGATCTCACCATTTTCCGTGACAGGACTGATTATCTTGGTCCCTTTTTCCCGCGAAGGTACAGCGAGTAAAGCACTACTTACTTCTGTTCCACGTGTTGCTACCACCTGAGCTCTACATTTAGAAGCGTTCCTTCTATGAATACAGAACAATTTATGACTTCGCGTTCATGAATTTATTTCTGATCGAGTGGACTTTGTTTGATAGCTATATATTGGATAACGCATAAAACATTCAAAATATGCAGACATCAGTGAAAAACTCTGAAATATATCTTTGACATCCAACTGTGCAAAATTTGATTTCCTCCATGGTATAAAGTGGAGTATATTGTTGAAAAGGAGTATGGTGGGGAGGGTTCTGGGAGAAGCATTTCAGAACTATCAAAACATCTCTTAGGAAAATTGTTGGCGGTCTAGTCTCTCATTCAGTGAGTTAGAAACCCTTTTTTATTGAAATAAGGGCCATGATCAATTCAAGACCCATAACATATATCTATGATGATCCTTCCAGGATCCCTCACCACTAACTCTGCACATTCTAATTGTTAAACGTTTGCTTTCTCTTCCAGTCACAAGAGTGTCCAGAGAAAGAACTATGGGTCTAGGAATTCTTTAATTAGAGAGCATAAACATCACAAAATTTGTTGAACCACTTTTGGTATCTTGGAGAAAGCATTACTTGCTTTCTCTAAGATCTATGAATATATGTCCACCAACAAATGTGTCTGGTAAATTTAAAGTTAATGATTTTGTACCATACATGGATGTTACCCCAGGAATATGGACAATGGTAAGATTATAGAAACTCATCCTGGGAGAGATGGTAAGATCCGTTCGTGTCACTGATTAAAACTGCAAGCGTAACTTAAGGAGACCAGGATTAAGTTATTGTATTATCTTGAAGTTAATAATAATGAATAAGAATTGAATATTTGTGCTAGTTTAAATTCCTCTTGAATAAACTATTTATGTTATTCAGTATTCTCTTTATGTGTGGATTTATTTGTGTGATTTTTTTGAAGTTGTTTATTTATATGCTTTTGGATTTTTTGTATAATATTTTTGCATTTTATATTAAGTAATTAAATCCATGTGTTTCATTTTAGTTTATTTAACTTTGGTGTAATTAACATTTAATGCATTCTATTTCAATCGTTTGATCGCTTTGTCTTTATCGGATACCCTCGTATCGTCTGAAGAGCTCCATCCTCTGGAAATGGATAAATGCTCCCTACTGATGGAACTGTCTGGAATCATCGCATGAAGTATCAAGAAAAATATGATTGCGAAACAAATGTAATTTCTTGCACCTAGCGAATTAACGTTGCTTCTGTAGATAGAGTTGAAAATATTTTGAAAGCATTTTATTTGGCTAAAATTTCAGGTTTAAAACATTGAAATCCAAACTTATGGAAATGGATAAATGCTCTCTACTGATGGAACTGTCTGGAATCATCGAATGAAGTATCCAGAAAAATATGATTGCGAAACAAATGTAATTTCTTGCATTTAGTGAATTAATGTTGCTTCTGTAGCTGGAGTTGAAAATGGTTTTGAAATCATTTTATTTGGCTAAAATTGCAGGTTTGAAACATTGCAATCCAAACTTAGCTATTCGCAAAGAAACTTGCTGGAGCAGTCTTTTATAAATATAAATGTTTAACTTTGTCATATATATCGTCTTCCTTCAGGAAGAAGACACTAAGTCCACAAAAGCCTTTTGATGGATTAATGCAGTCAATTAGAATTTGTAATGAATTATTTCGTGATAGAAACCTATTATCTAAACATAAGTAAGCCAACCATAGGAGCTAGAGATCCGTGAAATAATTTTTACTATTCATCATAACGATTGAAAATTAATTAATTTTAAACTGATCACATCTCGAAACTATAGTCTTGGACTCAGTGACTTCTGCCTGAAGAACGACGATAAGAGTATTTTACAACTTGAGAGAATTTTCTCCTTAAGGCTCAACGAAATAAATGAAACAAATTATTTTTATGAAACCAAAACGAAAAGGACGCATTCTGTTCACACAAAATATCACAATTAGAAAGTAAATAAATATTGATAAATAACGGCAAAAGGTAATTTTGACATTAAAGTGTCAAAATTTCAAAATTTAGTGGAAAGGAAGCAACAACAATTTTTAAAAGACAAGGTACATTAAAAATTGATACTCAAAATTGGGTACGAAATCTATAAGGTTGAAAACCAATGACATATTATGGAAATAAAAGAAAAAATTCATTTAAAGATTTTACTTCTTACATGCCACATATTTTGCATGGTAAGGGCCGAAAAACATGAGAAAAACAGACGAAGAATTAGTCCATTATTTTGAATTTAAGCAGAATTAAATGTTTTATTCTAAAGAGAAAATTAGTTGCAGTTTGTCAACATTTCCATCACCAAATAAAACTTTAGTCCTTAATGTCTCAATTTTAACGTCTCAAGTTATATGATCATTGGTTCTCAGCACGTCTGAAATAATTTACAATAGATTGAATGCAAATAATGATTTAAAATTAAAAAATAACATTCATCATTTAAAACAAACGACATATTAGACAGATTGGCCGATATTTGCAAAGATAAGAAAATTGAGATATGTACATCGAATCTTTTGCTATTTCTTAAGAAATACTAAATATTTTTTCTGGAAACACAAACACATTAGCAACACTTACGAAATGTCATATGATGATCTGTTTGGCAGTCTTCTTCTTTCTTATTTGTAACTTCTCTAGTTACGTCGTTCGTTGAGATCCGTAATCTAAGATTCGCGTGTTTGTAATGTTTTCTTCTTTCGCAATAGGATGTAAAATAATTGCTTTTTAACATTTCAACTGATGTTTTGAAAATATCAGGAAGCTTCTAAATTACGTTCTGCTTTTAACAAATATGAAAAGGAAATGAGCAGAAAAAGCGGAATGAACTTTAGCGCGATTTGCTCTAGAAATTGAGCTGGAAGGGAATAAGCGTGGTAGTGCACGAAATCCTTTCTGTCCCTCAAAACAAAACAAGTGTTTTTCGATAAACAAAAACTAAAATTTTCCCACAGGATTTAAATACTATATGTGCTTCATTAAAATTGACAGTTATCCATGTACAAAAGTGAACTAAGATAAGGGAATATATCTGTACTTTATCTCATGAATACACTTTTGATTGTCCTTAAATGAGTAAAAGCAATAAATATTACATAATTGGAATGTGAAAGTAAGTAAAATTGCATAATTGTTGTTGTATTCTACTTATTAATTTGGTAATGTTTTTTTCCCTACTTTTCCGTTAACGGGACCCCCGACAAAATCTAATGACAGTTCGTTAGCAAATGATAGCTTAGATTTGGAGATCTGTTTGCAGTTATTGGCACAAATCGCCAAATTCTAACGATGCATCACCGAATTCTACCGTGAATGTCAGCGTCAATACGGAGTAATAGCCCTTTAAAAAGTCCAAATTGATGGTGGAAAGAAGACATTAAAACATATAGTTTTGAAAATTTGTATACATGTTCGTGAGGGGCCCTAATGAATATACCAAAAGTCCTGTGGCGGCGCTAGCGTCAAGCCACTCATTTATTATTGAGATGTAAAATGTATCTTTTTTATCTGGCAACATTGTTATAATTCCAGATTGTATCCGCGCGATGCGATGCTGTTCGCATAAACTTCCGTCATGTAAATAAGTAGTGTAAATAATGTAAATTAAATGTATATAATTTAAATCATCATTTTATTGCAACCATACACCCAGCACTCTATTTAAACGCCAAATTGGTGACCTCGGAGTTGAATATTACTCTTCTGAGAACGCGTGAGTAATGACTGAACCCAGTGATTCATCGGACGGCAAGGCCGTTTCGCATTCCGAAGTTTCTCGTATTTCTGTGAAAGTGCCTCCGTTTTGGAGAGAAAACCCGGCGATATGGTTTTCGCAATTGGAATCACAGTTTGCTACCAGTGGGATTGTGCAGGATTCTACTAAGTATCACACTGTTGTCGCTTCGGTCGAAACCGAAATTCTTTCGCAGGTTAGTGATATTATTACTTCTCCTCCAAATGATGATATGTACAAAACGTTAAAGGAACGTTTGATTAATATTTTCTCTGATTCTGAGGAGCGTCGACTTAAAAAATTGTTGCAAGATGTAGAATTGGGTGATAAACGCCCGTCTACGCTCTTACGTGAGATGCAGGATTTGGCGGGAAACCGCGTTGGCGATGAACTACTTCGATCTTTATGGTTGCAACGCTTGCCCACACAGATGCAAGCAATTTTAACTACTTCTAGTGATGATCTTAATAAATTATCTATCATGGCGGATAAAATTGCAGACGTAACGTCTGGTAGTGAAATATGCTCTAATCATGTGAAAACGAAAGTACCGGAAACGAGCACTCCTAATGACTGCATTTCAAATTTACAAGCCCAAATAAGTGAACTTTCACTGAAAATTGATAGAATGTCGCAGTTTCGGAGATCCAGAAGCATGAGTCGGCGAAATAATTATCGCGTTCGTTCTGCTGGTCGTAAGGATCAGATGTGCTGGTACCACTTCCGTTTTCGCGAAAATGCTAAAAAGTGTGTCCCACCTTGTAGTTACAAGCAGGAAAACTAGAGGGCCAGACGTTGATGGCGGCCGACGTTAAAGGCCAGAATAATTGCCGTCTTGTAATTCACGATAGACCATCGGGTCTTAACTTCCTAGTGGATACAGGTGCTGATATTTCTGTCGTACCTCCTTCATCCACAGAACGCTGCAAACCAAAATCTTTGTTAAATTTGCTAGCGGCAAACGGCACAAAAATAAATACGTATGGAACTCGAAACCTGTCTCTTAATATTGGTTTAAGAAGAATTTTTCCTTGGTCTTTTATTATAGCTGATGTTTCTAGACCTATTTTAGGCGCTGATTTTTTAACACATTACGGGATAATTATTGATTTGAAATCTAAATCTCTTAAAGATCAGCAAACCACCCTAACTTCTACTGGTAAAATTTCTACCGATAATACCCCATCTATAACTGCTTTAAAGTTATCTTTAAATTTTAACGATTTAATTCGGGAATACAATGATATTTTTGATGATGTTGAGAGATGTCCTATTAAAGTTCAATCTCATAATGTTACTCATGTAATTCAAGCAAAAGGTCCTCCTGTAGGTGCTAAGGCACGACGTTTAGCTCCCGATAAACTAATAGCAGCCAAACAGGAATTTCAAAATTTAATCCATAAAGGAATCTGTAGTCCTTCTACCAGTTGTTGGGCAAGTCCTTTGGTAATGGTAAAGAAATCTGATGGTTCGTGGAGGTCAGGCGGAGACTACAGAGCTCTAAACGCGCAGACCATTCCAGATAAATATCCTATTAGGCATATCCATGATTTCACCTCATATTTGCACGGAAAAACTGTTTTCACAACCCTTGATCTCAAGCGTGCTTACCATCAAGTACCAATGCATGATGAAGATAAGCAAAAAACTGCTATAATAACCCCTTTTGGTTTATTTCAATTTAATTTCATGACTTTTGGTTTACGGAATGCTGCTCAAACAATGCAGCGCTTGATGGATAATGCACTTCAGGGGCTTGACTTTTGTTTTGTTTACATTGATGATCTTTTAATTGCTTCTTCCTCATTGGAGGAACATTTAGATCATTTGAAACAAGTTTTTGACCGACTACGAAAATTTGGTTTTGTTTTAAATCGCGATAAATGTGTTTTTGCTGTGGAAAATTTATCATTTCTTGGCCATAAGATAGATAAATATGGTATTACCCCATTACCCGAGAAAGTTGAAGCCATTTCAAATTTTCCCCGACCCAAAACAATTCAAGATCTGAGACGATTTTTAGGCATGCTAAATTTTTTCCGTCGGTTTTTACCTCAAGCGGCTCAAAAACAATTACCTTTACAAAAAATGTTGGGGAAATGTAAAAAACGCGACAAAACACCACTTAATTGGACTAACGAATCTGACCAAGCTTTTCAAAATTGTATTAACGATCTTAAGGAAGCAACTCATCTGGCACATCCTGACTCTAACGCAGCCATAATTCTAATGACGGATGCATCCGACAGAGCTATTGGTGGCTGTATACAGCAACGCGAAGGCGATTCCTGGAAACCATTAGGTTTTTTCTCCCGAAAACTCAGCACGGCAAAACAAAAGTACAGCGCATATGACCGGGAATTGCTAGCTATTTTTGCATCCATAAAATATTTTCGCTATTTGCTAGAAGGAACTAAATTTACTATTTTAACTGATCACAAGCCAATCACTTATGCTTTTTCACAAAAAATTGAGAAACTGTCGCCACGTCAAATAAATCATCTGAATTTCATTGCTCAATTTACTGTGGATATTAAACATATTAGTGGAAAGGACAACGTGGTAGCCGATGCTCTTTCTCGCATCGAAAGTATTTCCACTTCCCCTCTGGCTTATGAAGATATTGCTCGTAGTCAACAAGACGACGAGGAGCTTGATCTTTTACTTAAGCAGCCTACTAGCTTGAGTTTGCAAAAATTGCAAGTTCCAAATACAGATGTGATGCTATATTGTGATATTTCCACTCAGATCATCCGTCCCTACATTCCAAAAACGCATAGATATCAAGTGTTTCGCAACCTACATGATCTTGCTCACCCTGGTGTGCGTGCCACAGTTAGGCTCATATGCAGCCGTTTTGTTTGGCCTAAGATGAAGCAAGACATTGTTAATTTTACAAGATCTTGCATAGCTTGTCAGAAATCGAAAATCTTTCGCCATGTGCACTCACCGCTCGCGGAGTTCAAAGTGCCAAACCAGCGATTCGTTCATATCAACATTGATCTTATAGGTCCTCTTCCATCATCACAAGGATTTTCCTATTGCCTTACAGCCATCGACAGGTTCTCCAGATGGCCTGAGGCTATGCCACTTACTGATATCCGGGCGGAAACAGTGGCTCAAGCTCTGTACAGTGGTTGGATTTCCCGCTTCGGAGTCCCTCAGCGGATCTCCACGGACAGAGGTGCGCAATTTACGAGTGATGTATTTCACTCCCTGGCGAAAACCTTTGGAATACGTCTCTCACACACAGCCGCTTACCATCCACAGGCAAACGGCGCAATTGAGAGATGGCAACGAACCTTGAAAGCAGCCATCATGTGCCACACGTCCGTTCATTGGGTGTCGGCATTGCCTGCTGTTCTTCTTGGTCTTCGCACCGTCTTCAAAGAAGATCTTCAGTGCTCCCCTGCTGAAATGGTATATGGCGAAAATCTTTGCCTACCAAGTCAATTTTTCGTCCAACAGCCACCACAGGCTGCAGAAAATGGTTTCATAAAGAAACTAAAAACCCATATTCAGCAGTTGCGAGCAACTCCAACATCTAACCATTCTGCAAAACCTACTTTTGTATACAGCGATCTCAGTGTGTGTTCCCATGTCTTTCTGCGTGTGGATGCTGTTCAACCTTCCTTGTCACAACCTTATACAGGACCTTATAAAGTTCTGTCACGAACAAATAAAAATTTCATCATCCTCAAGGATAACAAAAAAGTGACTGTGACTATTGATAGACTTAAGCCAGCTCATCTTTTGTTGGACAATATTAACTCTTCTGAAAGTAAACTTGACTCTCCTGGAGTCGACACACCATCTCCCACTCCTTCAGCAAAGGAGCCTGAAAAATCAGCTATGTCTTTGCCTGAAAAACCACCTATACATACACGTACTGGCCGGCGAGTCCATTTCCCGGTTAAGTATCGAGATTTTGTGTCTTAAAAATTATAGATCCAATTTTTTTTCCCAGGAAGGGGGATGGTGTGGCGGCGCTAGCGTCAAGCCACTCATTTATTATTGAGATGTAAAATGTATCTTTTGTATCTGGCAACATTGTTATAATTCCAGATTGTATCCGCGCGATGCGATGCTGTTCGCATAAACTTCCGTCATGTAAATAAGTAGTGTAAATAATGTAAATTAAATGTATATAATTTAAATCATCATTTTATTGCAACCATACACCCAGCACTCTATTTAAACGCCAAAGTCCCATGTAATGGGGGTGAGTTTGAGCTGCCATCTTGGATTTCATCGCCTTTTTCAGTTTTTCCTGAATATCTCGAAAATTATTCTGTTTCCAAATTACAATTGATTTAACAAATAAAAGAGCGATAAATTCCCTACAAATATATAATTTTATTTTTTGTAGCTTTAACAGTTTCCCAGATAATGCATCTAAAAGTTTGCCGCCATCTTGGATTTCATCCCCCTTTTTTAGTTTTTCTTGAATATCTGGAAAACTATTCTTATTTTCAAATTACAAGCAATACAAGAAATTAATGATCTTAAAATTCCCAACAAAAATATGGTTTTATTTTTTTTTCTAGCTTTAATAGCATATTTTTGCTTTAATAGCTAGGAACAGACTACGGTATTTCAATCAGTACTAACCCTATCTACAAAACCGGCATAATTAAATAGTTTCAAGCCATAATATGTTTTTCAGATCATCTATCTATATACAAATACTGATAATCCGAAACTGTTTCATCTAGAGGGAGAACTCATCTATTTCGAAATCACCCTGACAAGCCATAGCTTTGCAGGTGATCCGAGAACTTGCGAGAAGGCTGTTGTGCATGTTCAATGGTGGTTCAGTGGTGTATTTCTTCAATTATTACGCAACTTTAGGTAACAATAACAGCTTTAATAAACAACAAATAACAACAGTTTAATTTCCAACCGAGATTGAATCTCAGTTCTTGCCAGTATTATTAGGGCTGGCGACTCCCTTCATTCCAGAACGTCGTCTCACAATTTCCTTAACACCCCCGAGTTCACAAGTGGGGTTTCAGAGGCCATCTGGTTTTTATTACCAGGGTCATTTTTTCCCCTCTTACCCGTAAACAAACTCCCTTTTACTTTCTTGGGCTGCTTAGCAGCGCCCTCTATATCACACTTTTCAACACTCCCCACCCGTGAACTCTTGAGTTCACACAAACAAAATACACAATATTATTCAAAATTATACTCTTACACTACCTGTAACAACAATCAGTATTACCAATTGAAGAACAAAAATTTTAAACACTCATTAAAGAACGTTTAAACAGCATTAAAATGTTAATCACACTTATAAACTAAATGAAAAAAATAAACTAAAATGAAACACATGAATTCAATTATTTAATATAAAATGTAAAAATATTATACAAAAATCCAAAAGCATATAAATAAACAACTTCAAAAAAATCACACAAATAAATCCACACATAGAAAGAATACTGAATAAATGATAAATATGTTACTCAAGAGGAACTTAAACTATCACAAACATTAAATTCTTATTCACTATTATTAATTTCAAGATTGTACAATAACTGCACTGGTCTCCTTAAGTTACTGTTTGCAGTTTTAATCAGACAGGAACGGATCTTACCATCTCTCCCAGGATGAGTTTTTATAATCTTACCCATTGTCCACATATTCCTGGGGTGACGATCGTCATGTACAAGTACAACATCATTAACTTTAAATTTACCAGGCACATTTGTTAGTGGACATATATTCATAGATCTTAGAGAAAGCAAGTAATGCTTTCTCCAACGATACCAAAAGTGGTTCAACAAATTTTGCTGATGTTTATGTCTCTTAATTAAAGAATTCCTAGACCCAATTAGTTCTTCTCTGGACACTCTTATGACTGGAAGAGAAAGTAAACGTTTACCAATTAAGAAGTGTGCAGGAGTTAGTGGTGAGGGCTCTGAAGGATCATCATAGATATATGTTATGGGTCTTGAATTGATCATGGCCTCTATTTCAATAAAAAGAGTTTCTAACTCACTCAAGGAGAGACTAGAACGGCCAACAATTTTCCTAAGAGATGTTTTGATAGTTCTGAAATGCCTCTCCCAGAACCCTCCCCACCATGCTCCTTTTTCAACAATATATTTCCACTTTATACCATGGGAGGAAATCAGATTTTGCACAGTTGGATGTCGTATAGATTTCCAGAGTTTTCTCAATTCGACGTTCGCACACTTGAATGTTTTTGCGTTATCCGAGTATATAGTCGAGCAAAGTCCACGACGAGAAATAAATCTGCGGAACGCAAGCAAAAATTGCTCTGTATTCATAGAAGGAACAAGCTCTAAATGTAGAGCTCGAGTGGTAGCACAAGTGAACAGAAGTAAGTAGTGTTTATCATTGCTACCTTTCGTGAAAAAGGGACCAGCATAATCAAGTCCTGTCACTGAAAATGGTGGTGACATCAAAACACGATCAGGTGGTAAAGGGGCAGTTGTGTTCCGGGACGCACCTTGTATCTTTTGCACAAAGAGCATCTATTCAAGGTAGATTTTACACACTGCCGACCTTTTATTATCCAAAACTTTTCTCTAATTTGAGTTAAAGTAGCTTCAACTCCAGCATGAAGAAGCTTATTATGGGAGTCCAAAATCACAAGTTGGCTGAATTGATCCTTATAAGGCAATAAGCATGGGTGTTTTTCACTGAACTCGAAATCAGAAAAATGCAATCTTCCCTTCAGGCATAAAAAACCCTGTTCATCCACGAAGGGGTTAAGTGAATAAATACTAGATGTCTTCTCCAGTAACTTTCCTTTAGACAGGTCTGATATTTCTTTCTCAAAATGCTTCCGCTGGATAATTTTTACCCAGTGGAGTTCTGCATTCAATATCTCATCCGAACTTAACTGTCCACTTAATTTTATCGAGTTCCGTTTGATGTTGTTGATAAATCGCATGACATAGGCAGTGATGCGATAAACTTTCAGGAGCCTACTGTAACGGGATAAATCTAGCAGAGTAGGAATTTCTGCATTTTTATCCGAAACTTGAAGAGTGTTGACTGGCTGTGATCTTTTCTCGTTCAAAACGCTCTCTTCATCAATTTCTCTCTGCTGTTTCATCGGCCAATCACATTCAGATTGAGAAAGCCAACTAGGTCCATGTGACCAAAGGGAACTTTTCACAAGCTTAAATGCGCTTTCTCCCCGAGACAACAGATCAGCCGGATTTTCTTTGCCACTGCAATGAAACCATTGCCCAGGATCAGTAAGAGTCTGAATTTCAAAAACTCTATTTGCCACGAAGGGCTTCCAATTTCTACTGTTTCCCTTAATCCAATGGAGAGTTATTTGACTGTCACTCCAAAGGAATGTTTTTTTGCACAGTTCAGGGAACATGCCAGTCAAATATTTTGCCAATTTGGCAGCTGCTAAAGCCGCCATCAGTTCTAAACGAGGAAGAGTCAGCGGTTTAAGCGGAGCCACTCGACCCTTAGCAGCAATGAAACTGGTACAATTATCTTTTTTGTCATGTAAATATCTAAAATATGCTACAGCACCATAGGCTTTAGGACTGGCATCTGCAAACACGTGAAGGCTGACTTCAGATTTCTCGCAACCTTTAAAGTATTTCCTGGGTAATGACATTCTTTCAAGTTCATTCAATTCGGATCACCAAAGTATCCACTCATTTTTAATTTCTGGAGGAAGGGCTTCGTCCCAATCCAGTCCCAAAGTCCAAATTTTTTGTAGCAAGATCTTCATTTTCATTATAAAGGGTTGCGATACTCCTATTGGGTCGTAAACACTTGCCACAGTTTGTAGGATTATTCTTTTTGTGGCTTCAGAAATGGTGTCTAAATTTTTATTTAAGAATGCACAGTTTAATTTAATTACATCTGTTTCAGAAATCCAAATCATGCCCAAAAATTTTGATTCCCTTGTCAATCCCACTTTATGGCCTTTCTCAATCCACAAGGAATTAAGTTCCTCGCAATTAGACTTAATTTTCTTAAATCCATCCCCGCGTCTTTAAAGATGTTAACCGCGTCTGTAGATAATCGACATGCATCTTCGATTGTATCAGAACCGTAATACAGGTCATCTACATATAGCGAGGAATTCAGCATTTCAAAACATTCCGGGTTTACACTCTTATACTTTTTAATATGGTATTTTATTGTCATAGCCAAAATCGCAGGACTGCAACAAAGTCCGAATGGAAGACGTTTAAACCGCAATGTTTTATATCCTTGTTCATTGTCTCCGAACCAAAGAAATTTCAAGTAATCCCGATCCTTTTCTGAAATCCCTATCATTAAAAATGCCTTGGCTATATCTCCGCTAAAAGCAATTTCAAACTTACGAAATTTCAAAATCATATATAAAACAAGTGGAGATAAATTAGGTCCAACGTCAAGTATATCATTTAAAGAATTTACGCCCTTAGATCTAGAAGAGCTCGCGTCATAAACAATCCTACAACTGGTAGTTTCATTGGGTTTAATTATTTCCCTATGGGGCATGAAATATGACGATTCCGTTATTTCCTGTGAACATTCCTCAACTATACCCTCATTTATTTGTTCTTCGATTACGTTTTTATATTGCTGAAAAATCTCCGGATATCTGTTAAGTCTATTTCTGAGATTTTTAAATCGTCTCAATGCTACCTCGAAATTATTTTCTAATTGTCCCATTTCAGATTTCCATAGTAAACCTACAGAATATCTATCACCCTCTAAACGTATTCCCCTCTCGAAACACTCAATCATTTCCTTTTCCTCATTAGATATAGCCGAGTTCTCAGACAGGCACATAAAATCTAGATCCCACAACGACCTCAGTGAATCCTGTACACAAGAGAAGTTCACTATTGCGCTGTTCTGGTAAACAAATTCTCCCTCCCCATACTGAAGACCTACTGGCATCCATCCGAAGATAGTTGACACTGCATAGAGTTCCCTCCCCAGCTGCACGTTGCTCCCTTTTACAATCTGCCAAAAGTAATCGACGCCTATTAGAATTCCTACTTCAGTTAGACCACTGCAACTTTCAGCGGCCAGTAACCCTAGTTTTTTCATTTGTTTATTTGTAGAACTGGAAGGGGTCGTAAGGGGAGCTGCTGTTATAACGTCCGTTACAAGGCTGCAAATCTTTATTTTGTTTTCTTGTTTTTTATCCGAAATGAAGAATTCGACGACAGGATACGAGTGGGGAGATGCTTCGTTCATTCCGAACGAAAAAACAGAAAGTCTTTCTTCTCGGACAATCTTTAAGTTCAGTTTTTTCGCCAAACTAACATGAATAAAACTCCGCGTGGCGCCACAGTCAAGAATTAAATTAGTTACCTCCGTTTTATCATTACAGTAAGCTAATACTGAGCATGTTTGCAATAAAGTATTTTTCTTACAAGAAATGTAGTTACATGGAGTAACAGAAATCGTTTTTTCGTTAGGAGAGTTTTGTTTCTCATCTTCTGAAGTTTCTTGCGCGTTCTCAGATGACTCACTTTTATTTTGACTTGAAACCGCTCGCGTTTTGTTTCGGTTATAGTTGTTTGTACTGACTCATGATGCGATTTCAGACCGCATTTCGGACAATTACTTTTATTCCTGCAATTTCTACCAACATGAAATTTCCGGAAACACACATAGCAGCGGTTGTCATTACGCAATTTATACAATTTTTCGCTAACACTTTTATCACAAGAAACTGAATTATGATATTTATCGCAAAAGATGCATGTACGACTATCAACAGCATTAAAACTAGCAGCCGTGGGTACATTTCTAGAAAATTTCTTATTATCAAATTTTGCATGTTCAAAACGTGGAGGCGAGGTGACCTTTTTCTCTTGACACAGTAAATAAGTCGATTCGCGACATTCAATTTCATTTTTTAGAAAATCTAATAAATCGGATACACATATTTCATCTTTTGATTTTTTCTTCCGATTAAATTCCAGAACAAATTCTTCCGGAATGGATTTTAACAACAGAGGTATTAATAACTGACCAAATGAACCTTTTGTTACACCTTGTGCCTCCAAATTCCGAACAGCAATTTCGATTTCATCATATAATCTTCGCAATGCTTTAACATTGCTTGCACTCTTTACGGATTCTAAATTCAACAATTTATTCATAAATTGACTCACAATTATGTCCTTTTTACCAAATCTCTCTTTTAAAGTTTTTATACACTCATCATAGTTTTTTTCATTTAATTCTAATGAAGCTACTACATCACTTGCTGCACCTATGAGTAATGTTTTGAGATACGCAAATTTTTCTACCTTATTAAGACTTTCATTTTTATCTATAGTACTTTCATAACTGTTCCAAAACTCCGTGAATTTTTTAGGGTCGCCTGAATATTTTTCTAACACTAGTTTTGGCAGTTTTACTGAATTTTGAGGTTTCACCCTGCTTTCATCTAATTTTTTATTACTAGTTTTCTCCTTTCTTAACACTCGATTAATTCTTTTTATGAAGCGGGAGCACTTTTCTTGGTATTCCTCGGACGTAACAACATCCGCTTCCACGGACTCTGTATCAATCAATTTATGAATACCCTCGTCTAATTTTTTTAGATCTGTTTTCTTTTCTACTAATATTTCACATGATTCCTCTAAATCATCACTATCTTCCAAGTTTAAACTATCATCTATTTTATTTAATAATTTAGAGATTAAAGTTCTTAAAGTAGTTCGCTTCTTTTTTAATTTTTCCAAATCGTCTGCCATTCTTTACATAAATGTACCCAAGACTGTTCTTTATTAAATCAAATACTTTAAAAATCAAACTAAGTTATTTCGAATTTCTTACCTTTTTGTCTTTTAAAGTTCGGGCATGGCCTGGATCCTCAATTACTCATTGGAATCCGTTTCCCGGCAATATGCACCATGTTGTGCATGTTCAATGGTGTATTTCTTCAATTATTACGCAACTTTAGGTAACAATAACAACTTTAATAAACAACAAATAACAACAGTTTAAATTCCAACCGAGATTGAATCTCAGTTCTTGCCAGTATTATTAGGGCTGGCGAC
The DNA here is from genome assembly GCA_013235015.1 of Araneus ventricosus. NCBI lineage: Eukaryota > Metazoa > Arthropoda > Arachnida > Araneae > Araneidae > Araneus > Araneus ventricosus. The sequence continues at coordinate 258,313 of BGPR01000787.1, forward strand.
TCCCTTCATTCCAGAACGTAGTCTGACACAATTTCCTTAACACCCCCGAGTTCACAAGTGGGGTTTCAGAGGCCATCTGGTTTTTATTACCAGGGACATTTTTTTCCTGTCTTACCCAGGGTTCGTACGCGTCCTTAAAAGTCCTTACTTTTACATTTAGTCCTTACAAATCCTTATTTTTATGCCCCATTTTTAAAAAGTCCTTACTTTTTACTCTGCCATTATTAAAAAATTTAAAATTTCACCGATTATTAGGTTTTTTTAATTCCTCCTTCTTGGCGGCTCTAATCTCGGTCGACGTGGCTCTCGCGGAATGGGGTGGGGGGACGACACTGCTCGCGTTCCACGAATACATATCCATCGCATACACTTTGGGAAATAAGGGAGGAGTTACAGATGGCCTTTATTATTATTTTTATCCATAGGAATGATTGTCAAAAGTGCTGTTACCATTTTTAGAACAGTATCAAAGTGATAAACCTTTACTTCCATTTTTTGCCAGTGATGTTTTTAAAACTTGTTAATGATTGCATTCAACATTTCAAAATTTTGAAACCAGAGAATGAAAGAATTGAGAAACCTGAGACTTTATGCAAATTCAACTTCAGTGACCCAAACTTGTATAATGATAAAAGTTAAGCGTATTTAGGATTTTCTGCAGAGCAACTAATAAAAGAAAGGAATTAGCAGGCAAGGATGTTTTCACACTCAGACAGGATAGTCGGAAAAACATCATAACAATGATAAAACATTTCACGCAGAAATGCTCTGTGAATTACGCACTAGTAAGACCTGCGATTTGCATTGATCCACGAGTAATGGCTGGATATCCCGAAAAAGCACAGGAAAAAATGAAAAAGGTATTGATTGTGTTGTCGCAAAATAAACGTATTTTGGAAAAAGATTGCGACGACATTTTGTTACTCTATGCAGATTTTCTGTTAAATATTGTAAAGCCAAATTCATTTGAATTTACTTCTTTCAATCCAAAGAGTGATTCCCTTGATACTTCTTTACAAACTTATTTTAACAATAATCATTATGAAAAAGTTTGGAAGATTATCAAAATGGTATTAAAACTGTCACATGGACAATGAGGTTTTTCGGTGAACAAGGCCCTGGAAATAGAAAATTTGAAAGATGTTTCATATATTTCCCAGCGTGTAAATCATGAATTTATTAAGCTGTCTGGGGCTATTTATGACTTAAAAATTACTAAAGAAATGAGGACGGCTGCCACCTCAGCTAGAGCAAAATACATGCAGTATTTAGAAAGTGAAAGATCCAAAGAAAAGACTGAAACAAAACAACTGAAACGAAAAGCTTTAGAGGAGGAAATAGATTTTTTAAAACAAAAGAAAATGTTCCTCCAAACGGACATACACCAAACAAATGAGAAAGCAAATGATTTAGCTAAGGAGGCTGAAAAGTCAAAGGACATAAATTTATTTATTCAATCACATGAACTAAGAAAAACAATTTCTGAAAAAGAAATTAAAATAAATACCTTGGATGTAAAATTGAATGAAAAAAGTTTGGAATTAAAAGATATTTAATTTGATTACCAGTTTCATGGGGTTTTTTTTCATCAATTTATTAACTCATTTTTAGGAGTTTTGTTGTGTTAAATTTGTAATGTATCTTCTATGTAATTTATCATCTAATAGGATGAATTTGCAAAAATGAGACATTTTATTTAAAAATGCGTGCGACAGTTCGTTAAGTTTATTCAATTTAGAGGTCCTTATTTTTTGGTTTTTTTTAGTCCTTAAAAGTCCTTGATTTTCTTTTAAGGAAATGTGTACGAACCCTGTTACCGTAAACAAACTCCCTTTTACTTTCTTGGGCTGCTTAGCAGCGCCCTCTATATCACGCTTTTCAACACACTTTTAAGCTGATTTTTGCTATTTGGGATACAATTTTCCTTAAATGTGTACTGGAGATAATAAAGGCTGTATCTTCCTGAATAAACTGGTTTTTGTTTCATCAACCTCGGGTTCAACAGTTCCGAGTAATATAAGTTAACACAAACCCCTACAAACGCAAAAATCAGCATGTTTTGTAAAACAAAAATGGCTGCCATCGGAATTTAGAAAAAGATAAAAAAAATTAAAATTGGTCTTTTTAGACTCTGTAATTATGTAGGAATCAATACACAAAAAATCATTTGATTATAAAATGTTCAAGCAACCAGCTCTGGATCACTTGACATGGAATGATCCTGTTCCATTTTAGAATGTGAAGCATAAATCAAAATACTTGTTATAGATCTCTGAAATAAATGTTTTGTCATATACTTAACCTTTATTAAAATACTCTCTCCTGAGATTTTAATACATTTACATACAATAATTTCAAAATTAACACTTTCAAAGACACAGATTGTTATTGTAACAATATATTAAAATTTTCTTTGAAAAATAAGTTTTAGGATCAATATTCCTGAAGCAGTGTGTGCAGTTTTGTGTTTTATCACCAACAAAAAATTCTATGCAACTATAAATTGTAGATATTATATTTTAACAAAAAAAATGTCTGGTACAGATCTTTGAAAATGCATCATATATTGCAGTGGAACCTTGCTTAACAAGCACCTCTCATAATGAGTAATTCGCATAATGAGCAAAACAAATTGTAAAAAATGACCAACTAAAATACTCTTATACCTATCTCATGGCACTAATCAAAAGTATAGTTATTCAAATATATTTAACTTAAATTTTGGATTATTACATTAAGCATAGTGTGAGAATTTAATGAAAAGTGATTGAATGTATGCAAAATAATATTTAATTGAAATGTAATGGGCACTAGGATGTATTATTATGTTTACATATACCATTTTTTTAAAAGACTAAATATTAGCGATTTCATTTACATGTGTGGAATTTATATATCTGGCTCATACATATCTATTGGAATTGCTACTAATATGCATGTGAAACTGACTGTTACTAAAACAGTGCTTCTGCATATTTTCTCATTTTTTAATCTAGTCCAATTTTATATTTTGTTTATGTAATCTTACTGTTTGTTCTTTTTTTGTACTGTAGAGGCTGTTCATTTTTAAGTAAATGTATACAAGCTGAAAGGGCTGGTGTACTAGGAGTAATGATTTGTGATAATGATATCTCCAATGATGACCAGTACATTGATATGATTGATGATACTACGAAAAGGAATTGTTCAATACCAGCAATGTTTATTTTAGGCAGAGATGGGCAAGTGTTATGCATTTAGTATTAAATTTGATTTGTTTAAGTGATTTAAAAGTAAATGATGTAAAGTAAGCTTCATTTTTTTAAAAAATGAAGATTTAGAATTTTTTTTATAAATGTTACAATTGAAGTCTAAACTTATATTTTTATTCAAAAAATAAAAATCAAATTTATACAAACTAAAAACTATTTTTTCAGAATTATATTTTATAAGCCAATACCTTTTTGAATTGTTTTCAAAAAGCTTAACAGGCATGTATTGAATCATGTTCAGATTTTACATCAATTGATCTAAAATGGTAATTCCCCCCCACCACCACCAATTTGAAGAGATGTTAGATTCTAACGATCATAAAATGTAGAGTATTAAAAATATTTTGTTTATAACAAACAAAGCATTTTGTGAAAAATGTTTTTTTAGTTGTTCTTCTAAAACTTGTTCAAATAATTTTCCCATCATTACCTCAATACATTCCAGCGTTAGAATTTTGCATATTTTATGCAAGCTGAATAAGAATTGTTTCTTGAAAAATTCTTGTATCCAAGAAGCAGTTCTTAAAATCACTGTTCTACTGTGAAAAATAGACTTAAAAAAAGCTTTCTTAAAATAAAGACTTTTGAGAAAGAAATTATTTTTTAATTGGCTTTGTATAAGCAATTTATTTAGATTTAAAAAAAGAAATGTTCGTTACTTTCTATACGAAATAAAATTTGTTACAAAAATTATTGATATTGAATCATGTTATGCAGTGATTAAAACATTTTATGGAGTTGGCTTAGCTTTGAATCTCCAAGTATTGATTTGTTCACTGAATTTTGCACTTTAAAGCATTTAAGATCTATCATACAAGTATTTCACTTATATTAAATGTAAATATTTGAAATATCTTGTGTTTGGAAAGTATGTTCATTTTCATATTTATTTATTATGAGAACTTCTGTCATTAAGTCTGCATTTTCAACTGCTATCATTCAGACAAAGAATACTTCTGGAAGTAGACAGTATATGGACATAAAATATTTTCTGTTCTTTGGAAATTTTTTTTTTATAATTGATGTCAACAATGTGTACCTTTTTTACATGATCACTGATCATTACACTCAGTTGAGTTAAAAACAAAATTCTGAATTTTAAAAAAATAAAGTGCAAATACTTTATCATATGTTTCAAACCATCTTCTCATTCTTCAATGACAGATTTTTATTTTCTCTTTCAGATTTATGATCAAGAAAAATCTGAATACGCACAATCTAATGAGAGCTATTATAAATATACCTGTAAATATGACTCATGTTTTACCACATCAACAAAAGAAACCACCATGGATTTTATGGTGACCATATACTTTTTGTACATAAACTTTTAAAGACGATATAAATAAATTGATTGTATTTAAATGGGGTGAAATTTGCATCTTTTTTTAATAAAATGAAAGCCTTAAATTGCATTAAAAATCTTCATATTTTAATAAAAGTGAAATTTGATTTGTAAAAAAAAATGTAAATTGCAGTTCCTATTTCATATAGTTATCTGCAAACTCATTTTGAACATTGTGTAATGTGAAATACACTAACAACTTCAGAAAATATGCACAACTTTTTACTTATATAAATTTCTTAACATAACAAGAAAATATGTACAACTTTTTACTTATATAAAAGCGAAGCAGAAGTAAATATTTTTTCAATATAAAAATGAGAGCTGTACTCAAAGACAGGCCAAGAAGCTAACAGAGATTACGCTATGCTTCTGGCGCTGCACCGATGAATGACGTAGTTGGGGTTACTTTCTATTAGAATTCGCCAACAATCAGAAGTAGATTTTCTTTGCTTCATGTGCGCCAACGTTTCGTTCTCAGAGCAAAAAGAGGAAGTTGCTTGGATCGATTTTTTTTACTATTACATTGTTTTTAAGTACATAATTGTGCATTATTAATTAAAGGAAGCCTGAGAAATATCAATAGCATAGACACTTGACACTATATTTAAAATTGTATACAGCAGAAGATTCTATGCAAAAAAAAAAAAGATTGATTACACCATCCATGCTTTCCTGTTATCTTGAAATAAAGGATGCATAAATTTTTTAATAATTAAAAGGAAATTTAATAAAAAAAACTAAAATATTTACAATGAATAATGCTCGAATTACAACTTAAATTTTAAATTATATATTCAGTAAAACTTTTTTTTTCCACTCTTGTAATACGGAGTTTTGAGAAGTTAAGGTATGTACATTGAATGTTTTATATTATACAGCATAACTGAAAGCTTCATATTCTATTTTAAATATTTTTCTTAGAACTCTTATAATATTGTTCATTGTATGCAAATATTTTTTGGATAAATTTGCGCACAAATGAATCCGTTAAATCTAGAGTTTAACATTTAGAATAAAAATATTCGGAGCACTTTTCCTAGCTGAACTCTGCAAGACTTTGCCCCTCTTATTTTTTTGGAACAAATTTCGTGCTACTTTAATTATTTGCGAGTCTGAATTTTTAAATCCATCCATAATAAGCTTGCAGAGACTATTCAATTTGTTTGATAAGTATCAGCTCTTCGAACGTCTGTGGACAACCACCCCAAACTTTTCTTTGACCACCACTGTAAGACTGGGGAAAGAGGGGTGCAAAAGAGAGTTAGCTGACGTAAGAGGTTGAGTGAATGACCAAGGAGGGAGACCAAGGCCATGGCCGTCCAGGGTTGTATGGTAAAAGAGCGGCGATGCTTTTGAAACTTTATGTACATAATTATGTGTGCATATCATATTCTAACCTAGAATGTAAAATTAGATGTACAGAAATCCATCCCAATCTCATATCTTAAAAGCAACCGAATCATAAACAAAACAAATTCCTACGTTTTGGAACTGAATAATCGACACAATTTTGGCGGGAATAATAAGCTACGGTTAAAGAAAATCTGTTTCCGCATTTTTTTAATGTTGGGAAAATTATTGAATATTGGAGAAAATGCCAATAACGCAACCTTTTGTTTTACTTTTCCTCTTTTTTTCAATATTTTGTCTCATTTGTACTCTTTTTCATTACGATATATTTTTATTTTCATTTGATTTCTTGGAGTTTTTTGCATCGCCTTCATATTTCACTTTTCATATATTTCAATTTTATTTTGATGTATATTGTTAAATATATGTACAAAAAATTATGCAAATACTGAAAAAACATAAGATCAATAAAAGCAGCGATATTTTAGAAGTTGCTACCATATAAAAATGATACAGAAATGAATTAACAGCAATAAATTATGTTACATTTTCTGAGTAATCATAATCACGCCAGCACCAAGAGAGATTATTCGCCAAATGTGATCTCCGAAGAGACAGAGAAAAAAAGCTTTTCCCCCGAATGCTCCCAAGGTTATTTGGTCCCTCGTAATTTCCGACAGAAGACGAGGAAAAAAGATTTAAGAAATTAAATAACATACGTTTTGAAAATAGATTTTTATTGCAGAGAATATCGGTTTTTGTTATTTAAAGCAAAAGTCTGTTGAAATATGTCAATTACTTTTAAAATGCATTAGAATAACTGCAGGACTATTTCACTTGGCGGAAGAATACCATCCATAGCTTCCACTATATAACATTCTTGAGTTGTCTTCGACTATAAAAGCTTTCATGAATAGTCTTCCGCACCAGTAGCATAGCAATGGAAATATCGGCCAAAGAATAATATTTGTGTTTGCCTCCACTGAGACATTCATTCGTCTTGCCACAGAGAAACTTGCTACTATTTTATCTTCAGTCTCTGGTCTTGGGTATCTCCTTTTTGCTCCCTGTCAAACTGCCACTGATCTGCAGAATGCTTTTCATTCATTTTGAAATATCAGAATATTACAAATACTATAGATAAATATGTCCCGAAGTAAGTAGTTTGATGACAGATGAATACAGATACAACTTGTCAGTGCTTTTGAGGAAGAGTATTTGCACTCTATCCTTAAAATATTTTGATTATACATAAAAAAAATACTTCCATTATCTATTTTAAATTTCCTTCGTTCCAAAGAAAGCAACAGATAAAATTTTTTAATTCAGTTTTTATTTTATTTAAGATTAATATGTACACACAAGGTTAAAAAAACAGTCATCCAAACATAAATCTATAGGAGGCTCTTGACAGCTTTTAATACACTATCTGGATTTGGCTTTTCAGCAACTTTGCAGAGATTCATTTTAGCATTCTTAATTGCTTGCTCGGTTGTTGGCCCAATCGCTATGCACTAGAACAAAATAAATATTTTAAATTTTTTGTAGGTACATGACATTTACAAAATGTTTTTAAAAGCCAACTTACTTGAGGTTCCTTTGTTTTCTCCAAGAACTTCATAATTTTGTTGCTAAATTCTACTCCTGATGGACTAAAAAACACAATGATATCTGGAATACCCTGAAATAATATAGATGATAATTATAGAGTTTTGAATTTGAATGTTGCATTTTATATATATATCAGATTACACATCTCATTATTATGATGACATTAAGCATTTTAATTGTGACGTAGCTGAGGCAAAAATTCCTGTATAACTGTAAAAGGAATAACTGAAAATATGTTATTTTTATAATGGAAATGAGATGTCCTTCTTTAAGAACTTTCTTGTAATTCAGTAATGTTGAATTTTCCTCTTAAGTAAGTCTTAATTATGTTATTAATTGTACAGCAAGCAGAATAAAGGCAAATAAACCTTTGAAAGTGATCAATTCAAATAATTAATTTATTGGATATTATTAGGCCATAATGAAAGATATTAACTTTTAGATGCACTGGATATCAGTTTATATTACTTGCTTGAAGACATGAACGATCAGAAATAATTTAAGAGATTATAGTGTGGTGTACTGTTGCAACATTTCAAGAAGCTTTTCTGCTTTATATAGTAGATAAAAAGTAAGATCGGTGAAAAGTTTCACATTTCTGTTGCTATGAAAGATCTTAAAGTTCATGTATTTACAAAGAAGAATGAAGCCTTCAAAAATGTATTAACTGTATAATGTTTTGCATGATCTGTGTCATGCATGATGCAGTACATGACTTGCATCATACAATTATATTCTATTAATAGTTTGATCTTTTTTAAACAACTTTGTTTAAATTTTATATTTAGAATTTCCCAACACTTTAACCTAAAAGAAAAAATTTTAACTCCTAATCTGTGTTAATTCACAAAAAGTGACTTTGATATAAAATAGAAAACTTTTAACTTAGTTTTTAACTTTTATTACTAAAATTAATTAGATTAAAGGCATTAAAATAAAATAACATGTGAAATATGTCCAAACAGGTATTCCAAACTTTGACATTAAAAAAGTGCCATGATGTCAATGAAGAGCCTATAAACAATCTCATGATATAGGCAGCATAAATAAATAACCGACTGCTGCTTTTGCAAATTAGCAATATTTGATGTTTAATTACATTCAAGAATGTCAAGACAGGTTTTACAATAAAATTCGTATTACAGTGACATGTAATTACGGTTATTTTTAAATAGAAATAAAGTGGGCAATGTGCAGATCAATAAATAGAAGTTAATATAAACTGTGTTTTTTGAGAAAAAATCTTGAAAATTTCTTGAACTGACAAAAAATAGTTTTTACAGCACTAATTTCCTGAAAATGCAGTGGCAGCAACCTTGGGGGAGAGAGACTGCCCTTCCCACTTTTTTGGGGAAAAAAAAAATTTCATTTTAGCTGTCTAAAAATAGTAATTATAAAAAAACAATAGTATCTGGGAAAGCTAGCTAATTTTGTAACTAAATTTTTAGGTTTTGTTGTCTACCCCCTATAATCCGGGGTACTTTTAGGTGTCTATAAATGTTTTGCCACTCAATCGCCGCCACTGTGAAAATGTCATGTTAATAGTGTAGAGGATATGTTTATCTCTCAAGAATTTAGAAATTTTTTATATGGCAACAGGGCCATGACCTGATATATATTTAAGAAAAGAAACATTAAAAATTTTATCCCATATGACATCTTCATTCTATTGTTTTGAATAAATGTCAGTGATATATGCTTCAAAAAATGTAGCTAATAAAAAATTTCTGAACTAATATCAAGTAAAACCCTAAAAAATTTATAGCAATCATTTGATATACAGAGTTTTCACTCTAATCATGACCCAGTAGCTAACTTTTAAATCGTTCAAGATAGGCATACACTTCCAGCTGGAAAAATGGTTTAAATGATGTCAAAAATTACATTTTATGTTATTTGAGTCGATAAATGTGATACTGAAAAAATTATCAAGTCTAAATTTTTATACAGTTCCCCAGTCCCTTTAGTCACACTTTTGACAGACTAATATTTTTAACAAAAAAAGTTCCACTCTTCTGTAACTAAAACTGACTGAGTTATGAAGTTTTGAATTTCATTATTTTAGACAATTTCAATGGCCACCTTGAGGAAGATCCACCAATCAACGGAGCCGCTTCCTCAAGGCAGCTGTTGATTGGCCTAAAATGATGAAATTGAAAAAACCATAACTGGGTCACTTTTGGTAACTTTTTTTGTTTAGTCTGCCAAAAATATTTTACTTAATATGACCAGTAAGAATGACAGGACTTTATAGAAATTTAGAATTTGTAATTTATTCAGCATCATATTTATTGACTCAAACAACATAAAATATAATTATTTACCTCATTTAAAGCATTTTTCCAATTGGAAGTAAATGCCTATCTCTAATGGTTTAGAAGTTAGCTATTGGGCCATAATTACAGTGGAACCCTGTCTGAATTCTGTCATCACATTTTCTCAATGAATCCTTTAGTTTTAACAATGTAAAATCAGCACTGTACATATTTATCGATATTGGTTACAAATCTAACTCTGCCTTCATCTTTTTAAACAGTTTATATCAAAATAATCTGCTAATATGAGTTTTCACAGAAAGATAATAATTGTAATGTTACTATGTTTAAGAAAAATAGGTAAAATTTTAATATAAATTCCATGCCAGTTTCACTGCTTGCATCCTAAAAGAAGTTTGAGGGATCAAGATATTCCAAAACCCATATTACACATTCAGTGGATAAATCGGGACAAGCCTGATGTTTCAGTTGCATTCTGAATTATTTGAGAAAGAAATTCAAACTGCTAGTTACCAATTGAAAACAAATCTCATTAACCATTTTGAAAGGATAAAATATTTTTAGTTGTATATCGATGTAACACAAAAGTAAAAAGACGTGCATATAATAAAAACCGAAAGTTTTGAATTTTGAGGGAATTTATAATAAAAATACAAAACAAAATACATTTCTCAAAATCAAATTTTGTATAAATAAGTTTCAAATCTTACTTTTTCAGCAATCAGTTTTTCCAAGCTTTCTTCCAAATGAGAATTACATTCAGTCTTATAGCAAATTACTTTTTTTACTTCTAGACCTAAAAAAAAATCTTGCTGTAATAATGGGGGTGGGGGAATAAAAAAAATAGTATGAATGAAAATTATTTGAGAAAAGAATTGAATCTGTGCAATTACATAAAAATTCAAACTTACCACTTTCTGTTAAAGTCTTTGGTACAGTGTCCTTACTTTTCTGACTGCACGGGAATAAAAATGGTTCCACAAATTTTTCACAATCTAAATCATTAGTAAAAAATAAAAGTAAGATTTTTTTTTCGTAAATCTTTTTTTTTTATTCAACATATGTAAAATATGTTAGAGCAGGGGGGTATGGGGGGAACTTGGATATGAAAAAAGTAACAACAAAAGACAAAGTTACATTTTCATACCAATAAAAATAACTATTTCAAACACTAATATGATTGTGAAATATTTTGGCAAAATGCTGAACTATTTCAAACACTAATATGATTGTGAAATATTTTGGCCAAATGCTGACTCATATGCTAGAAAAAAAAATCTTAAAAAATTGATTTCATAGTGGCAGGTGAGATACTTTCTAAAGTAATTTATATCAACTCTAAGGGGGAAAAAAGGAAATTTGTCTGGTATTGCCTGTTTTATATTACACAGCAAGGGTATAATATAATTATTTACAAAGAAGAAATGGAACAAATAGATTAATTTCATCCAATTAAAACCATTTATAGCATTTTTATGGTGAACTTACTAATGATCAGTAATTCAATATTGTAAAGATTATTTAACTTCTGTTCATTTCAAATGCAGGGTTATTTGAAAATTTTAATGTATATTTCATGTCCTAAATCAATAGCTTTTTTTTATTAAAAAGTAATTTTCTCATGTTTCTCTTTTTTCTTCATCAATTTTAAATTTCACCTGCTCTATTTTTAGGTGTCAGCTTTTTTTATTTATAATTTCTTTTTCTTACAACTGTATCTCCTTGCCAGATTTAAAAATAATAGTTCTTTATAAAGCACACTGTAATTTTTTCTTTTTTACTTCATGTACTATTTTTTTTTCTCCTTCCTCTTGAAATGAAATATGCTAAAATAATGATTTCATTTTATAAAGCATAACCGACATCAAAACTTTGTGTGGAATATTTGAAACTGTTTTATATTACAATGACATGCAGAAAGTAATGTTTGATACATTAATTATATACCTAAAATGTATTTCAAATACCAAATCAAGAAGGCTGTTGTTCTTTTGAAATTTGTGGGTAACCCTGTAATTGCACTGCATTACAGAGAATACAGAAAATTTTAAACAACAACAAAAAAAAAAAAAAACTACTCACAGAAATTAGATGAAATTCAAATAGCAATAAAATTATCTTCTGAATCCACTTCTGTTAAAATTGATCAGTGTTGCTGTTCAAGAATTTTTAAGCACCGATTTTTATAAACTATATCAAACATTAAAAATTATTTTAAATCAAAAACATATATTAACTACTTTATAAAATTTAAACTACTTTAAATAACTATAGTAAAAAATATTCCAGGTCAATAAGTATAATATTTAGCACAATATTTAATAAAAGCTTATAATTTATTTCACCATAGAGAACCAAAGATTTACTTGCTCATAACTTTGAAATGAAGAGACCCAGAATCATGAAATTAGATATACAGATAAATGTTAAAGCAGTTTCAAATTGCATTAATAAAAATTGGTGCTGCAACTGACTATTCTAAAGTTAGCATTATTTGAATATGTAGACCATACCTTTTAAAATTTTTAGACATTAAATCTTTCAGGGGACTTTATTTTCTTTCATAGATGACACCCTTTTTTTGTACAAATGATGAACAATGGCAGAATAATGCTTAGTCAGTTTTTCTACGACTATACAAAATTTAAAATAAACAAAAGACAAATGTGTTTAACTCTGTATTAAAGGGAGAAAAACAAACACAAATACAGAGTGTAAAACAATTTGAAGTTTATGGACGTATCACAAGCTTACCAGCAGAAGACAAAATGACTTTGCAAAGTTCTTCACTAGACCCAGCTTCTTCTCCTAACAAATCTAACTCCAGAAGTGAGGCTACAGATAAAAGACTCTAAATTTAAAAAAAAAAAAAATGCTGGACATCTCAAATCATTTATATAGGGTATTCTAAAAAAGTGGAACAAACATTTATTTCCTTAAATCTAGACATATTTCCAATTTTCATTAAATAAAATGGGTAATTGTATAAAAACACTAATTTCTGTGGAGGTTGTCAGTAAAAAGTTTTTAAAAAATTAAATTTTCACACGGTCTCCATAGAGTAAAAGTGTCAATCAGTACAATGTTCCTCTGACACTCATCTTAAGAACACACTAATTTTCAAGCTTCAATCTGCAGATATATATTTATTTCTAAATTTAAAAGGGCTTCTCAAAAATTTAAATGGAGGAGTTTATTGTAGAAATGCAAATTTATTCAACAGAGAAAAACTGCTAATATATGTCTAGTAGTACATAATTCAATCGTCATGACTTGACAAAAATTTGCTAATCAAACATATTGTTACTCAGTTTTATTGGCCAATAGTTGCAACTATCTAATTCATAAAGATAGAAAGGAAAACTTGAGAAATGAAAATTTAAGGCACACAGGAAAAAAGCCCAATACCAAACAAGAATATTAAATTATTTGCCCTCACTTGTGTATGTAATATTAAGCTTTACCCAAAGGCAATGGAAGGGCTCTTCCTTTAGGGCTGCAGACAGTCGCAGCTCATGCATAGGGACTGCAGTACTGCAGCATCCCCAACTTTTTTCTATTGTGTAAATTTAATCAATTTATATTATTTCTCATTTAATGCTTAAATCTATCAATAATCTAACAAAATTTTACATTAAACGATTTCGATTTTCAAATAAACCACGAGTAAAAACTGAGGCAGAAAACTAAGTCCCTATCTTATTTTTTCACTACCCTAAGATTATGTGTTATGTTGTTTTACTTTATAAATTGTTATATAAAAGCATAAATTGTTAACTTGATATTATATAATATAATATATAAACACTTAAATATATAAAACTGCAGTTCATTAGATTAAAAAATTGCATTTGTTAAATTAATTTGTTCATATATATATTAAATATCCTTTTTACCAAAAAATAAAAAAAGGGAAGATATCATGCATAAATATAAAAAA
>BGPR01000787.1:278426-410920 GCA_013235015.1 Araneus ventricosus
GCAAAGGTAGGTGATTATATCAGTATTGCTAGAATTGCTTATCATTGCGTGTTATATATTTTAGTACCAAGAATTGATTAAAAAATTGATATATATATATATATTAATTTAAATTTTATCTTTGGGCATCTACCTTGTTTTAACGTTTTAATATAATCCTAGCTACCCCATCCAATAAACTTAATAATTAACAATATAACTGATAAATATTTTATTCTTTACATTTTTTATTTCAAAAAGAGTTTTGAAATAAGAGTAATTTTAAATTAAACAATTAAATACCAGTAATGGGGGGGGGGGACAGAGCACATAGTCTTAATGGTTAATTTTAATTTAAAATTAAACAGAGAGTTTGATTTTAAATTAAGCAGTTACATACCAGTCTCACACTCTCTACACAGTCTCAATGGGTCACAATCTCTGAAACCCAAAGCTTAAAAAAATTTGGGGCATAATGAGAATTGATTTAACATAATTACTGCATTCACCAAAGGGGGCTGAAATAAAATGTTCATTAGTGATCGTTATTATTAGATAAACTGTTAAACCTTAAAAATTTTAATTAAAATGTAAATTCAAAATAAAATTTTCCTATTCTAATACACTCTTTTATGTAGACTTGCATAACTTATGTTTAAAAAAAAAAAATGCTCTAATGAATTTGAAATTTGTATTTATGACAGCAACAACACTAAACGACATCCTTTTCCTTCCTTCAGTAATATAAATAAGCAAGGATAGTTACATCAGTTGATTCTAAGTTAGTAACATATACATATATTTTTTTCCCACATTCAAGTTACTTTTATATATTTTTCACAAAATTTCTATGTTTATTAATGGACATATCATTAATGCTAATTTCATATAATGTTTTGCTCACTTTGAATAATCATCTACATAATTATTGATCATTACAGACAGTTTTTAAAAATTTTTTAGAATCTGAAGCTTACTGAAGCGAATAAAGAAATTTACCTGTTGTATCAAAAATGCGATGAACAGCCTGTACAGTTCGAGGACTTGTAAAAATTATACCACAAAAGTTCTCAGGACATAAAAGACAATTTTCAAGAATTTCGTCATTTATATAAATAAACTCTAAAGTGGGAATAATTATTGAAGTAATTCCAGCTTCCTGCAACTTCTAGAAAGAAAATGTTACATTAAAATCTGTTTTTTTAATTAACAACAATAATGAAATAATAAATTCAAACAATACAGATAAATGACCCAGAACTATTTCTTATTAATGTGACCTAGTTCTAACTATATGGGTGATAGTCATGAAAAATCTATAACATGCAAATCTCAAGAATTCTCTTTCTGCCTTTGAAATGCATGCATTTTTTTCCCCTAGAGAGAATAAACAGCAAATCATTAAAAGAAAATGTGTATGAGTTTTAAAAAAGATTTGTTCTCATATAAATTCACAAAACAAAGTATATATGCTTTGACATTCACAATTGCTTACTCAAAGTCAATACCTATTCGTAACAGTCAGCTGCTTCTTTACAGAAAGGAAATGATTTAAATTATCCTGGAATAGTATTAATAAAAATCTTGTTTAAATCCTAATTATTTTCTTTCTACTCCAATTTCACAGCATAATACCAAGACTTGATACATAATGTGTGTATCATATTTCGACAAGTGAACTGGCAATCTGTCATTTTTTTCAGCATTCACTTCTGTATCAATGGCAGGGCCATCTTAACAAATTTGAGCATCTTGGTCTAGGGTAATTTGATTCCCCATAAGAACTGCAACTAGAAATTTGAGTTCCAATGATCCAACAAAAATACCTACCTAAAAAAATAAATGAGGAACAAAAAACTCCTGTTTTCTGATTAAAGCCTTTCAATTTTGCAAGTCAAGCGCCTTTTCAAAACAGGATTTTGTAAGCCAGCTTCTACCAACCCAAATCATATATATATATATATATATATATATATATAAAATGTTTTTGTTGTTGCAATCATAAAACAGCCGAGTTGTTAACCAATTTGCTTTATTATAAAAATATTTTGGAGAGTGGCGGGCATACCAACATCTTAGTTGAGGTTTTTAAAAAAGTGTACAGAAAACTCCCGATTCTCTCAGATAAGGGAATAACAATAAAACACATGATCAAAGTGAAGGGAATATTGGCTATTTTTAATATATTATGTAAGCGTTTTAGGGAAAAAGTCTAGCACCAAGGAGACGCATCATGATTTTCGGTGGGCACGTGAAAGTGATTAAAATATTCTTTTAGTAATAAATATGCCAAAACGAGAGATTTAATATACCTCCAGCGCGGGAAATAAAACGAAACTGGAGTTTAAGAAAAGTGATTTTGGAATACATTAAGACTTTAAAATATATAATATTAGAATTTGAAATAAAATTAAGTGAGATTATTACATATATATATATATGAATAATTTTAACTGTTACATTATAAATATAAAAGCAATCATACTTTTGCTCTGCATGAATATTTTTTGAACTGATATATGATATACATGTTTATGTAACATGACAAAATTGATGGCTGTCTAATCATATTTTTACTTTCAACACATTTAAAATCATAATTATATAAATTTTTGGTTCAGAATTAAAATCAAGATAGTAAATTTTTAGGCGCCCTTGGATCAATAGCACCCCTAGGCTTCAGCCCAATAGATAAGATGGCTCTGATCAGTGGTTTCTACTCCCATCTGTTCTTTCTTATCAAAATTTTTTTCAGAGTCAGCAAGGTCTCCTCTACATTTTGATCATTCTGAAGGTCCTGGTATCCTCACAAGATCTGTAGAGAATATTAATTAAAAGTTTTTCCTTAAAAAAATTTAAGAAATGTCTGGTTTATTAGCCAGATTGAATTCAGCAGTTTATACCATTTCATACTGACTGTTGAAATCAGTCACCTGTCTGGTCCATAACTGATGTCAAATTTCTTTTGCTACTTTGATCTTAATAACTTGATAATGTTCAAAATATTTTGCTTACAGCTTTGTTGCTGTACTAAACTATCTTGTCTGTGTAATATACGAGTTTACACTTAAAAGATTTTGCAGTCTTCTTTTTGTGACAACTTCAGTTTTCATCCTATATATTTACTAATCTTTTCTTTTTCAAGTTATTTTTTATTCTTACCCTTTCAAGCCTGCGGATAGTTCAAATAATTAAATCTAATGATTCTATTCATTATTCTTTGAACCCATGAAACATATTCATACTACTAGACTGGACTAGGATTTGATTTTGTCAAGAGAGGCATCAATGTTTTATACATTCCCTGTGTTTGCTCATTATTTAATTATGTTCAATGGTCCTTATCAGAACTCCACAAATTTGTTGGATATGAACACTGTACCTATGGAGTCTATGTGGAACCCCGAATTCCAATATATACACTTACATACAAGAAGAATTTATTTAATGACTCATAAAACATGAATCTAAAACAGCAGCATCAACCTTCTTACATGTTAGGTTTTTCAAATATATTTACAGAATTCAAAATGTTTTATCACACTGATAATTTTTAAAAATTTGAGCTAATAATCTTTAACCCTTAACTGCGGAGGTGAAAATTTTGGTCTTAACTGGGGAGGTGCGGTCTATGAGACCGCAATTTTTAAAAATCCAAATAAAATTTTCTAAGCAAAATATCATTTTGAAATTCTGCCTATATATTCTGCAGATATTTCTCTTAATATAAAAAATATTTTTTTTTAATTTTACAAAATATATTATCAGCAGAAAAATAAATTATTTTACTACATACATTTTTTGCAGAATATAGAGTATAACTAATATGGATCTTAAAAAAAAACAAATATATATTTTTATTTTTCAAATGTTATTTATTTTTCCATTACATAAATTTATGACAAAAACAATATAATGGTAAAATTAACTGTTATATAAAATAGGAAAAAATTGACATTAGGTAAAACTGACTTGTATTTACCCGGAATTATTTCAGTCGAGATTCTTGCGCACATCTATAACAAAATTTCCTATTGTCATTCTAAACATACAGACTTTTCACAATATATGTATAAATACACATTTTTCTTCTTCTTCTTTGCGTGGATATATATTACATATTTTCCTCTTCTCCAAGTCTTCTCATGGATCTCTGTATTTGTTCCTACAATTTGCTTCACTGGCATTCGCAATTATTGATTTATTCTCAAATATTCGATTCTTATTTTGGGGATAACTAACTCTCTTTTGAGGGTTTCTATTCATAACAGGGTGTCGGAAGATATTATGAGCAGGAGTTCTAACAGTTCGTTTTAATTCCTCAAATAACCGTTTAAAACAATATTTTCAGTAATAATAATTTTTACATGAAGAAGGTTGAGTTTCTTGTTGATCTTCTCTATCTTCAAATTTGGATAAATCAAAATTAGTAGAATGGGAACTTTCATCAAAAACTACTCTTTACATCACTGAAATCACTTCCTACTTATTTAGAAGTTTTTGATGTTCTGCGTAATAATGAGGATCAGAAGGTTGGACGCTATTCCAAGGACTAAGTTTCAGTGCTTTCACAATATTGGAACACTAGCAGGGAAGTGCGGTTTGCTAGACCACGAGGAAACAAACAACTGGAATACTAAAAAAAGCAGGCGCCGAAACTTCAAGAAAATATACACGTTTATTCAAGATCACAAAATGAGAAGCTACAGGACGAATCCATTTATTTGAAATAAAAATAGAGTGGATGTGATGAGTAAACCATCCTTAGTGGTCTGTCAGACTGCACCTCCCCAGTTGAGAGTTAAATTTATAAATCAGTCTGGAATCTCTAAGAAAATTCCAATTCAGTCCAACAGATAATAAATAGTACCTACACTCTGGTGGATAAGAGTCAAAAGGAAATATTTTCTTAAAGAGCATGTTTTTTTAGAAAAGCTATATGCTTTTATATATCTTGTGCAACACATTTCTACAGAAAAATGATTACTATTTGTAATTGGTTCACAATGTCCTCAAAAGAGAGCATTGCGTTTTATATATTAATAGTAATGACTTGTCTAATATTTCAAGAAGTTATATTTAACTAATTTATTAATTTTTGTATCATTTTCCAACTTTTCCTTAGAGATTTGATGGCTTTATTTAATTCAGAAAAACCATTTAATCAGAACCTATAACTGGAATTTGATAAAAAAAAAAATTGTCATCCCAAAAAATCTCAATTCAAGTGGAAAAACTGTTTCAAGCTGATCCTTGCTGCAGTGCAGAATAAGATGAAAAATAATTAATGTGCATGGTGAAATGACATATAAATAGGGAAAAGCAGTGTTTCAATATTCCTATCATGGCTGCTAAACTTGCATTCTGTCCCATATCATACTCTGCCCCCCTCCACATTACACTTTTATTTTTCCCTTTTCTCTCTCCTAAACTATTTCCTTTGGCTTTATTTTTTTCCATTTTTCTTAAATATTCACATAAAGAAAGCCCTTCTTATTACACATTTCACTTTTTATTTTCTTTATTTCTCTTGATATGAATCGATTACTCAGACAAAAATAATTGTTTTTCAGATATAAAATAAACATACTGTGGTGTACAGATTTGAGTTAACTGGAGACAGAGCAGATTCAACAGACCAATTCTGTACATTTGATAGAGATAAAGGTTAACATGAAGTTTAGGGTGTGTACTTGCTTCATTTCCCTTAAGCTCGCCAATTGTTTGTTGCCAAGATAGAGAGTGCCAGACCATTTGTTTTGGATGCGAGTTGAAAATTTTTTCAGCAACGTTTGTGCACGCGTCGACAGTGATTTGTTTACCGGTCTACGGCGCATGCACTAAATTTCGCCTCATTTCCATTGGTCCACTGTCTGCTCTCTTCGATTTGATTGGTAGGCGTATGAATTTGAATAAAACTTTGTTTGGAATTCTCGATCATTTACCAAATGATTTTTTTCAATAACCGTGTGAAGATTTCCGTTCATTTAATTTGATGATTCTTTTTCTCTGTGTTGTTGATTATGGCTTTCAAATATTGATCAAGGAGTGTTTTTTCTGGAAACAATGGTTCCCTTGCTACATATTATCTTCAGACATCATGTTTTTCCTATGTTCGTGCTTTCCCTGTGTGTTTCATTTCTCAATGAAAAAGCGAAGCTATGAGGGGCCCGCTTTGATGAAAAAGAAGCCGCTGATTTTTTTTAAGTTAAAAAAATTTACCCAGTGCACACTTGCAATGCCAAAGGCATTGCATGCTCAATCTCTTTTTTTGAGATGCCGTAGGCATCAAATGCGCAGGAGACCTATAAAAAACTCACTGCGCATCCTAAACAGTGTTTGGCGACAGAAAATAAAATTGTGCTGAAGAAAAATGGTGAGAAAATAATACACACCCAGAACTCCAGGTTTACTGAGATAAAATGCAGAAAAATCAGAACCAGACACTGAATGTAACAGTTTTGGTTTAATAGAAAGTTGAAATGCATTTTTAAAATATTTTTGTTGTCCTGTTCATTTAATAAAAAACTTTCTAAAACTATTAAGTTCCTAATACAGTAAAATTAAATTATATAGAATCATACTCCAATATTTACTATTAATGTATTAATTATAAAATTTCAAGTTTTAATTGAAAAAAAAACTGGTTACTTTCTTACAATTACTGAATCTTGCATCTGGAAACAATATTTATATATTTTCTATCAACTCTTTTATAAATATCTTAAAGCAATGAAAATGCGATTAAATTATATATACGAATTACGAAGTTCACATAAAAGTCAAAGAAAACTTTTACTACTGAATTTTTTAAAAAAAGTGTATTACAAAAAAAAAAAAAAACTTTAATTTCACCCTTATTACTGATGTTACTTCAGGCAGATAAACATATATATAAATTACAAGCAAACTACAATATACATAAAAGCACCCCTCTCTCTCTTTTTAATGTCTGTTTGAAGATGACTTGACTTGACTTGAATTTGTGTTACAGGATTTGAAGCAACAAAGGCTATTATCCCCTACTTTGTTTGAAGATGATCTATGGATGGGATACAGTTTTACAATAAACTATTCATGCCATATGAAGGAGTCTGCAATTTAGCTGCCTGAAAATACAATGATTACATGGCAGATCAAGTATAAAACCATACAAACTGACTCTGAGTAAATAATGATTTTACATTTAATCTTTTTTAATGATACAACATTTGAACCCCATCTGTGGACGAGTTTTCTGTTTTGTTCGTTTACATTACAAACCTGGACTTCCGCTTTAAAGATTCCATTGACTTAGCATTACACTGGAATTATGTAGTTACCGCATTCTATGTAAATAATCAAAACAGAAAACTCGTCGGGGAGTATAGGGAACGTCTGGATGATTTCGTTGTCGCCAATTTGTTTACGTTGGGAGGTCGCCAAACCTCCCTACTGCTAATCGGCGCACAGCTCTCTGGCAAACCCTGCGTAATGCTAAATGCGCAGTACCGAATGCTTCATGCGCATTGATACATGCATAGCTTTGCGATGTATCACTCCGCCGTACGAACGAGCAGACAATTTTTACCTGTTCCTGTAAAAAACTGTAAGAGAAAATATATAATGCAAATACAAACAAATAAATAAATGCAATGAACCTGGAGGTAAAAGGAGAAAGGCACTTATTATAAAATTATTTAGTAATTAGTTATTTAAATGTACTGCATTTTAATCTATATTTTTTCGATTGATCTCTACCAAAAGTAAATTTAAGTGACCAATTTCCTGAACTTCAAGCGAGGATGCTTTACGCATTTTGAAAACGGAGTACAAAAATATAATAATAAGCAGTGAAAAAATGGATAACTAAAAAAATATGCAAAATTCAGGAAGAGATTTTTAAAAAAAACTGGGAATAAGAGATAAAAAAAATCTAGGAAGAGATAAAAAGAGTTTTCCTCGATAATTATATATTAGAAGTTATATAAAATTCAAACAAAATAACTAGTCTTTACAGGGGAAGACATTTTGAGATACTACTAGTATTGAGATACTACTAGCATTTTTTGTGAAAAAAATAAATAAAATTCAACACATCCTAATATGGTTTCCAAGCTTCCATACAATATCAATGAAACAGCCTTAGGTTTACAAATTAAATATAAATATGAAAATATTACCTAAATTCTAAGAATCGAGAAAATTATTTATTAATTTACGCCATCAAACGCACCTCGAAATACGGATCACAGGATGAATCTTCAGCAGCTTTCAAAAGTAGGACAGTTTTCTCTTTCATCTTTATTTACCAAAAAAATTCCAGAATGGAGAAATACTACAGCAAACAACCAAAGAACGGAAATGCAAACTATTTTTTTATATTCTAAATTATATGTTTATAGAGAGAGACAGACATTTATTCGCGCATGACAAAAACTCATATCATGCTCATCATTGGTTCAGGCACAGTAAAAACTGCAACTATTTTACGCACTCACTTTCTAAAGTCACTTCCGGTTGAGTTTCGAAATTGTTTCATCATGCGTGAATCATAAAATGTTTAGTAATCAGTAGACAATCACAAAGCAAAATTTGAAGAAGTTATTTATTTGAAAACATTATCAGATATTTTATCTTTAGGGCAAACGGAAAAATTTCCTCCAGAATTGAAAATAAAAAAAAATCGCGAAGATAGTTGCAACTAGTGCACATACTTTCTGTGTCCGTTTCCGGTTTTGATTTTTCGTTTTGATGAGAATCACGTGCGTTTGTTTACATTATTAAGATCGGCTCGAGAGTTTCTGTAGTAGAGATTAACAATTTTCTTTTACTCTGAAATATTGAAAGAAACTATTCGAGCACATTCTTTACAATTTCACAGTCACAAAATATTTCCAGCTTAAAGAGGAATTGAACTTTTCAGACAATAATTAATAAGCAATTATTGTCATAGAGAACGAATCTGAAACTGATCAAGATAGAACATGGCTAAGATATGTCGTAATCAAGGAACTACTTTTGGTTGGTGCTTTTCTTTGTTTTCTTTGAAATTACCCTCATATCGTCCCATGTGTAATAAAATATTCTTGTCACTTTCTTTTTTCGAATTGATGTAAATACAGCTTCAAACAATCTAGCATGTATACTGTAAAATTGTAATAAAATTGTGTTTTTTATACCGTTTATTGAAGTATTCATCCAAGACAGTTTGAAATAATGTTTTTCATTTATTTAAAATAATAATAGTTGACTTGTTTGGGGACAAGTGTTTTTATAGCATGGAAGAGATGCTTATTATGAATTAAAATTCAACAGATTAACTTAACTAACGGAGTTTTCATTTCTGAAACAACTTCATTTGTTAATACTTTTTGGTTTTATGATTATAGGTGTGATAACATGGAGGCAGAGCTTTCCCCTCATGATTGAAAAATTACTTGTTTGAGCCGCATATCCTCTGAACATCTGTCATATATGGTCTTATGTAAACTAAATCTGACTCAGTGTCTAACATCTTAAATTTGTTAGAGTATGTAAGTTTGAAAGGTGATACAATAGATTAGAATATTTTTTTTTCACCATCTAACCATGAGTAAGCAAAAATTCTCATTACATCTCTTAATATAATTTTGTCAACTGATTCCTTGATCTGGTGTGACTCCGTCGGACTCGATTGGAGATTAGTAACAGCAACATATAACTTTGAAATGCAAATTAAATGAAGAAAGGTATAAAAGAAATTATTGGTGTAAAATTTAAATATTTGATTTGTAAAATATGACCATTGTGGTTGTGATGAAAAGGTTCTAGTAAATGTTTGAGGGGTAAGGAAGAACATATTATATACTGTTATTGAGTTATGTTTTTTTTTTTTTTTTCATTCTCTTAAAAATAATCAAAATAATAATAAAGGTCATGATATGCAAAAGTAGATAAAAAATGTACATGTACAAACACTTTAAATTATTTTTTAGTAAATGCTACTATGATAAAAATATATATATATATCAAATAATTCATTTAAAGTACACACACATGAGAAATAATTTGTAAACTTTTTCAGAAAAAAGATTAAATTTTTTCGGTGTCTCGCAATACCTTTTTGTCCTGTATTTTGCTTTACTCATGGAATTAATTTTTAATTAGCAAAGTATGTATACTTGAACAGTGTTCTAAAATGGTTAGTGTAATTGCTGAAAGCATTTTTTTCAGTGGAATATCTGCTATCAAGGCTGATATTTTATGAAAAACAAGAATTTTTTTATTAATAAAAAGAATGGAAGATAAATGGCAAGCATCCAACCACTTAATTTAATGTGTAGCACATTGATCTTTCTGAGATTTGTTATTAGTTACTGAAAATTCACATTTAAAAATGAATTGAACTGATCAAGAAATAGTTTGGATTTCAACTAGTGTCTGTATCAATTGCATTCCATCAATTAATAGATCAATCTAATAAAACTGCTTTTGATATGTAGTAATAGGTACATTGCAGAATCCTTATTCATGTTAGCATAAACCTGATTCATAAGAATTTATGCTCTGCTCATAATCAGTTTGATAAATAGAACATTTTGTGTATACAGTGGTGTTTCGTCAGGTCAAAAACAAGCAGTGCTGCAAAAGTTGTATAGACCCAAGTTATAGAAATTTTTGTGCTGATTATTTTGGTTTATAATGAAATATACTAAAAATTGATAATTTTTGAGTTATCAGCAAAAACTGGGGAGAGGGGGGAAATTTCATCTTTTTTTGGCCATAAGTAACATTCCAACAAAAATTCTTGGTGGCAAGCCTCAGATTCGTAATCAGCACTCCAAAAAGCATAAAGGAGCAGAAAATTACAACTCCTCCAGAATTTGATTTTAAAAAACTACTTAATGGCTGGACTATTGAGAGAAAGCGAAAAAAGCCAAATGAGGAAGGCAAAGGCGGAAGTCGCACCACACGGGGTGGGGTGGGTGGGGGGAAACTCAGTCTGTCATTCTGTGGGAAACTCAGCTCAAATGCATCTTATTTCAATTGGAGAAAGGGTTGCTTTTTCTGCTGACTGAGTGCTCCACATTGCTCAGTGCGTGAATTTTGATCCTTAGGTGGGACAAAACTCTATGCAACTGTGGTCTGGCTCTCTTTTAATTCTCGATCGATTTTCCATCTTTCTTTTGCATTTTTTATAACTTTTCGTTGATCATTGAACTCTCAAAGTGGAAAAGTAAGCCAATTAGAATAAAAACGAAAAAATACAATCTTTTAAAATAATTTCATCGGGGACTGCAGCCCTAATGGATGAACTGCTTTTGTGTGTATATTTAAGTTAGTTATGTTAACTTCATGAATCTGGAATTTTAATGATTTTTTAAAACTTTATTGCAATTAATAAACTAATAACAAAATAAATATTAGAGCTGAATCTGTATGTATCGCATTTGAAGATTCCTGGAAAACAGAAATACAAATTGCACATTTTTATCATTTTCTTACTAAAAACAATTATACATAGTTAATTTTTGAGAGTTAAAGAAGACTTAAAGAAATTAAACTATCAAAGGAATTTAGTTTAAAACAGGTGCGGATATGCATTTAATTTGCGGATTTGCTTACACTGTACTAAAAAAATGTAAGTTTGTGTATAAAAAAATGAAACTATATTTTTCTTTATTTTTGGACAAAATAATGGCTTTCTGTCTCTATAATGTCTTTTTGAACATAATATTTTGCCAAAGCTTTTTCAAAATAATGTTCATTTTTATTCGGAGAGGTAAAAATTTCTTCAGGAATGTTACCAATAAATCTCGGACTGTGTCGGACATTTTGGAATGCTTCCATTATTTGTTTTCTTGATGCGTTTCCAATTGTTCATCTTCGTCGTTATCATCATCTTTGGGGTTCAT
Source organism: Araneus ventricosus (assembly GCA_013235015.1). Taxonomy (NCBI): domain Eukaryota; kingdom Metazoa; phylum Arthropoda; class Arachnida; order Araneae; family Araneidae; genus Araneus; species Araneus ventricosus. The sequence goes on from BGPR01000787.1 coordinate 290,282, forward strand.
CTTCATCAAAGCGGTAATCCAAATTGTCCTGATCAGTGGGATATTCGAACTCAATTAATATCTCATCTATGTGTGAAAATTGCCCAAATTCAATACCATTATTTATTATCATTATTTAATTATTATTTATTCTATCAATTTTTGTTCAACATATAGAAATTTTATTCAATATACAGAAACTGTTTTTCTAATGAAAATCCAAAATTCAGAAAAATTTTGTTACATAGAAAATGTTTCATCATAACATTCAAAATCCTTTTACTATTTTTTTTAATTTTACTTTTATCATGGGCATCCCTTACTAAATTTCAAATAATTGTAGATATTAAGATGTATAGCTGAATAAAAAGTTTTCTCTAGTGAATTCCCAACTACACTAGGAAAACTTATCAAAAAAAAATAATAATAAGATCCATTGAGGATGTTAATAAGATTATGAAATTTATTTTTTTGCATCACTTTGTAAAGCCGGAGTTTAAAATTTGGCAGTTGTTTCATTTCCCTACATTTGTAGTTTACTATAATATATTATTTTCATTTGCATGAATAATAGATTTGCTTAGATATTTTTAATATAATTGTATGAAATATTCAATTTCATTCCATTTTCAAATTTTTATTAGATTTATATTTTACTGCCAATTTCTGAATGGAATTGTGTATGTTTTTTAAAATTTTTAATGAGAAGAAAGAAAAAATACATATATTTTCTTTCTGTTTAAAGTTTTGTAGCAATAACTTGTCTGTTAAATATCATAAATGTAATTTACCCTCCATTAGGCGCATGAAATTTTGTTACGTAGTTAGGCGCGCTGGGTATATATGTCCCCCATTTTCTCTTCCTTTTTTCTACTAATCTTTTCTTCTGAGTAAAGACATATCAGCTGCAAATTAAAGAATAAACATCTAAGAAATGCAAAAAAGAGAAAGTAATTTTAGATGAATATTTTTATAGAGATTATAAAAACACTATGAAAAATCACAATATTTTACATATACTTCTTACACAGGTACAGGCTCAATCATGGCCTTTTTTAACCGTAATTTTGGTTAGTTTTGTTCCTATTTCTTCTACAATATTTGAATCTATATTTATTACTCATTCACTTTGTTGTTTTTTGGTCCTGTACCATTGATTCCTAACATAAGATTTTCTGTTCTTTTAATTCCATCGGAAGGTGAGCATTATGCAGCTCTGCATAAAATTTGAAGTATAATAAACATGAAACTGAAATTTTTGGTGGCATCAAGTCTTCATATCCTTATCGATATTATTGTTTGAAAATTACAAAAGCTTTAACTGTAGACTTGTTTCAAAGATTGGAAAAAAGAAGCATAATCCAATGACAAGCATTTCTTGAGACATCATTTCTCTAGCATAGATGATCTAGAATATCAACTTCTTTTGTCATGTAACAAAATGCAACAATTTCAGGGTTTTTTTTGTTTGTTTGTTTTTGTCACTGTTGACTGACCTGTTGTCAATAGAAACTGAAAAGTTCATGGTAAATAATTATAACAAACGTAGCAAAAAATTCATGACTTTACTTCTCTCTTCTTATATGGTAAAAATTCTTTGAATAATTCCCATATATTTAAATTAATTGCATCTACATAAATTAGTTTAGAACCTGTACCTCACACGACTAACGGAGGGTTATTATACATATTTTTATAAAGGATTTTTGTTCTTTTTTTTTAGAATTTACTTGTCCGCTGTTGGATAATGTATTCATCAACATGCCTGCAATAGAAGACACTATTTCAAGCGTTTCTGGCAGAACAGGAAAAGATAAGCCTGCTCAGGTTATATTCTCATAACTGAGACTTGACAGTTCACAATTTTCTAAATTATATATAAAAATTTGTAAACTTTTCTGTTTTGACATGTATTTTTTAACTAATGATTTTTTAAAGTTTTGTTTATTTATTAATTTTTAAATTAGTAAACATAAAAGTGTATGAATGTTACATCTATGCATTAACATTTTAATTAGAAACTAAACATGATCAAATTGATGTTATCTTGTGCAATTATTCAAAGCTTTATAGCCATTAATAACCTGTGTACTATGAGATACTATAGCCTCTGAAGATCAATTTCTCTGAAATCTATTCCGTACCAATGACTAAGTCTAAGAAGTGAGAAATAATTGACATTTATTCTTTGCCTCTACTCTAAGCATGGCTTTTTATACATAAGGGGTTTACAAAAAAATGTTTTAAAAGAAAGAATACAAATTTTTTGCATCATTTGAACACACATCACATCTAAACAAGGTCAATGGGGAGTTCAGCAGCTAAAGACATAGGAAGATAGAATATTTTTTCCACCTCTCATTATTAAATAAAATAACGGTTGCTATTTTGTCTTCATACCCTCCCCCATCTGTGCCACCGAGTGGCTATTTTGGCTTGTTATGCATCTATTGGGTCTTTGTTTACTGAAATTGAGATACATGGATGAGCAGAAAATACTTTTTTTTATTTCAATCTTTTTTTTAAGCATTGATAATGCATTTGAACTTTTACTTGTTCTAAGATTGAGGTGAATTTGTTGATGAATTGTCTTTTCTTTGGATTAATGGCTGTGCAATTAATTTAACATTATTGAATAAATCCTAGCTTAGTTTGTATTTCTTTAACAGACCATGAACCAACATTATAGAGAATTTGCTACAGTCCAAATTTTTTCTTCATACTCTTTCTTTTATGATCATTTCCCTTAGTTAGAGTTTTTGGTTTATTCCAAAGGTATTAATACCAAAGGTTTTCAATACTTCATGAACCAAGTCTGTTATCAGGCTAGCCCAGTTTTTAAAATGTGTATCAAAAACTATCATATATATAATGCTTGTGGAAGCAAACATTTTGAAACTAGATTAAGTTCAAGTTTAAAATGTATCCTTGTTATGGATTTGCAAAATTATTTAAAATGTGAAGGTAACATCTTCAATTTATGGTTTTCTCCACCAGACTTCATAAGACACCTAATCCAGATCATAACAGGCTGCCTTGAGTATTATAGGTCCATTATGAAATTCCATTGGGGAACTACAATGACTTAGTGCCTGTTTTGTATATGAGACCAGAAGGCTGCAAGTTTGGGACTCTTTACCAAAAATATGATTTACATGGGCTTGATACAAAATAAATCCTTTGGAGTCGAACATCTTCCCGCTGATCTAGTCTGAAGATTTGTAGAAGGGCTTCTGGTGTAGATGTTGTCCTTGTCATCTGATCACAGTACAGAATTATGAGGATTATAACAAAATAGCCCTTTAATATCTTCAAAATAGGATGTCAGTCTAACAAATCAAATCATGCTCGAGTCACAATCCATACTCTTAGCTATTAATCCCATTCATTAAGATTTTAATCACTATCATGACAGAAAATTCTTCATGTATATCTGCTTTTAGCTTGTATTAAAATTTTATGTAAGGCAAGTTGCTTGGTATATTTTTGGAGCTAAAATTTACTGAACTACTTAGTTACATTCAAGTGAACCTATTATGTTGGAATCATGTCTGTTAACTGAAACACATGCATATGATATAAATTATATGAATATGATTATGACTTATGGATATGACTCTCAGCAACACTGAACTCTTCTTTCATGTAACATTCAATGTAAAATAAATTTTTTTGGAATAATTAATGATAATAGTTGAACTTGTGTATATGAAACAACCACATTTTGACAAATTCTATTAGTTCAATTCTTTGTTAAAGTATATATTTACTGTGAAATAAACTTTCTAACAGTTATCTAATACTACTCTATTCATTATTGCTTTACAGCTTTATGCTTTTATTATTTCATTGTAATATTTACCATATTCTGAGTTGCTGTGTAATTATTGTTTTGCAGCAGAACACATTTCAGAATACTAATTGTATTTTTCTTCCTATGTTATTAAGTACTGATTACTGAGTTTTGTGCTGGTGTAGTAAAGTTTATTTTTATATCTGAGATATAAGGATTTTTTGAAAAAAAAATGGTTTTAGTATATAAAATTACACTACATTGTTTTTTTTTTCGATTGCTTCACTTTTAAGAGCAGTGACTTGCATTGTAATTGTTTTTTTTTTTTCAGATTGCTTCACTTTTAAGAGCAGTGACTTGCATTGACTTAACAACCCTTTGTAGTGATGATGCAGAATGTAATGTTCAACGATTATGTCATAAAGCTGAAAATCCAATTGATAAAAATTTACTGGACAATCTTGGAATTAATTCTGAAGGTAAAAAATAATAAAAGTCATTTTTGATTTAGCATTAGTTTCCTGATTTTACCACTTACAGTGCAAAATCATTTTTAAAACATTTACCTGCATATATCATTTATTGTCCTGGAATTAGAGACTTGACCTACAACAAAAATGTAGCTGTATAAATATATTGATGAATAAACTCGTTGTAAAAGAGATTGTCTTTTAATCCCCGATTCTTATATAGACTTTTCTAAAACTTCTTAATGATAGTTCTTTCTCGCTTTTTGAGATAATATTTTGGCAGTTTCTCTTGTTTAAATCTTTGCTAAAATATATATTATTAGATACGCATAATTATACTTTTTTTATATTTATGCTGCAATATGTTATTCTGGAACTCATGAAAAGAGCACTAATTAGTTATTGAACTGTTTTAAAGTTTTGAGCAAAGATCATAATAACCTTTACTGTTAATATAATTTAACTTGTGTTGCAAAGAGTAGTTTTAATGTTTCTTAGAATTCTTATGCAGTTTTAGAAGCAAAGTATTTTGTTAAAATTTCCAGTATTTTTTACATATAAGAAATGTAATATACTGTTTTAATAGATTTTTTGTAAGATGTTAATTCCATTTTTTAAAAATTAAATTTCATAAAAATATTTTTTTTTCATATTAAATAACTGGTAAAAGTGTTTTTAATAATGTATATTGTACACATACAGTGATTCTGAGTAGGGAGAAAGTCAGGAAACTAATATAATTAGTAGACATAAATCAGGGAAATGTTGTAAGTTTAGTCAGGGAAATTTTTTTCACAGTTTCTGTAGCCACCCTGCTGTTGTGAAATAGACTGTTAAAAGCTGATTCTAATTTTTATCAGTAACACAAAGTTCTCTTAGTGCATTTTAGAAAGTTGTTTGAATTAAAAATAAGTTAGATTAAATTATGTCCATGCCATTGTTTAAGATGACATGTCTTGGGTCTCTACTAATCATAAGGATGGGATGATGTTTTGTGATCTTTTTATTGATCTCTAAACGACAGTTTAACTTTATTTTGCTGAGAACTTCATTTAACCTTTAGTCAAGAGTTATTCAAAACAACTCTCATTAAGTATTTCTTCCTGAAAGAATGTGAGCTCATTCCGTTGGCAGTAGAATGGCAGTTTCTTGAAATTTGAGAAAGCATCATCTGATATGCTAACGTTTTAAAAAAAATATGTTACAGCAAATCGTGTTTTCATGGTAAAAGCTCGTGTTTAATCTACAAAGCTGCTTATTGTTATTTAAATTATTTATTATTATTTAAATATTTCAGTTTGTCCTGGAATTATACGAAATATACATTGATGTAATGTATCATTTAGAGTTTTTAAGGGTGTCTGATAAATTTTATGCAAATCATTTATATATATTTTAAAACCACTGAAAAGTTTAAGTATGGTCTCAGAATTTTAATCAAGAGTGAACCGTACTCACAATTGATTAAAATTTGGTTCATGGAATATCCTTAGAATAATAACTTAACAGAAGTTACTTTAATTATACTGATGCATACTTTTTGATTTTGATATGTGAAAGTATCCATTAAAAAGTTCAGTTTTGTGATCGCTCTAGTATGAACTTGAAGATGGCATAACAATTTTATATAACTTTGTCATAGTTAATGTCTGCTTGATTATGCTAAAAATTATATCAATAATTTGCTATACATCTGAAAAAGCTTTAAAATTCATTTGAAGAGTGAAACTCATGTTTTCCAAAAGAAAAATAAATTTGAAAGCTTTTCCGAAAGATTTAAATCTGTTTCACAATTTTCTGTGAAATATTTATTACAGATAATGAGATGAAATTGTAGTTTTCATATTTTTGTACTATTTTGTATGAACATAACATTTTTTGTGTAGCTAAATTTTGAAATGTAACTGTTAAACAGTAATTTTATTTACTTTTAGAGATGAAACATGTTATTTTTCTCTGTATCTTAGTGATATTTCGGATATTTGTAAGTATTCATTATATGTTAAACCAGCGGAAGTGTTCTCCCCTAAACTTTCTCGTATACTTCCCCCAAACGGTGCCGTTTCTCCTTCCCCGAGTGGCTAAAAAAATTCGAACCTACTGTTATCCAGAATCCAATGACTATCAGAAGGTTTTTCATTATAGTGATTGAAAAATATCTAGGTAAAGAATTCAAAGAGATGCGTACCGATTAAATCGCATCTATCACACACTGCTAGGTTTCACTCTTGCCGTCTCAAGGACAAACTGACGTAATTCGCTCAACCCTTTGACGGATTTGGCCCAAAATTTTATACGTACCTACATTCATGATTATAAAACTGTGCATAAAAGTTTATCCATCTGGCTTTTCAAGTTTTTGAGTTATAAAGCGTTCGCATGACCTTGAACATACAGACTTCCCATTGACGGATTTTGTCCAAAATTTGATAGAAACCTACAAATTATGTTTAAAAACCACATACTAAATTTCATCCCCGTAGCTCTAATAGTTTTCGAGTTATCATGTTCACAGACAGACACACAGACATAATTCCAAAATTGTATTTTTCGGACTCAGGGAGGTCTAAAACGTGGAGATTCGTCAAAATCTCGAGTTCGAATTTTTTGACGATTACAGTACTTTCTCTTTGTGTACGTCGTATACGAGAAAGTAAAAATTAGCCTAAGAATGAGTCTAATATCTGATACTCAGTGAGATTGTTGTAATTTTCCCCCCAATTTTTTAAAAATTTCTTGTGTTACTTACAGTTGTGATCCCATTTCAGATGGATAGTTTTCTTTTTTGAATATAACCATAAAAATTATGGAATAGTGTACAGTAGAACCTCGGGAATCCAAACTAATTGGGGCTGGCCTCTGTTTGGATTCCGGGAAATTCGAATTATCCAGAAATTAGGTATTGACTTTGGGTACTCTGTGAAAAGAGTACGGAGAGTAGAGTATCTGTGATTCTCTTCATCAAGTAGGTTTAGTTCCTTACTTCAAAAGAAGATAACCGATTTTGTTTCTACTAATTAAGGTGTTATATTCATTCTTAAATATCAGTTCAAATCTTCTTATGAGTTAAGAATAAACATTAGCTTTGTTTCTGATTCCTAATTGTTATTTTCCTTCATTTTTTAATAAAAATTTTCAGAAAACTAAAAAAAAGTTTGGATTCCCGAGGTTCCGCTGTATTATCTTTTTGAGAACTTCTTGCTTTTATTTTTCTTAATTTTTAACTTCATTGATGTTCTCAGTGCTTGTATTGATTTCTTCTGTCACCTGTCTTCCTAATTTTAATAAGTGTCCTATTCAAGTGTAGTGAGATTTATCTTATGAATGCAAATTATTATATCGATTTAGTTTGGAAAATATGCTAAATGTTTCTTTCTATAATGAACTATCTATTCATATTTACTTCAATGTTATGGTATTATTTCATTAAAAAAAGGATTGTAAATTTATGAAAAAGCTATTGCATAGGCTTTAAAGATTGTTTGTGAATTGTTTCATATAATGCATTTTTCCATAAAGCTCTCTTGCAATGCTGTCATCTATACTTATAAAAGGAAGTGTGTGTGCAATGTCCAGACGAATTTATCGCACTTACAGCCATGAAATTTGCACACAGGTAGTCGTAATGGTGACTCAATGCACCTCGAAGCCGGAATTTTAAAATTTTATCTACAAAATCTTTTAGGTTAAAATCTTTTGCATTGTTTGGGATGATTTTTCGCACTAATTTCTCGATACCCAGGTAGCACATAATATTGTCTTATATCATAAGTAATATTGAAACAGTGTAAAACGTAAGACTTTTTCAATACTGTACAAGTTTATTTCATAATATTGGATGATGTCATATAATACTGTATAATATTATATAATATTGTATAATATAACAATATAGTGAATATTTTAAAAAATGCATTTTAGAAGCATGGAAAAATATTAATCACTTAATTCCGAACTGCGAAACTTCTGGGTAACACTTTGTTATTTTTTGAACACACCTACATACAGCGAGCTTTGAACTCGGGACCTTCTGCATACCAAACCGGCATCTTACCACTGGACCAGCTAGACTTGTATCAGAGAGCGTAAATGATGAGAATAAAATGTAGTTACAAAGTTCGGGTCTCTACAAAATTTCATGTTCATTCACAATTAATCTGAATCGTTTTCTTAATTAAATTATCTTTCATCGTTACAATTTCGAGTTCAAAATGAAATTAGAAGTCAAAGAGGAAGCAATTTTAGCTCTTATATATAAGTTTGCTAATTTAATAAATTAAGGCAATAAGGTTTAAAAGTAATTATAATAATATGTTTGAAAGGTTTTAAAATAATTTTGAAATTTATTTATTCCTCTTTCAATGTATTACGAGACGCCATTTATAATTATAGTATTGATTGAAAATCAAATAAAAGATTCACAACAATAAATCATATGCATATTTTTACAATGAGAATAACACTAAATTTTTTTTTCACAGAACAATAGATAATCCATATGCGAGAGCTGTTTTATGGTTAACTTCATTAGCTGAATCCGGCCTGCCTTTTATATACAGTAAAACAAAATGATTGTGTAAACATTATTATTCAAATGAACATTTTGTAAAATATTTTTTGGACATGTATGATTTAACGTTGATTAATATAGTGTTACGGTATCACCATGCTGCCATCAATAACTTAACCTTAAAATATTGAACAATGCTGAAAAATTTAGAAATCAAAATATTGTATGCATTGTATTGTGTAGTATGATATAATATTCAGCATCTTAAAGAATAATTGTTCCGGTGGTGTTTTTTTTAATAAAACCTCCAATCTAGTGATATCCTGAGTTAAAATGAAGTTTTTTATAAATAAATATTTTTTTTATTATTATTTGAGAAAATTTTGTACCTCGGAAATACTGATACATACAATACAATACTTTATTACGATATTCTGTGTTCCTTGGTGTTCATAATATTGTATAACATTATGCAAATATTATATAATATTTCTGTGCTACTGGTGTAATATGGTTTCGGATAATTATACGAAAAAAATAGATACACCATGAGAAAGAGCAAACGATTTCTGTTCTAATTAAGTTTGTTTCGAACGTCTAACGTAATTTACTGAATTTGGGGAATTTTTTAAAAAGTAGTCACACACACACACTTTAAAAAAAAATATCCGGAATTCTTAAAACTCTTGCATCCAACGTTCTAATAAAGATATCATTTTCAAATTTTTTTAGGTAGTACATCAATTATTTTTCTCTGATTTAAAACAAGAACGGTTAAAATATTTTATTTCTCCGATTTTAAATTAATTTATTTCTTGATGGGAGCAGAGAATTTTTCTCGAATGCCGACAGTGAAGAACCACGCCGTTTCGCCGTGATCTACGAGATAAACCTGCTTATACTGGAGGTCAGGGTTTCGCCCTGTCTACGCCATCTGGCAGATAAAAACAGCCATGATTTATGCCCTGTTTAAGTTTCACACGGAATAATTAGAAATCATTTCGCTGGACGCAGTTGTAAAGCAAGCAATACCGGAACGTTCTGACTTGAAATCGTGAAATTATGAAATGCCAATGCTGAAATAAAGCAAATTTTACACATATATATGTTTGATTAAACATAAACATTATGTATACGGTACCTCAAAGCATGACTATAATAAAGATGTGAAAGTTTTTTTTTTTAAATTAAGTTCATTTCGTTATAAAAAACGAAGTAATATCAAAGTAAAATTATGACAATGATAAATCTAAACTTATAAAACGAAATGTCTGTGTGTGTCATTCTGGGCTTTTTTTTAATAATGATTTTCACATTGAAATTTTTTAATATTGTATTGGATTAGCGTACTCTGTACTGTTTTCCTACCGTTCAAATGCCATTATCGCGAAGAAAAATAAGCGGGAAAATCAAATAATGTGTATCTTTTGTTTTCAAAACTTTTTTTGTGTCATTGTGGGCGTTTCTTTTCTTTTTTTTTCTTTCTTTTACTTTATTGAAGTCCTGATTCCACGGGCAACGCCGTTCGCGTACTGCTAGTTTAAAATAAATCTATATTATATATTTGTATAGGATATTTCTGCAATGTTCAGTTATTACAAATCATAATATATCTTCATAGAATTTCATGTCGGTGCTGTTTGTGTATATCCTGCCCGAGTAAAGGACTGTGTTAAGGCTTTAGAAGATATCAAGTCAAATGTTCCAATTGCTGCAGTAGCGGCTGGTTTTCCCAGTGCACAGTACCATTTGGATACAAAATTAGAAGAAATCAAATGCTGTGTCAATGATGGTGCCAGAGAAATTGATATTGTTATTAGCCGTCAGTTAGCGCTCCAAGGAGAATGGGAAGGTAATTATAAGTACTTAAAATTATACATGCTATTTTCTTTTTCCAATGAATTTCAAACAGCTACTTATATACATATGATTAAAAACTTTACAGCTCTGATAATGTTTCGATTTTGTTAACTTCACAATTATTTTTTTGTCTTGAATTTTACGACCAGAAGCTGTTCTTCACATATGCTCATATTACCTTTTTTCCAACGTTACTGAAGTTTTAGTTTGCTCATGGCGATGAAGGAAGTGAAATGGGTTCTAAATTCTTAAATGATAATGGAATCGTGTAAATTTAAATAACATTTTTTTATTATTATTCTCCCTGCATAAAAATTGAATAAATTAATATTTAACGATAAAGTCGGTATTTATTTTTATGAAAAGGAGGATTCTTCTAGAAATTTTAAGCTGGATTTGAAACTGAAACAGCCTTACCCTAAAATAATAAATAGGTTTAAAATATTGCCTTTAATTACTTCTGAAACGCTTTACATCTTTTGTTCCCTATTTATGTTCTTTTTTAAAAAACTGAGTTAAAGACTGCACTATCCATCCATTTGAATTTAAGACAAATCTCATTCAAGTTTTAACTAATGTATTATTTAAGATTAACGTCTTTTCAATACTAGTTAAATGCATCTGGTCTGCAAATGCTTTAACCCCTTCGACCCAACTTTAGCATGATTAAAATTTAATTATAAAAAGTAATTTAATTTAATGCTGACAAAAAATGTAAAAGTGGGATTTATTTACCCAATAGGGAATAAAATCTAATCTCCGGGACGTGTACGCCCATTAGGGCCAAAGGGATTAAGTTTGTATATTTATCTTAGTGGAATAGCGACTGTTACCAAGTGGATTTGGTTTTAATGCCGCCAGTGCCAGCCTTTAGGGGTGCCTAAGAGATAAATATTAGTGCCTTTATTTTACTTTTTAGAACCAGATATGACGAGGAGGGCGAAAAAATATTATGCCTCGGATGCGATTTACCCTTTTTACATCGTTGATTTATCTGCATTTGTTACGATTCATTGATTGATTTGTACGGTATCAGAATTTAACTACTTAGCTTAGAAATGTGTCTCAAAATTATCTAAACTCATTAGTGTCTTACTTGTATTCTCATTCCAGTTTTGCCATTGAAGGAATATCAAATTTTCTACGAACAAGGAAGCCAATTAAAAGGCCTTTTTTATGATTAGCGATTACAAGATGACCGTGTTTAAAATTTTTCACCATGAAATATATTATGTTAAAATTTCCGAACCAAAATTTTTAAACAATTAGCAACTGAGAATAGTCAAATTAACAATAAAAGAAATCACATGTTAGTAATAGAATTGCTCATAAAACTATTGGATGAAAATAAGAAATAAACAGACAAGAAAATTAACCCTACATAAAAACAGATTTGTACAAAAAATTGCAGCGCATCTGATCAGAAATTTCACTTACCATTTCAGAGGCACATTAAAACTTTTTCAACATTTAATGAAATTAATTGATAAATGTTATATCTGTATATTAAAATTGAGAAAAATATTGGAAATGTTGAACCGCTTAAAGGGGTGGTTTAGTTGAGAAACCACCTCCCTTGTTGAGCATAAAATTAAGGTGAAAAGTAATGGATATTTATTAAACAAAAGTTATATGCTAACTTCATTTGTATTAAATATTACTTCTAGTCTACACTAGTATTAAAGAAAAGAAAGTCCTCTGGTTTTCTTCTTTTTAGAAAAGACATTTTTCCTGAATGGAAGGAACATGAGACTCCGAAAATAATATTTCACATACCTACTTGAGTGACAGAAAGATCTTAATATGATTCAGCAAGCAATCCCCAGGCTCTAAGCGCAGTGGTTTAGTAGTGAAATCATCTAAAATCTGAACCACCGGGAATGTTCTCCTCTCGACTTTCTCGTATACTTAAATAATGCATCCCGTTTTGTGTTTAGTTTCGTAGTATAGTGAAGAGAATCGAGTATGCACTTTGACCGATTGAGTCCAGAAACTGATATAGAGCTACAATTTTGGTGTCAAATATCACATACCAAATTTCTTTATCTTTCTTATTGTGTTTTTGAGTTATTGTGTTCACATATTGTTGTAAAGTTTAATTAAATCATGAAAAGCTTAATTAAAATATTTTTATTTGTGAAATTCAAAAAAGTGATGGTATTCTGGAAGATTATTTTGTTTAAAATTAATTACAGCAATGATAAAAGTTTGGTACACATCTGTGATTTATACAAATTAATTCATTTTTTATTTTCTTATTTTTTTATTTTATTTTTCAAATCGATTATTTTATTCTGTTAATTACAGCAATGATAAAAGTCTGGTACACAGACGTGATATTATATAAATTAATTATTACTTTTCTTATTTTTATCCCTTCGAATCGATTATTTTATTATTAAAAAAATATAAATAAATAAATAAAAATTTATTGTTAAGGAAAATATTAAAATCTAATTAAGTAAAAGATTCAATAAGAAATAAGTTTCATTTAGAAAATCAACTATTTCTTTTTTCAAATGGAAAAGTTCCTTGAATCCTGTTTTTCCAAGAAGTAAACACTAGGATGTCCCTCTTACAGCCTGTCTCTATGGGTGGTAAGTTTACATTCAGAAACAGCTGTTTGGCATTCCATGGGTGTTCAAAAATGCAAGATTTAAAAATTTTCCTATTTACTACAGCATGTTTTCAGACTAGAAAACATTTCACTCTCGAACCTTTATTCCTTATGCAATCGCGGAAGAATTTCTGCTTTAGAATCTTTCAGAACATCGAGTCCAGTCATCATGCAAATTGTAGGGAAAACATCAAGTCTTTTCATCGAAATTTTTTCTGTGTTCTCGCATACAAGGAAAGATACCCAATGTGATGCCTGCACAAATCAACCCCAGATAAGTCATTTTTTTATATCAGGTTTCTTTTTTTATTCACATTTTGAGTACTGGAAGGATTAATTATCATTTCAATATTTGAACTTATCTACCAGCTTGTAAAAAAGGACTAATGTGGAATATTAATATAGTGTCATGTTTTTATTTACAATAATGTTTGATCATATCCGCTTATTTATAACACATCAAACTTCAACCTAAAATTGTGGAGTTAAGTTAAAAATTAAAGTTCTGAAGCAAATATCTTTGATTCCATGGTAATATTCGCTAAAATTTGTTATGTACACGGGGGATTTTGTCATAATTGTTGTAAGATGATAATTTAGAAATAGATGTATGAGTATGAATAGGTAAAAGTGAAAGAAAATTTATCATTTTTTAATATATGAACATGCAAGCTGTAAACAACTCAATCTGTTGGTGAAAGTGATAATCAAATAGAAGGTTAATTCAAGATCCATGATTAAATTCTTCAGAAATGATGTATGATATATATATACATGAAAAATTATGAAATATATTTAAGTAAAATTATGAGAGTAACTTTCTCAATTGTTCCCTACATGATGATAACTATTATATGCCATGAATGATATTTATGAAATGTTAACATGTGTTGATATGAAGGTAATTGTTATTTGATTTAGAGGTTCTGGTCTAATGATTAATTTCATTAAAAGGCCACTAATAATAATGTTTAAATTTTCTTTAATTATTTGAGGCTAAACTAGTGCTAGGAGTAATTAGTAGATTCAAAAATTAAAAAGAAATATAAACAAATAAAAATGAGGTTTTCTATTTTCTATGATATAAGGCTCGACCCTAAAATATTGATTATCTGATGCAAAAGTTGATATTGATGTTATACCATTGTGAATTTTATATTTATCGGTGATTTTATGTGTTAGTGTTTAGTAAATCTGGTTAATAAACTAGTTAGATTGAATAATTTGGTTATGTTTCTCTTGTCAAATAATTAAGCACTGTGAAAGATTATGAGCCAGGGTTATTAAAAAAATTAACTACACTAAATAAACACAACGCAACTGTACACATAAATTAGGCTTGATAACCATGTATGCTTACACTCTCTGAATTTAATTTAATAACTTTCAAAAATAAATAATAAATATAAGTGTAAAACATTATGCTCAATTGCCTGTTGCTATCTATCATTATCTAAATTTTCTTATTGATGAATTAGTGTATGAGATTTTACTCAGCATATGTGATGATAGATAAATTTTAATATTAGAGTATGGTAGAAGAACAGTCTATAGATGGTAAATAAAGATATGTTAATTGTGTATATAATTTAGTGCAATGAAAACTTGTTTAGCAAGAGTAAATGATTAGAAATCATTTGTGAGATCAGTTAAGAGCATGATATGAGCAACAGCTGTAATGTAAAATCTAAATATAATAATGCTAAGAATTGTTAAATGCAAATTTAATAGTGAATTAGTAGTTAATGAGCACTTATATACAAGATTAGAATGCGAGCAGCAATGTAAGAAATCAAGCAGTAAATAATCCAAATATTTACAACAATATATACGGCTTGCTCAAGGTCAGTTACAATTGGTCTACCCATCTTGTCTAGCTCATTGCGTTTTTGAGTTATCACGTTCACAAGCATATGAATAGATAGACAGGCTTCTGTATGGATTAGTCCAAAATGCTGCGGAAATCTATGATTTTGTAAGTTCGCTTACGATGCTTTCTCTTTGTATACTTCGTATACAAGAAAGTAAAAAAGTGTAGCATTCTCTGCTTTATTTTCTTGATACTAAGATTTTTTTTTTTTTGCAAACAGAAGATTACCCACCTACCAAATCCCCCCCCTTCTCCCCCCCCCCCCCTCCCCCCCTCGGGGCGGGGGTGAGGATTAAGCTATAAAAAACACATTTTTTCTTCATGTGATCGAAGTGTATCTATGAAATTTTTCTTAAAAAAAGAGGTCTAGTTTGCGTACTGTCATCGGTTGTCTTTATTAAGTACCAGAAAACATGGTTCGACAGGTAAATCACCTTTAAACCCCTATGCGACTAAAAAGAGAAAATCTGTTTTGTTTTCTACCAATAAAACCCCTCTAAATACCCTGGAAGTTTATTTATAATCAAGGTGTTTAAATCGTGCAAGTGTCATAAAAGTCATGAATTTCGAAAATGGCGAAAGAATTGTCGAAAGAACACAAAACTTTATTTCGGATAGAATAAATTATTCAAATTTTTCACCCTTTCTTGGGGACAAAACATTTCCTTTCTTGGAGACAAAACATTTCCTTTCTTAGAGACAAAACATTTTCCTTCCTTGGAGACAAAACACAAACAAATTTCTTTGAGAGAAAACATACAATTAAAATATATATGATGTTCTGTCAGATTCGAACATGAATCTTTGATTTAACGAAAAGATTAATTCTTATGAAAAAGTTTTTTTAAAAAATTATACCAAAGTGCAAATGACAGTCAAAATCTACTTTCTGAGACATGGATTTCGAAAATGATGAAAAAATTGGCGAAAGGGCGCGAACTTTTTCAGGTAAATGAATTTGGTGTTTGAAAAGCTGCGAATCTTTTATTAGGTCATGAATTTGTTGATGCGGAGTGGAAGTTTGGAGAGTGGGGTTGATAGATAAAGTGTCGTCCTCTACATCTGACCATGGTTCAAAATTACGAGAAACGTTCCAAAATAGTCCTCTTGTATCTTCAAAACGAGACATTATCTAATTGTATTTCTTCTTTCTGAGCATGCAAAGGGAAAATTTTTATAACAATTGCAGTCTAATTATGCTTTTGTGAAAAAAATGCAGAATCTATATTTTTATTGTTCACTTCTACACTGCGAGATTATTATTTTTGGGATTCAGATCTTTATGTTCCTTTGCCAAAACATGTATTTTACTTCAGTTGAAAAAACTTGACTGTTATTATGTGGAGAAAATTTCGGATTGGAACACATTTGTATACAACCTTTTCCTTTCTTAAATTCATGACGTTTTAGTACAGAAACCATTAACTCAACTTTTTGTTGAAATCAATGAAACTATCCAAATAAATAATCCAAATGCTAAAAAAAAAAAAAAAATTATTAAAAAGTACCATGCCTCTTTTTTCTTTTCTTCTTCTTCTAATCCATGAGACTATTTTTAGTATGGTTATTTCGCACAGTTTCTGCCGACACTCTTAAAGCGTATTCGAGCAGTAAAACCAGTTTCGAAAAATATCAGTTTATTTGGTTTGCTTCTTCATCAGATGTATCTTTATACATACATGTAGGCCGCGGTGGCCTAGTGGTAAGGCCTCGACCTCGGGACCGGAGGGTCGCAGGTTCGAAACCCGATTCCACTGAAGATCCGCCGTGTATGGGGCCTGTTGCACGCTAAATCATACGTAGTGGCCAAACGTCCTCCCGTTGGTGTGGCGCGGAAGTTTGGAGAGGGGGGTGCCAGCTCAGGTGTCGTCCTCGTCATCTGACCGCGGTTCAAAATTACGAGGTCCGTCCTTAAATAGCTCTCGTGTTGCTTCAAAACGGGACGTTAATATAACCTAACCTAACCTTTATACATACATCAAATTATTGAAGATCGTGGGTTGATTGACAAACGAAATTTGCATTATATAATATTCCACCATCTATGGAGATCCAAAAGAAGCCCTTGCCATGGACGCTATATAACCTAATTTCGTCCGTAGTCCCAATTTCGAAGATATTCAATTTTTTCAGTGAAGTAGCTTACACATTCAAATGAAGTTCGTATGTCCTAAGTGTAGCTTGCTTTTTAAAAAGAATTTTTGCTTATGTTAAAAATTTATCAATTATTTACCGACTAGATAACTGAAAATTTGCAAAAATGGCTAGTTGAAATTTCGTCATTCGTCCCCACTCCTTTTTTTACCCTTACTAGATTAATATATTTAAAAGCATGTTGTTATGATTCTACAGAAAACAAAAAAATGTGTGTTGTTTTAAGATCGTTGGAGATATAAAATTTGTGCATATTTCTTTGATACTGAAACAGGCTTTTTGTCGTCCCTTTTTCAACATTATACGCTATTTTGCTTTTTGAAATATATTGATTTCTGATTTTTCGGAATATTTTTCTTTCAAAATATTTATTTGAAATTCCAACTTTTTATCTGAAATTCCAACTTGTGTGTATGTTCTGGGTGTTTTCACTTTTTTTTCTCTCGTTAAGATTTCGTTTATAATTTTCTTATTCATAGATTTATATGAAGAAGTGAAGGCTATGAAAGAGGCTTGTGGAAGTAAAATACTGCTTAAGACTATAATTGCTGCTGGAGAACTTGGATCACTTGATAATATATACAAAGCAAGCATTGTATGTATGGCTGCTGGTAAGTGAAAATCAATTAATTAAATTTAGTTAAACTATTTGGGGAAAATTTTTGTGATGTCATAATAAATCAGCCAATTCGTTGGGTACAATATGGGGAACTCCAGATTTCAACATCCTCTATTGCACTACAACTTTGACGAAAGTCACCCGTTCTTGATATGGAATAGGGTAAGCTTCTGGCCAATTTGTTAAATTGACCATGTCAAATAATATCTATTGGAATACATAACCGTGGTTATGGCCCAAGTACGTAGAGAGCGATCCTTTCAAGTAGAGCTCTAACAGTGAAACATTGACATTTTTCTCGGTTATGTTTTTATGTACGTTGCAGGATTTTCACAACTCTGCCATATCAGCTTGTATTATTTATTCCAGTGAAATCGCAGTTTAATCTTTTGTAAGGATTTTGGGATATAACCAGTAAGGTTCTTGCGAGACCTATCCTCGGCTTTTAATCAAAATTAACTGGACGCGTAAAGTTTCTATCCCTTCTGATGCCTAACAACAATACAATATCCCACTCCAAAGTAATATGAAGTCCTATAGAGCCTGATGTCATTGGCTTTTTAAATCAAAGGCAATGCCTTCGCCAAGTTATTTTGCTAGCAGAATCTTTCAGATAGATTTTAGGTTTGAGATCAAGGTCTCCCTCAGATTTTCTATTTGTTCCTTGGATGTAGACTTGCAAATGTTAGTAACTTTTCTCTATACCTCTTTTCTTTGGTTTCAACAATCGAGCAGTACCTCTAGCTTTCATGACATTTTTGTAAAAAGAGTGCCAACGTTTTCATGGGACGATTCTTTTTCATGATGAATTTCCATGTCATATTCTTTAAAATGTTGCATCCATTTGGATTAGCAATTAAGGAAGCTGCTTAGTGTAAAATATAAAAAGTCTTCTACTTCACAACCGTCAATTTCTAGAGATGAAAAAGCTAACAGTTGAAAATATTATATTCAAATAATCATATATCGTATCTTGTTCTAAAAAGTTCAAATATTGCTATGACAAAAAGAAAATGTTAAATTAATGAAATGTTCTTTGCAGGTTCTGATTTTATAAAGACTTCTACAGGAAAAGAATCTGTTAATGCAACATTACCCATTGGAATGACCATGGCTCGAGCAATAAGAGCTTATTATGATCTAACAGGATTTGAGGTATTGAAAAGCGCATTCATAACTTATATATTGAGTTTGCAATGTATATCTTAAGGAAAATTTAATAACTCGAAATTCTGACTTTTTGATTTTTATCATGATGGCTTTTAGTACAGAAAATTTCTTTTATTCTCAACTTATTTCTACGATTAGGCAAGCAAATTTAGATTTAATTGACTAAAACAGTATTCACTTCTAAATACTTTTGGTTTTGATGAGGTATTTTTTTGCATTATTAATTTATAATGATGCCAGAAAAAATATATAATTGTTACAGCTTCAGTTTAAAGCAATTCTTTTAAAATAACAAATCAAACATATAATGATTATAATAACAGTATACATTAAATATTTTTTCATCAGCATAAAACTTTTAAAATTGTTATAATGCATATTTATATTTTTTCTTTCATGTCAGAAACACAATCGATTTATCTATTAAAATGGAGCAACTTACAAAAATCACTTACTTGTTCTTCCTTCCATATTATTTATTTTTAATTAAACCGTGATTTCATTTAATTTTTATTTTTCAAGAGCTTTTTAAAATCAGTGTTATGCGAAGTAACATTTTTTGAAGTGTTTTTAAATGTGGCATTATAGACTTGATTTGTTACAGCTTTAAAAAATGATTTACAATAAATCTTATTTATGTTTTTTTTCTATAAGTACCTGTTAAATAATTACACTTTTTATTTAATTTGTCCTTTAGTGTTATCTTTTTCATCTTATTTCTGGACGAATGCATTTGCCAACAATTTCTAAAACATGTTTTATTTTTATCAATTGGTTTCAAGATATAGTTGAACATGTCATGGACAATGAAAATTTCCATTATTCCAGAATTTAGTTATCACAGAAAACCTGCCTACTAAATTAATAAGGTTGGGTTTTTAAATTTTGGATTTTAAACCTTAAATTTATTAGGATTATTTGATATACTGTCCAGTTACCAGTGAAAGAGAACTCATTGAATCTTTCTCTATTCTTATTACAATGCAATTTTTATGCTTTGAACAACTACAAAGGAGATTTTTTTTGTGACATAGATTCTGCATAAAGCATTCTAAGCACAATTTGTACAGTTTTCTATCATAACTAATTTCTTTTGATTGGCAAATTTCCTTGTAATATTTTTTATGATTTCAGCTTAAAACAATACACATATTCGGACAAATTAATCATAGTTAAAAAAAAAAAACATTTTTATCATTATGCATATCGTTTTCATTTTATAAATTTCTTAATAACATGCTCTGAATAATAATATTTACAAAAGTTTAATTGATTATTTCATTTTGATTTTCATATCCGTATTTTCCTGAATGCCAGATCTCCATTTGGCATAGATGAGCATCATTGTCCATTTAGACAAAATCTGACACCTTTGCTCTTTGGATAATATTTAACTGTAGAGGAAACTAGAGATACTTGACCCTAGTTTTGATTTTTATTGTAATTCTCGAATGTTTTGATTGTTAGCATCATAAAAGTACGTATTTTTAAGAATGAGAAATGTAATTATTCTAAACTAATAACTCATTTAATCATAAAATAAATGTATTTCATGAAATCACCTAGGGACAAGCAACCCTAACCTTAGGGATACTTGACTCTTCATGTCTCTCCCCTGGGGGGGCACCATGAGTACATGGATGAATAGCCACCAGATAAGTAAGCTGGCACTCGCTTCCCTTGGGGGTATAGTAATGGTGGGGCTCTAGGTCTCTCTACCAGTGATGGTATGTACCTCCTTTGGGAGTAGCCGGTGATGGCCATTAGGACTCTGGCCTCAGTGCTCAAGCTATTGCAGTGGCTGTCATTCAATTGACCCAGATGCTACGGCAGGGCGGGAGGTAGATCCAGTTTTCCTGGTTACCCTACATGTCTATACCATATGTTTGGTGCAGCATAATCCTAAATGGTTTTGCACCAACACTCTCTATTAAATCAAATGACCCTACATGCAAAGAGAACTTAAATTCTTTCGATAATTTGTATCAGATATTTGGTTAAAGCTACTGAATTGAAAGCATCTTAACTATCAAAAAATATAATGAAACTAATATTAGAAAATGAAATAATATGGGAACTAAAAATGCAGTTAATTACTAATAAAAATCTGGTTAATAAATTAAATTAGTGTAGTCATTAAATTAAATCTAGTTATTAAATTAAATTTATTCAAAATTATACAGACAATTAAAATATTGATGTAATTAAATGATAAAAATTATATCAATGGAGCTGGGAACCTAGCAGCAGCACTAGTGCATTGAAGAATTTCCTGTTTTAGAAAATTAGAATATAATAGCATTGCACCAAAATAAAGGATTTAAAAAATGTTGTACAAAGCAAGAAAGTGGAGAAGCTTAATAGTCTTACTTGGTTCTCCTTATATTATAATGAAAACAAAAGAAGAACATATATTCTACAAGAAAATTCAAACCAACAAACAGACGAACTCAACCGGAATGGCGAAACGTTAAATAAAACCAAACAGTTTTCGAGCAAAAGATTTTTAATAAAATAATAAAGGAATAAGAATCGTTTATTCCCAAGCGACGAAACAATGGAATACATAAATTTCTATTCTTTTTAAAATTCTCACTAAAATTATATTATTTGAAATTATCACATCAAAAAGAAATTTTATGTTAAATAATTTTTAAAAAAATATTTTCAAAAAATTATTCGCAAATAAGACTCCCCTATTACCACAAGATACTGTGTGATATGTCCACAATGTTGTCCGGTATTCTGAATGTAATGCAATTCATAACAGTATTGCACAGCATCTTGTGCTAATAGGGTTCGGTTAACTATCGAAAACACTAGGCATTATGCCGATAATCAAGGCGAAGAGTTGCTCGTACAATCATCCAGTTTGATTATTTGATTTGCTATATTGGTGACAAATTACTCTGCACCAGAAAGTTGATTCTAACCAGGGTTTAGGTAGGTTCAAGCAACTTGACTTTTTCTAAATAATCTAAAGATTAAACCACGTAGAATTAAGATATTGCATATCATCGTATATCAAATTATAGTCAGAAGTATGCTTAAAACTCAGAAATGTTTTAATTCATCATATCCTCAATAGTCATATCCTAATATATCCTCTTCCAATCTACAGAAGAATGGAAAATTTACACCTGGACCTGTTAAAATATATTTACCTACATGCCATTACAGTTTTTCAGATTGGAATGGGAACTCTCTCCAATTGACCATATGACCAAAGGTTGAATATGGTTGGCACACACAAATTACCAATTATCTCACAATTTGAGAAAATCATGTATGGTCAAGTATCCATAGTTTTCTCTATTTACAAATTCTTGTTTGATGTATTCCATTATTAGTGTCACATTTTCTGAATTTAGATTGCTATTTCCATTTTATTTGTGCTGATCAACAGTACTTGAAATTCGTGTTCTCTTATAAATCTTAGTTGACTGTAAGGAAAATCATTCTTTGTTATACCTAATAAGTAAAGTATAGGTGTCTATTGGTAATGACAATATGTGCAACCCCCCCCCATATTTTATCCATATATTTGCTGCAGGGAGTATTTCTGTGAGAAGTTTTGGAATTATGTTAATCTTTTGTACAGAATAATGTGAAAAAGAACATGATAAAAATGATTAACAGTGCACTCACCCATGCATGAAAATTATGATAACTGAGTTACTGTCATTTAAGATACTTTGTACACAAAATGGTTTACATAGTCTTCTGGCATAATCTACATGGACCACTCCCATGGAACATTTTTCAAATATTCAATCAACAAATTCACAAAGGATTCCCCTTTGGTAAGCTGGATAGATTTAAAAACTGCAGAAGGGAAAACTGAAATATCTGAGAAGCTTTTTTGTTGTTGTTGTTGCTTATTGCTGTCCGTTGATGCTTCATATTCTGCCATCATTAATGTTAGAAGTGTATTTCCTATGATAACTTAATGATACTTAATTGGACATATTTTAAACTGTTCTCCAATATTTTTTCCTTCTGTGGAATCTATATCATATACTTTATTATAGATAGCAAAGTGTCTTGACTATGCAGCTTGAATGTGCAGTTTTGTAAAATAAAATTCATCATTATCCAAAATATCTTGCTTTTGACTAACAGTGATTTATAAAAATAGAATACAAAGGTGGCAAGACAAAATGAGTTTTAATGGTTGTAATTCTGATGCCGTACAGCTAAAATGTTCAATTTCTTGATGATTTTTTAAAAACCTATCATATTTGTATTTTAACTAAGAACTGCAGGATCTTTTTATTGCCATGCTTTTTTGAGATTTAATACTTTAACATAATTTTACTATAATAATGGCTTTTATCATTCAAACTCTAGATTTAAAATAAACCCTGAAGCTGCAGACTTGCATTTCGTAAGTAGTCTGTATTCTGGAATAATGGTTGCAAACCCTCAGATTTTAACTCCGCCTGTTTGTCTTTTGAAGGTTGGATTCAAGCCTGCTGGTGGCATTCGTACAGCTAAAGATGTTCTTTTATGGCAAAATTTAATGAAGAAAGAACTGGGACAAAAGTGGTTACATCCAAGTTTATTCCGTATTGGTGCCAGTGGTCTTTTGAATGATATTGAGAAAAATATTTTCGTTCGTGTGAGTGGTTGCAGTCCATCTAAGCATCTATTTACTTATCAATAGCAAGCACTTCATATGTGTCAGTAATTTGATTAATTAAGACAGCAGGTGGAAAATTGTAACGAAAAACCATATGTGAATTCCATGTTTTGTATTTTGATATTTAAGATAGTAAATTTTTGTCTGTCATCTGTTGGTTTCTTTTCCAAATGACCTCCAGAATTTTGTCTTTTAAATTAATTGCTACCAATAATATGATTGAAGCTATCAGTATTAAAAATCCTATAAATGAATGCACAAGTCAAACTCACTATTGTAGGTAAAAAGGATAATGTGCTAATGCAAATCATAAAAGATTCTATGCAAAGTTGTTTTTTTTTTTGGCCCGAATAAATTAGTCCATTTCTTATATTTCGTCACTTTTGTGAGGCCATCAGTTGTAAATTTTTTAATCACTCGTGAAGAAAAAAACTTCATTTCTGTAAAAGGAAGCAAAATAATGTTTATTAAAATGCTTATGAAAAACTCTTCTGTTTTGGGCGATTATTTTTCGAGTAACTTTTAAAGAGCATTTAATTAAGCTCAATCAATTCTCCTATAGCATTGTTAGTAGAAAAAGGGCAAAACATGAACTCGGTTCACTTTGAACCCTCCAAATAAGGGAAAAGTGGCCTTTCTATCTCTCTATCCACTTTGTCAGCATTGAAGTTCATCCCTTATGCATTGGAAAAATACAAATTGGGTTTCTTTCAATCTCTTTCTTAGACTTTATTCAGGGGAAGGAACCACTCCTAGTTTGGTATAGGTTAATTTTTTTGTTATAAATCAGTTATAATAAAGATAAATTGCTCATCATAGAAGAAGAAAAAGTTATCTTAGGACATATTTTTAGACATGGGCTGCAGCAACTTTGTTTAAAATGCAGTAACATAATACTGAAGAAAAAATAATATTGTTAAAGTGCAGTAATTTCAATATCTGACATTGAATTTTTATTTAATGACTTTAAAAGGTATTACACACTAAAATAATCAATTATGAAACATCTATTAAGTAGATTTCTTCAGTTATGCTATCTGCATGACTTATAATGTTAATACAAAAGGACCAAGAATTTTCTTGATCTAATTGGTGATTCAACTGTAAGAATGTAATTGGAATTACGAAATTGCAGTTGAAGAAGAAAAAACCCAAAATGTGAGTAATAGTAAAGCAGAAATGATATTTTATAATTAAACAATTTATTAAAATTGGAAATACAGAATACCAATATACAAGTCATATGGCGTGCAAATGTGTGATAGAAGAATATATATTTGAAAAAATAAATGTGTAAGGTACTTTAATATATCAGCCGTTGAAAGCAGAAATGTAGTAAGTCATTTTTTAATCAAAATCGTGCTACTGATGAGCAATAGATATTTTTTTAAAAATTTATTTAGTGTATTTTGTACTGCTTTTTCTAAAGATTATAAGAAATTTAAATTTTTTGACTTGCATCATTTCTGTTTTCAACGACTTCTCTCCAATAACGCAAATGAACAATCATGAATACAAATATATATATTGGCGCACAAATACACATAATTATGACTTTCACATATTAAATTATTGCATTTGCACTTCGATTGTCACAAAGTATTTAACATTACACTGAAACACACACACAAAAGTTGCGTAAATTGTAATAACATAAACAAGCACGAGCGTTAAGAGATATCAGGTTACGAGGGTATATCAAAAAGTAAGGCTTCCTATTTTTTTCTATGAAATGTATTGTTTATATCATCGCGAATTGATAGCATAGTGTTTAATAGGAGTTAAAATTCCTATATTATTTATTCTGTCTAGAACAATCGATGTGTACGCATTTGGCATCCATTTAAAATGGTGAACAGACTGAGTGAATGATCCAAGGAAGAAGTGGGACCAGTAATTCCTTTTTTGTGTCCTCAAGGAATACCGCCGTCTGAAATCCATCGTGAAATTTCAGTGGCGAATCCAGGGTCGGGGGAGGGGGATGAGGTCATAAAAAATTTTGTATCATCGTGACGAATGTCGAACATCATGACTTTACTTACCTGACAATAAGAATCATAAAAACACTACAATACTTTTGATAATTTAATAAAATCACAATGAAATAACTAGCCAAAAAATGTTTTCGACCGCGCCAACGCTAGAAGTACGAATGGAATGACTACAAATGTGGGAAAATTTTCGAGCCTGTCAACCCAGGAGGCAATATTGACACTTTTTTTTTATTTATTAAAAGGGAGATCAAGAACAAACGGCTGTAGTGATTTTAAATAAAATCAAGAATTCTGCTTTAGCTATGGGGAGGCTGCAGCCCCATAGCAACTCCCCTGGATTCGCCACTGACTGCAGTATATGGTACTCTTGTTATAACTGTAAACATGTAAGGAAATGATGTATTAATTTTCGGATTGGAAGGATCAGCGTTTTGGAGAGCGAAGAGCTTCAACTTCAGCGAATCATATTGATGATCTGGATTGAGCGATAAAGCAAGGGGGAAAAAATACGACTGACTCTTAATCATTTAATCTAAATATAATATATTATTATTGTCCCAGGGAGTCCTACTATTGCATAACAATGGAAGACCACATGCAGTTCGTGCCAAGGGAAATCTCTTGGATTCGTGGCACTGGGAAATTCTGCCACATCCTCCTTACAGTCCTGATTTGATCTAGGGCCGGACGAACACTCCATTAGTCCGTGCCCCGTCATGGAGTAAAAAAAAAATCGAGGGGCGCAAAATTGACAACGCAAAATGACAAAAAAAAAATCGCAACGGAGTTTCTGAATTAATTATAAAATTTTCTGAAAAATTCTAAAAAAACAATAAAACAATCTAATTTTTGTACTAATGACTACAAAACTTTCAAGGCACTACTCCAGTAATCTATATATATATATATATTAAAGGTCTGTGTATCTCTGTGAGTGTGTGTGTCTGTCTGTGTGCGGTACGGCGCAGAGACTGCTGCACCTACCAGGTACGAAGGTGGACCAGCACCAAACACCTCAAAGAGATTTTTTCGAAGTAGAGTTTTCGTTATTTAATGTCTTAGCGATTTTGTCGCCTTTTTCAGAGAAGTTCCGAACTAAAATTGTTGATGAAAGTCCAGAAGTTGAACAGGTACAGAAAAAAATATATATGTACCACCTAAAATGTTTTATAATACCCTCCACAACGAGACTAATTTCAAATCTGTACAAGAATTAGACGCGTGTCGGTAATAAATTAAAATAAGGCCATTTTTCAGACGAAACGCTATTTTCCCGTAAAAATTTTTTGTATAAATCGCGGTAAAAACTTTACTGCCTGTCATACTCGAACGAATTTTTTCAGAAAATACCCACAAGAGCTGGCTTTCAAACAAACGAAAAATGACTCAAATTCGACGAGAAGTTCGTATAAAAATTTTTTTTGCGAAGCCATGAGTTTAAAAAATTACCGGCGTTAAGCATGTGCTCCGAATGCTTCTAGGGAAACTTAAAAGTCGAGATGACGCTATAAAACCTCTGAGGTATCAAATCGGTCAAATATATGATGCACTGCTTAGCATTTATGAGAATAAAGATGTAGATAGTTCAATAAGAGATGGAGGGTCTGGGATACTTACGCAAATACAACAATTTAAATTTCTTTGTTCTGTCGTGATAAGGTATGAGGTATTAAATCATGCCAATCCCATTAGTAAACTCATGCAGGGGGAAAATTACGATCTCGCATTGACAATAAAACTTTTGAAAATTTCCAATGTTTTTTTAAGAATTTGAGATCGAGCAATCACTTTTAATGCCATCCTTGTCGATGCTGGCGAAATGGCATCCGAAATAGATGCAGATGAAAATTTTGAATAAATACCTAGACATTGAGTTCGTCGGCGAAAAAGACGATTTTATTATGAAAATCACATATTCTGGGTATTTTCGCCCATAATCGATGCACAAGTAAAATACAAAATTGAATTCTTTTACCACCTGGTTGACACTGCAATTAGTTCTTTAAAACAAAGATTTTCTCAGCTGCAACATCATAACAGTTACTTCAGTTTTTATATCATACTCGCAGTACCCACACGATGTTGCTCGTGTCATCTTGATTTCAACAAAATAAAATAAGCCCACAATGCCATAAAATAAAGTTTTAAAAACGAAATCAAAACAGAAAAATATATTTCATTTCACGCCACCAACCAATGATTTAAAAAAAAATTCTCAAAGTTTAGTAAATCATGTTAGACGTTCAAAACAAACTTCATTGAAATGATAATTGTTTATTCTATCCGATGGTGTATCTCTTTTCTTCTTACGATTATCAGAAACGATTTATGGAGAAATGAGTGCGGAAAATCACACAAAACACCAAAAAATATTAAATAAAAAAAAATTTCTGTATCAAATTTTAAAATTCGAGCTTCGAGGTGCATTGAGTCACCATTACGACTAAATGTGTGCCAAACTTCATGGCTGTAAGTGCGACAGATTCGTCTGGACATCGCGTACATAAACACTTCCTTTTATAAATATAATAGTTGATATACCCGACGTTGCTCGGGGTAAATATATCTTCAAGTCTAAGTACTTATAACACTTTAAACTTAATAAAACAGTTTTTTGCAGCAGCGTCTTTCGTTGGTTTTCGGTCGTCCAACCCTGGGTTGTCTGACCCTCTCAGCCAGCAATTAAATCTTTCTCTTTTTTTTTTCTCTCCGTAGTTTCAACAACCCAGTAGGAATCAAGCAGCCCTTGGTATTCCATCTGTTCCATTCCATCAATACTATGTTGACAACTGAAGCTCTTTCGTATCTTTGTTTTTATTTCCATTATCCGGAGTAACGGTTTCTATTACCCAGAGTCTTCTTAGTGTTTGTGTAACTGACCGAAAAAACACCGCATATCGTTCTTTCTTTTTCTCCTTAGTCTCTCTCCCTCCGATAGGACCGGACTCAATAATTTTGAATGATTTTACACACTCATTTGGATTACTTAAAAATTTATAAAATTAAAATGAAACATCGCATAGGGAGAGAAATTAACATATTTGGATTGCAGTGACAATATATTGGAAAAGGTAAATGCTACAAAATTATAGCGGAATTAAAAATTTCGCCCTTCTGTTAATATGCAAAGAAAACAATATTTTTTACCATAACTTTAACAGTAGTGAAAAAACACGGGAATCAAGAATTTGATAAAACAATAAATCGGTTTGAATATAATTACAATAATAGAAAGCATTGTTACCAATTGTGTTTGAAATGTATTTTGGAAAGTTTGGAAAATTGGAGGAAAATATAGTACGACATTTAAAAAAGATAATTATCTGCTCTTTAAGATGGTACAATATAAATCATCTTCGCGCAATATATAACAAAGAAGTTATTGGCGAAAAACTGAGAAAAAACTCCAAAAATTGGCCTATTTTTCGTTTTTTAATTAAATATCTTAAAAATAATTATTTTTAAGATATTATTATGAGCAACTGGAAAAGGCACAATTGACCTAGAAATTCACACCAGAATGTCATGCGCAAATTTTATATCGCCACCGTTCACCATTTATGAGGAGTTCTTGTGACAGATAAAACGCCTTTTTTTCTCCTTAGGTCTCTCCCTTCTATAGGAACCGGACTAAGTAACCTTGAAAGACTCAACACACTCGTTAGGATCATTTAGAAATTTGTGAAAATTAAACAAAACATCTCATAAACTCTCATCACATATCATTAACGAAAGTTACTGGATTATTTCGCGACCATATTAGAAAGGGTATATACTACGAAATAAAACCAGAAGTAAAAAGTTTATGTCCAAAGAAAGCCTGCAATATTTTCTTATAAAAAATTTAACAGTTGCAAAAGCACGTGAATGAAGGAAAAAATTGGTTTATATTTAATTTTATAAGAGTGGAAAGCGCGCGCGTTATTACAAATTGCCTTAAAATGCATTTTGAAATGTTAGTTACAATTACAGAAAAAAATTGTACCGCTATGGAATTAGTATCAATTCAAAGCTCAAATTTTTGCTCTTTAAGATGGTGTGAAAATAATTTTCGTACGATAAATATTTCAGAAATTATTGGCGAAAAACGCATAAAATTAGCTTGTTTAATTAAATATATTGAGAATTAATTAATTTAGAAAGTTGAAAATAGCACAGTTGACCAGAAATGCACCCCAGAATATCGTGTGCAAATTTCATGTCGCTACCGTTCACCGTTTAGAAGGAGTTCTGACAGACAGATGCATGTATTTTCTGTTTTATATTATAGATATATGAAATAAAAGATGTTAATTCTTCTGTAATTTCGGTCAATTGCAAAGATTTTAACAGATGAAGGAATATTGGATACAAACAGCCTGGAACTTTGTGATGAAATATCAGTGGTATGTTCTCTATTGGAAAAAAGATTTACCACCTTTGGAATTTTTGAAATTGATAACAAAAATGAATTTTTCTCCAAACTTGAGCATTGCTTTAAGAATATTACTAACTCTTCCAATAAGTATTGCATCCGGGGAGCGTAGTTTTTCTAAACTAAAAATAATCAAGAACTATTTGAGAACAGCAACATCTCAAACAAGATTGTCAGACCTCGCGATATTAGGAATTGAGAATGAATTGAGTCACAGTTTAGATGTTTCTGAATTAATAAGAGAATTATCTGAACTCAAAATTTGTAAAAAAATTCGTCTGGCTTATACTCCTGTTAACTGTTTTTTTAAATGAAGTATTTGAAGTGAAAAGTTATTAGAAGTATTTGTGTCAATTACTGAATTACACTGATGTTTTTTGGACGTTCTCTAAAAAATTAAAAAAGATCATATACCGTTTTTTTAGAATGCTTACATTATAGTTTCATAGGGGCGCAATTTTTTACTTTTGCACGGAGCGGTTCAAAGTCTAAATCCGACCCTGTTTAGTCCCTTCTAAATTTCATTTATTCCCCAAGCTTAAAAGGCATCTTTGAACGCAACATTTTCATTCAGATGATGTTAAGAAGATCAGACTCAGACTTCACTCAGATGATGTTAAACAAGCCATCAACAATTGGCTTCTTCGTCAGGCCGGATCTTTCTACTCCCACGACTTGGACTCATCGATTTACTGGTACGAAAAATGCCTCAACAAACAAGGCGATTATGTGGTAAAATAAGGTACATATGCACCTTCATGCTACACTTTGTTCATTGTATATTTAAAATTCTCAAAATAAAAAAAATAGGGAAACTTACTTTTTGATATGTCCTCGTAAAAAAAAAAAAATGATTACAATACCAGAGAGTGGAAACTTTTCACGACATAAAGACATACGAATAATTCGGACTTTTACATTTTAAATTATTCCACAATCGGTGCGATTGTCACAAAGTGTTTAGCAGGACACTGAAACACACTAAACGTAGTTATAGTAATAGGAATAACATAAAAAAAGCGTTGGCGTAAGTAAAAAAAAAATTCTTAATTCCCAAAAGTGAACAAAAGGAACTTTTCAATTAAACCTTCATATTTATTAATTAACGATTCTTTTAAGTATTAAAATTATATGGATTTTAGATATATCACACACTGGTTGATATCCATATGCATGGAATATGCGTAATACATTGAATTTCAAAACATCAAAGAATTCAGCAGTCTGATCATTATGTAGCAAAATGTAAGGGTTCGTGAAATCACTTCGCTTGAAGTTTTGACGCCAAGGATATGCAAACAGTTCAAGGCTAGGAAAAATAATCTTGTTACCCTTCTGAACCAATGATTCCTTTACCAACCAGTGGCGTAGCAACCGGGGGAGGTAGAAGCTCCGGGCGCCATGGAATTAAAACATTATTGATTTCTGTCCCTTTTTAAAGCAAAACATGATGATAAAAATATCATTTTCGCCATTAATGCGAGTAAAACACATATTATTCTCCTGGCGCCACTTACTCTCGCTGCACAACTGGCAATGGTGACAAAACGCTGGTGTCATTTTTAGAACCAAATACTATCTGGTGGCGAAAAAATGCAATGCCCCGTTCACACAAGAAACCACTAATGATGACTGGGGTAGGGAATCATATTATCACTCGGCAGCCACTTATCCTAGTTACGCCACTGTTAACAGCCAAACTAGTTGTCACCTCACCACTTATGAAATTATCTTGATTTTTTTTATCAATGAAAATTATATGCGTTAAACATACAAAATTGTATAATGTAATGGGATAATTTAGACCTTGAAAAGTCATCAGTAAATAAAAGCAGCTAATTTAAAACTCTTCAAAAAAAATATTTTGAAAGCCTGGGTCTGACATTTTTCAACATGGTTGTGAAAATAAAAAAAAGAGTCATATGACATTATATATTACAGTCCTTCAGCTGATGACATGACAGGGAAATCTCAAAATATGGGAGCAATTCTTAATGGTCAGCAGCAAGGCTTCTGTTCCTCTCCTGCAAGCTAATACTAAGAAAAGAAATAGAAATCTATAGTAGAAATTCTCCTTGTAATGATTACACAGGTCTGCAATGAAAAAATTGTCTTCAAAATAAGTAGTGTTTCTTATAGTTTTTGGGATGCTAATTGTCATGTATCTGGCAACACCAGATAATACTAAAGTGAAGGGAAGAAATATAAATCAGTTCCATGCTTCTCTTAAGCCTTCACTATGCTTATTCTTATGCTCTATCAAAATAAATACTAATGTATATCACAATTTTTTTTTTCATTCACCTCATTTGGCGACGTTTGTAAGAAACGAAGAAACTGGCTTCAGAATGCCGAACGTAAGTGTTGGTCATTTGCAAAATTTCGACGAAGGGGACAATTTTGTGGAATATCTCATGCAAGCAGATTTTTTTTCGAAGCTAACAAAATCACTTCTGATGATGAAAAGCATGCTCTTTTGTTGACTGCAATCGGAAAGAAAACTTTTTCTCTTCTTCGCAATTTGCTTCAACCACGTGAAATGAAAAGTATTCCTTACAATCAAATAATATAGCAAAACGCTATTAAAAAAATATAATGTTTTGGTTCATTTTGAAATGGCAAGACCAAAAGTGTTGCAATGTGATGCAACAGACTATGGCGTTGGAGCTGTCTTATGTCATGAATTTCCTGGTGGTGAACTTCGACCGATTTTTTTTGCTTCTAAAAACATTGAGTAGAGCTGAAAGAAATTATGCTCAGGTGCATAAAGAGGTTTTGGCCATAATTTTTGGCATAGAAAAGTTCAATAAATTTTTGCAAGGTCAGAAATTCACCATTCATACAGACTCAAAGCCATTGTTGACATTATTTGGTCATAATAAATCTGTACCAACCATGGTTAATGCAAGAATGCAAAGATGAGCTATAATTATTTCAAATTATGATTATATTGTAAAGTATAAAAAAAGGTACAGAGTTGTTGCTCTCTGATGCACTATCCAGATTACCATGTAAAAATGATGTTCCAACGGGGAACTTCAGCATTTTTTTTTTTATTTTTAAATCGATTTAAAATGCTTCGAAACGAACAATATGATTAGAAAAAAATTCCAGACAGTTTTGTTTTTTTAAAATTTGCAATCAAAATTCGCCTCTCAGAAAACGCGGTAAAAACGATCCATTTTGGCGCAAAACGGGTCTGACGTCATAGTTGCTTGACAGGGGAGACGCACACTTCCTTCCTGTTCGCTTTCTATAGAGATTCTCTTTTTTCTATATTTTCCGACTCTCGTATCAGATAAAATAATGTCGGCAAGATACAAGTATTGTATTGTTCCTAAATGTAGCAATACAACTCTAACGGCACCCGATAAATTATTTAAAAATGTGCAAAAAATTATGTTATTCGCAAAAAGTGGTGTAAAGCGATGAAGAGAGATCCGAAGCTTAATCCGGAATTATCAGCAAGCAGCATTCGTCATGTCTGTGGAGACCATTTTGATGTGAGTTATTAATCTGTATTATATATATTAAAATTGTATATCACGAAGCACAGTAAATTCAGAATTCGATATTTTTTTTTGTTTTTAAAAGAAGTAGAAGGTGAGGTTAGCAGCAAAATAAATAAATAAAATAAAGATATTTTAAAGCAAATAGTTAAATTTAATTAGTTCTTTCCCGTTTGATTACATGGAATTTTTTTTCCGGCCCAAATATAAAAGATCCCACCTTCTTGAAGATTCTTTAAAAAAAAAAAAAAACTTGCTCTTGTTATTTTATTGCATAAATTTTTTCAATGGATATTCGAATGTTTCTTATATTTTTTAAAAAATTACAGTACTATTGAAAATTAATACGAATATCTTAAAAATTAGTTTAAATTCACGACTTTTTTGATAATGAAATTCGTTTTCATTCGTAGTTCAACAAAAATATTCGCAGAATTAATTTTTGATGCAAAATAAATCCTTTATATTCAATGAATGTATTAAAATCAAAATTTGTCTTCAAAAAGTTAGTTAAAGAAGTATAAGGTGAGGTTAGCAGGAAAAAAGAAATAGATATTTTAAAGCAAATAGTTAAATTTAATTTTTTCCCCTCTATTATCCCCCATTTTTGATTACATGGAATTTACATTTTAAGAAACCATTGATACCCCATAACAATATCAGGAAGTACTGTAAAGAAGAGCCTTGAATTTCATATTTGTTCTGTTTTTGATATAAGTATAAGATGAGGTTAAAAGCATAAGTTCCTGTATGATAAGTACCTGTATTGAAAGATTACGTGGTAGCCACGTGTAGATTTAAGGTTCTATTGTTGATTAAGGTTTATAAATAGATTTAATATTGTGTCTATTTTGGTACCGATTTTAAAAAGAAAATTATTTTATACTTTTCAAACCACGGTTTTGTTTAATTTTTTAAGAGTTTATTTTTATTTTTTCGCATGAAAAGTTAAGCGCGGACACATACATGGAAACGTAGCTGGCCTTTAGCAGTTTTCTGCTTTTTTTTTTTATTTATGCTGATTCATCCACACGGGACGGGGATAGTGATGATTTAATAGCATTATCAGAATTAATTTATTTTTTTATTTTCAGTTGATTTTTTTATGGGACTTTAAAGATTTCCTTTCTTTTTTTATGCCGAATTCGGTTAACATTAAAAAGAAGTTAAGCTAGAATTAATTTTGTTTCATCGGTTCTGTTTCTCATGCTTTTTTTTAAAGCACTTTGTCTGTCTATAAATTAGTGTACACACCATGGGATACTGTTTGGATTCTGAGTTATGACAGGGTTTTTTTAGCTAAGTTCAGCATTTTATTTTATTTTTTGTTTTATGTTGTTTCATTGAGGAGGATTATAAGACAAAAAAAGGAGAAATTTTACCGTTGTGCTTTTATTTCTCGTATCTCAGCCATCATAAAATCGGAATTTTTCTTGAAATACATTGCCATCATTTTAGGACCAATCCTTGGCAAATTAACCGATTTACCTTGTACAAAACCAATATCCATTGTGAAATTGAACGTTGAATAGTAAAAAAGTCAAAAACTTCACTTTTAAAATGTTAGCTGGTACAAACGCCTTGATTCAAAGCAGGGTACAGAACTAGCGAAAGAGAAGTATGCGAAGGAAGGCACCCTTGACGTCAGAATCTACTCGGCCAATGAGAGTGCGTTTCGGATTGCATCATGATTCCTGCTATTTCAGTGCATCTTTCGCTCTCAATATTTAAATAAATAAATTTTTCTGTAAAATTTCATTTGCATATTTGAAATTAGAATGATTTTTTCTACAAATACGGATGGCTTTCACGTGTTTTTAAAAAATACTGAAGTTCCCCATTGATGAGTTGACACATTTTATTTGTTTCTTTCCTGATTTTGAAACTTTAAAAACATGATGACATCCCAGATAGCACGTACGTTTGCGGCGCGAGTTTGATTTTTACTTGACCTTGTCATGGCAAATTTGACGCGTCAAGGTTGAAGCGAACTTGTGGCAAACTAACAATGCAGAATCTCCACCCTCGCTTGCAAAACCAGTTTGCCACAACTTCGCTGTGACAACAAGCGCCACAACTTCGCTGTGACAACTAGCGCCACCCCTCCTTGCAATGCAAGCTTGCTGTGAGTTTGCAAAACAAGCTTCATGCAAAGATGATAGCACAAAGAGATAATTATCTTTGTCTCTGTTTAAAAAAAAACATCCGATTTTTAATAGCATCTCCTAGACCGTCCTTCTTTTTATTAATTCAATAAATCAATGATAATTTGTGAAAAACTAACTTTTTTATAAAAAAAAATTTTGAAACATTTTCCATCTTTTTACTAAATATAGAACTCGCACTTTAAAGAAAACTATATCGCCTTTTCTTAATGTTGAAATTTTAACGTATATAAACAAAATTAAACCTAAAAAAACAGTCAATGTTTGTTGAAAAATAATAACTTACATTTTGCCCCATTTTAAAAGAAATTACTTTTGAAACCTAATTTCATAATTTATTCTACTAGCAAAACGTAGTTATTAGCGAAAATCGTTCTCTCTTTGATTTCAAATCATGTTCTCAACACAAAATTTAAAAAATTAATGAAATCAAGAAAAGAGTTTAAAATAAATCGTATGCGCGATCTATTAGCACAATCTATCTTCTCCTCTCACAGTCTAGCTGGCTGAGCGGTTTAGAGAGTCATGCTAGCAAACGCTAGGTCGAGAGTTCTAATCCGAGGTTGTGTTCGTACTCTGTTTTTGCTATGTTTGCAATGAGTTTGACGTGGCAAGCTTGCTGCAAGCTCGTTGCGTGGTGACTGCGAAGCTAGCGTTAACTTGTTGCAAGCTTGTTTCAAGCTTGCACTCTTGTCGTGTCAACCTTGCTGCAACTTTGCTGCAAACTAAAATTGCTATCTGGGATTCAGGGAGCAACATCTCTTGATCCTTGTTTATCAAAGGTGTTGAACTACACCCAAACTAGAAATATATTGTAGAAGAAATGTTAGCAAAATTTCAAGAAATTAAGGTGTAGTATGAGCTTAAAAGTTCAGTTTATCCATTCGCACCTGGACCAGTGGGGAATCCAGGATTTGGGTTGGGGGGAGGGGGGCTGAGGTCATATAAGTTTTGTATCGTCGTGTCGAATCTCAAACCTCATGGCTTATGTAAACCAAAACACTTTAACTTTACAGTCTTTACTCACCTAACAGGAAGAATCATAAAAAAAACTACAATACTTTCGATAATTTAAGAAAAAATGCGATGAAGTTATTAGTCAAAAAATGTCTTCGATCGCGTCAACGCTACAAGTACAAGTGGAATGACTAGAAAAGTAGGAAACTTTTCGAGCCTGTCAAGACAGAAAGCAATGTTTTTTATTATTTTTTTTTAAAAAAAAGGGAAGATAAGAAAAAACAGTTGTAGTTATTTTAAATAAAATCAAGATTTCTGGCTTATCTCTGGGGGCTGCAGCCCGATAGCCTCCCCCTCTGGATTCGCTACTGACCTGGACTATTTCTCTGGAAATTGAGACGCAGCCAGGAAAAGTTTCTCTAAGACATAATGGAAATGGAAAGACGATATTAAAAGGAAGGTGGGACATCAACATGACAGCCGGCTACTGCTGGACGTTGGAAAGAGACAATCCACAGAAAATTCACCAGAAGAAAAGCAGAGAAAGAAGTTATGAGAAAATTCTACTATAAGGATTTGAAACTTTTCTATAAATTCATTTATCATTTAAAAAGAGAACTCATTTATCAATCAAATCATAAAAGAGCTAGGATATAAAGGTATATTTATGAGGTGATAAAATAAAAATCTCACAATATTTTGATTATAGTTATTTCTTCCAAAATATGAAATCGTTTTGTGATAAAACTTTATGTGATAGAAAAAAAAATGGATTTAATTCTTCAAATCAGCACTAAAAATAATATAAAAACAGTCATCAAAAGTAAAACAATTTTCAAAAAGTATTTTTTGCAGACCTGTGTTATTAATATATTTAAATAATACGGCATACATTCACGTTAACATATTTAATACAATTATAACAATTCAGTTATTTCGTAAATTTTAATGAATTTTAAAAATAAAGATGTTTTTCTTTGTCATTTTTTATTAAAATCTCAAATGTGTGTGAATTTAAAGCTTCCGCTTCGCAATTTGTGATAAATTGTTTAAATTTAAAAAGCCGTGAAAAATTTCTTTAGTCTGCGCGTTGAAACACTCATAATAATAAATATAAATCATAGTATCGAATTTAAAGTTTCTGAATCACATTTTAGGGCATACAAAATCTCTTCGGAATGCAAACAAAATTTAGTGCATAAAAAAAGATGAAATTACAGCATACTACAGTATATTTAGACATTAAAAGATCTCTGAATATATGAAGAGCAAACATTCAAACCGTGTTTTCTCCAAAAAAAGAAAAAATGAGTTAGTGATTTTTCTTTGAACTCAACATTAAATAGTACAACTGTATACTATTATTTTCAACTGAAACAAGTTTTATCCCATTATAAACCTACTTAGAAAATTGAGGTTTCAATCAAAAAGTATTACCTGCAGAGCTTGTTTACTGTTTCCTGAAAAATTGTATCTGAAGGAGAAAGCATGGTTTGAATGTTTGCTCCTCATATATTCGTAATTCAATGTATGATTCACATGGCAATTCTATAATAATAAAGAAATTTCTACCTTCACTCGTAAAATAGTAAAAGTTAATGGTCTTATTAGGCTTAAAAAAACCCCCAAGAAAATTTAAAAATTTATGTTTAGACACAAAAAGCTAATTCACCATATGTAACATTCATGTAAATATAATTAAGATATACTGTAAGCATAAATATGTCGAAATGCCATAATTTTATAAACTGTAAACAATAAATACAATTTTTATGACAAAAAGATTACACTGGAAAACGAACAAACAAAAAAAATCATTTGCCACGGAAATTTTAACGATTTTAAGATATCTTTTGGCTGCTGATTTCAAAACTAGTTTTACTTTTGCCGAATTGGCTCTAGTTTTTGAGATAATGCATATTATCAACATTTCAATCGTGTCTGCATTAGAGTGGACCGAAAAATGTGAATTTCTTTTTCGTGTCACTATACAGTGGGAAAATTTGCGTATTGGTGAGAAATAAAACGAGGAAAAAAATTTATTAAATCGATTGATATCTACCACCTCGAATGGGCCTTAAAAGTCCTAAAATGGGGCTAAATTAGGTTGTTTTATCCTTTGTCCTTTGTTTGCGAAATTTCGGCTAAGAGTATGTTTGGCGTAATTCTAGCTTCTTGCAGAAAAATTTCCCAATTATTATTTTGAATCCATTTCGAATCGGAGCCCTTGAAAAAGTGGACTAGAATGGATGCCTTGTTTGTTTTTGGTTTTATTTGATTACCTATGAGTTTATTTATTTATTATTATTTTTTTTGCTATCTTTGTTTGATCTTGATTTCTATTGTTCTCTGTTTTTTGTTTTGCTGCTGCAATTGCGCTCTACTCAAACATTGTATTCATTTTTTCTAAATTTTATTCTATAAATTTTATTGTTTATGAATAAAAATAATCTTGTTATTTTTGTTGTTCTTGTTTAAAGTTTAAGTTAAGATTCTTTTAAAAATTTATTTCTATTTTTCTAGTTGATTGTTTTTAAGTTGTTTTTCATTAATTTTTAAAATTTTTCTTAATCTCTTTATTATTGCATTAGCTGTTAAATACTCATCTTCTTAAGAGAAATAAATTTTATTTTATCAAAATCGGTCAATAATTTCCTGTGACAGATTTATTTCAAAGTTGTCAAAAATATGTGAAATTACTTCAATATGCAATTTTTAGTTCCGAATCAACATGATAATCTTCACACATAATTTTGTCGATTGAATGCAGCAGGTCAAAGTATATGCATAGCAAAAGTCAAATAAAAAAGAGAAAGAGAGAGAACTACATCACCTAGAAGTTGCAGTTTAAAGTAACAAATGAAAAATAAATAAACACCGAGAGGTGACCCTTGATGAAGCGCCCAGGCCGGACTCTACTCTTATTTGCTTCAGTCATTTTGTAGCTTAAGGTCAGTTAGTTTGTTGCATTTTTATTGAATGCATAGGGTTTTTAGGTCTAAAAAATATCAAATATATTTATTTGTTTATGATAACACTTGCAAAACTAAGCTCCAAAACTAGAATATCGTTTGTTAGTTCAGAACGTTTGCCAGAAATACAGAAAGTAACAAAAAATAACACATCTTTAAAAAAGTCTTCGGCTACTAGGATATCAAAGTAATCTAACAAAGATATCAAGAGATGTGGGACACATATGGTGGCATATTACTGCTAGACTCCAACGCGAAACTTCCAAGGCACGTAAGAGGAAATCTTATAAAAACTTTTCCATGAAGTAACTGAACTAAATTTTCATTTCATTGGATTTAATGCAACATCATAATGTGATTTTATCATACTAATAAAATGATCCATCTATTTATTTGTTGAAATTCATTTCTTTATATCGTTCATTAATATTGTTTTAAATTTTATTTTTTTACTTACATTTGACATAGATTTTATGTGATTTCTGCATATATTTATCTTGTGATTTATATATTGATTACTCTTTAGTATTAAGTTAATTTAATGCAATGATTTAATTTCATTATTGATTTATATTTGAGTCAGTTTAATACGATTTGAGGTAGTGCGTACACATTACTAATGAAATATAATTTTCACTTTATCTCGAAAACGAGAGCCAATCTGACAAAAAGAATGCCGTATTCAAAATTAGCAAGACGGAATTACCCTAAAACCACCGGAATATCGTTGGCACAAATTTAGTGTTGACCAATGTTATTTATTGTGGAAACAAAACAATTTTTAAATGGCAGTTTATGGTATGCAGTAAATTTTAAATATTTACTTGATACAAAAGGAATAAATTTGCTTTCAAAACAAATGTTTTCTTTTAATTGTGATTTTTCTCATAATACGGCAATATGTTTGATTGTAGGCTGTTTTTAGAAGTTGAGAAAGATATAAATTCGAAAAAAGCATGTAAAGTTGAAAATTTTAAACACTTACACATCGAAAACGACTATTGACCTTTTATTCGTAACTATTACTCGAGATGTGATGTCCCTAGTTGCATGGTCCTTTCCATACTGTGTCCAAAATTATGAAAAAAGATTAAAATTAAAATCAAACATAAAAGTATTATGCGTCATAGAAATATTACTTAAAATAAAAGCTTGAAAAGCAGAAAGAAATGTGAAATATAAAAACATTCGCACAGTTTGCCCAAAATTTATTAATTTTAGCGAAATAAAATTTTGAAATTATGAAACTTTTTTGATGAGCAATTAATTCAAGTCGCAATTTTATATAATATGAAAAGAATATACCTATTATTCTCTTAGAGAAAATTTTTATGTTAATAGATTATTTTTAGCGATAAGATACGTGAATACTTTTATATCAAATAAATTTAATAAAAACAGTTTTTTAAACACATTTTCTAGTGTACTAAAAAGTAGAATGTTTTAAAATTTTAATTATTTCCTACTTTTTAAATTTCTAAATCATTATTATAAATATTATGGACTCTGGAAATAAATTTTTGTTAAATCACTACCAAGTGGGAGTCACAAGTATGGAATGAAAAATTTAATTAAATTAATCAATTTATTTATAATCAAGTTCTGAAATAATGAAGTAGAGTATTGTCATCGAGAATACACAAATGCTCAGAATCTCAAACCTCTAGCACATCAGGAAGTGAATGAAAAACCGATTACGAAATTCCATCTTTACAAACATGAAATAAGTAAAGTTGAATAAAAGTGTATAATAAAAAGAATTTGATTACCCTTGATTTCCATTCTTTCCTTCGAATATTGTCTCCGTAAAACATGCATAACTACAAATAATGTGCCAATTTAAGTATCAACAAAGACAAACTAAGAACATCAAATATCAGTCACAGCAAAAATAGAAATATATCTAATAGTAAATTGAAAAAATTAAACCTGTAAAAATTTTCCAGTCAATTGTTTACACTTAATAAATTAATTTTTACACCTAAACAAGTGTTAGTTTCGTTTCGTATACTGGTTTAAAGGGTAAAGACCAATGAACATTACACGAGTATTGAAGAGGAAAATTATAGCTATAAGAAACGCCTAAACACAGAATCAATTTATGATGTTAAATCGCTCCCCACTTACCCTGCCTTACCTTATGTAATTTTTTCTTTTTTTGTATATATTCGTTTG
The DNA here is from genome assembly GCA_013235015.1 of Araneus ventricosus. NCBI lineage: Eukaryota > Metazoa > Arthropoda > Arachnida > Araneae > Araneidae > Araneus > Araneus ventricosus. The sequence goes on from BGPR01000787.1 coordinate 332,152, forward strand.
TGAAAAACTTGGGAAACGTCTTACTTCTTCTGTTTCCATTGTGTTTGTAAACTTAAAGCAAATACTACTTTTCTTCTTCGGGTTTAAAACTCTTCTGCAACTGACAGACTGTAGGCTGGAAAAATGAAATCAGAGACGACCATGGCACCTCGCAAGCTCCCTTTCCTAAGAACTATGAATTCAGTGATGTATTGCAAACGAAAGGCTACATTTCTTCTGAACTAGAACACCTATATGGTTTATTGTAGGGTCATTCCAAAGCTGATGTAATGGGCAAGTTTTTGGTAAATTTGAACCGATTGTATCTAAAAGACTGCTTACGGTTATACGACTTCTATTGCCGGTTAGAGAAATTGATTTAATACTTCGCCAATGTTTTAGCGATTGTAGCTCAAGTTAAATCTAGATATCCTGGAAATATGTCACCTTATAGGAATCTTTCCAAATATGTGCTTATTTTTTGTGTAGGGTTTCAGAAACCTCGCATTTTTTTTCAGACTAGGAGTGTTTTCTGTCTATCCACCGAAACTTCGTAAACAGTTAGAGAAAGGAAAGTGTTGCTATGATGTTTTATGCTCCACATGGGGTCTTCTATCCCACCCTTTCGTTTGGTAAATTAGGTCAAAACCACCCTGTATATTTATAAATTTAATAAACCACTTACAAACTTGGAACCCTTTGAACGGTCATTTGCTAAGATGACAAGCATTCTGTTTCCCTTTGAGGAGAAGTGTACACCGACTGGATCCAACGGCAGCTCTCTGATCAAAGATACCACTTCTCCTCTAAAGTTGAAGACGCCTACACATATTGAAGTTTCTTCAGCTGGTATAAGCACTACAATTGCATTCCCTTGAGGAGACACATCAATAGAATTCTCATTCAGGATAATGGAGCGATTTATTACGACGTTTAGATCCGCTATAAGAAATATGCATTGGTTTAACTCAGATATAACTAATCAAATCCTGCCAAAAATCGAAGAAAAATAAAATTTTGGGTAAAGGTGGAGTGTACGGCACCGACTTACTTCTCGCCAATTTTTCTTGGCGCAATTTCATGTGCCGTCGCCAAATACTGTTTTGGATGTGCAGTGCACTTTTTATTGCTCTCTTGCGCATATGTCACCTGAAAACGGGAGATTCAGCACGCAATGCCTGCGGCATTTCAAGTGTGTACCGAGCAAATTTTTTTAACTTAAAAAAACATCAGCGGCTTCGCTTTCAACATAGCGGAATAATCGTAGCTTCGCTTATTCATTGAGAAACGAAACACACAGAATAACATACACGGTACTGAACCCATATTCCATCCAAAGAATTCCAAACGAAGTTTTATTCAAATTCGAATTTATCGACCAATTGCATCGAAGAGTTGAACAAAACATTCCAATCGAAAAGTGGCGTAATATAGCCTGATAAGCAAAACACAGATGAATAGATCAATTTGTGCGCATGTCACCCGTTAAAAACATCTATACACATCCAAAACAAATGTTCTCTCACCGCCGTTCTTGGCGCCAAAGAGTTGACGATCCTAAGAGGAACGAAGTAAGTCGGTAACGTACACTAAACATTAACCAAATTTTGAATTTGAGAAGTGAGTTGTATACATGAAAGAATTAGGAGTAAAAAATATTCATGTGTTACTAAACAGCCTAATATACTTACAGTCTTCCAAGTTTACATTTCCACTCCAATATTGGATTCGACAGTAATTTCTTTCTCTTCCCGTCCAGTAGGAAGAATAGGAAGGATCTAAACATACAAACTTTGTGAGGGTGGATGTTTCTATAGCATTCTAACAGAACATAATAGGAAATAAATCTAAAGCTAACGTGACAAATTCAAAGAAGGACACTAGCCAACAAGAAACGTAAAAGTTGACGTGGGTCTTGAAATAAAAACGTTAGTTTATTTCGTAAAGTACAATGTAAAATATAATATGTGCTACAGTTATATTATTTTTTAATTCCTATATCTGAACATTCCATTGCTGGAAACATTTTTCTTTTATTGGAATAAATCTTGTTCGCAGTGACCAGTGGCGGATTTTGTTGATATGAGGCCACAGGTGCACAACTGACTTGAGCCCCTCCTCCCTCTATCCAATGTCTCAAATTCGCCGTCGGCTTAGTCCTACGATGTGCGTAAAATAGGTTTTGAGGCCCCCTCCCTTAATCAATGACGCAACTTCGCCGTCCGCATAGCACTACATTTTACGTCCAATACGTTTTGAGACTCCCTCCCCCTACCGAATGTCGCTAATTCGCCATCAGTTTGCTCTACTGTGTACTTCGAATGGATTGAGGACCCCTGGATTCTCGAGGCACGAGGCGACCGCCTCCAACGCCTGTGCGCAAAACCGCCACTGGCAGTGACTGCTTTCAAACCTGAGCCAAAGTAAAAGTCAGAAATTCTGTATCCAACGACAGACTTATTTCCGTTTACAAGTGTAAATTGGTATCGGTACCACACACTAAGTACATCCAAATGTGGAAATAATTTGACATCCAAGTTTTCGTATGTTCTCACACAAAAATAACAAATATTTGTACAATTTAAGCAACCCCAGCTCCACTAAATTTTCCTTTCAAATCGGAATCGCGCTGGATCTCGATTACTTTAAATCGCATGTTATTAAGAGCCAGTTTTTTTAAGAATCAGGCAGGCTTGGATAGTTGACATTTTTGATTTTGTTGAAATTTTCAGGATATGTTCTTCATGTAAAGCTATTAGACACGTGTTTTTTATTTTTCCAAAAAAAGTTTTTCCCTATAGTTTTTGGGGGTCCAAAATTGAAGATCGTTCATTATTTTAAGAAAAACATACCATTTTACTTTTTGTGCCAAGAGTGAACCATGGCATTGGTAATTATTTTTTATTCTTCTGCTTCCACACTGACTGTTAGGTCGTAAAGACTTATGGATGACTTTTGGCACCAAGGTCAAAGGTCATTCAAAATTCGACGAAAAAAGGCTTTTTTCTGAAACTTTGACCGACAAATTCTTCTTTTGCCAACAGTGAACCACAAAGGTATATATTTCAGAGGATACATACTAATGAGCAATGTCGAAAAAGAGCAAGACACGTGTGGTTGACTTTTGGAGTACAGAAATATTTGACCTTAAAATTGCGAAGAACACAAAATTACATGATTTTAGAGGTCATTCACTGCTTGTGCCAACAGTGGCCAGGTATGAAATTCGCTGGAAAAGAAACCTTAAGTATAGCAGAAACAAAATCAATTCACAGATCTATGGTAACTTTTTCAAGTTTTATATAATGCGGCTCTATACTTTGTGCTGAACATGCGTTTTGTGGCACTTGTGAAAAAACATCGATTGCTTTTATTTCAATATTTTTTACTATTTTATGCAAAAATATTACATTAAAATTTATTTAACTAACTGAATTGCTCTCTGAACATAATATACAATTAGAACAAATTGAAAATTGAGTACTGCAAATACTCATTGTATGACAATACCTCCTTTTAAACTCCTCCTTTATATTATACAATATTATACTTTATATTATACCTCCTTTATATTATACAATGCTATCTGTGTAACAGAAGGAAATCAAAAAGAAAAGGTGAACATTAAATTAATTTTCTATGGATCTGTATAACTATATGGAAATAACCCATTTACTATTCACATTGATCAAATAATTATTGCTTATAAATGCTATAAGAAGAATCGCTTGGCAATATGGAAATAAGGACTTCTTGGCATTCGATGAGTATTTGCAGTACTCAGTTTTCAATTTGTACTAAGTATTTATTATGTTCAGAGAGCAATTCAGTTAGTTCAATTAATTTTAATGTAATATTTTTACATAAAATAGTAATAAATATTGAAATAAAAGCAATCGATGTTTTTTCACAAGTGCCACAAAACGCATGTTCAGCACAAAGTATAGAGCCGCATTATATAAAACTTGAAAAAGTTACCATAGATCTGTGAATTGATTTTGTTTCTGCTACACTTAAGGCTTCTTTTCCAGCGAATTTCATACCTGGCCACTGTTGGCACAAGCAGTGAATGAACTCTAAAATCATGCAATTTTGTGTTCTTCGCAATTTCAAGGTCAAATATATCTGTACTCCAAAAGTCAACCACACATGTCTTGCTCCCTTTCGGTATTTGTCATTAGTATGTATTCTCTGAAATATATACCTTTGTGGGTTCTCTGTTGGCAAAAGAAGATTTTGACGGTCAAAGTTACAGAAAAAAAGCCTTTTTTCGTCGAATTTTGAATGACATTTGGCCTTGGTGCCAAAAGTCAACCATAAGTCTTTATGTCCTAACAGTCAGTGTGGAAGCAGAAGAACACAAAATAATTACCAATACCATGGTTCACTCTTGGCACAAAAAGTATTGCCTTATGTAAAATGGTATGTTTATCTTAAAATAATGGACGATCTTCAATTTTGGACCTCCAAAACTATAGGAAAAAATTTTTTTTTGGAAAAATAAAAAAATACGTGTCTAATAGTTTTACATGAAGAACATATCCTGAAAATTTCAACAAAATCAAAAATGTCAACTATCCAAGACTGCCTGATTTGCCCGATTTTTAAAAAAACAGGCTCTTAATCGCCGATTATATATTTAAGGAGGAAAAAAATAGTTTCTGAAGATTTAAAACATGCAAACTTGTTCCTTCAGCGCATTAAATTGTATAAAGTCTTTCACATCACTTACTTCTAACGTTACTTCATGTTTCGTTCATGCAACAACTTGTAAAAATAAATAAAGAAAAATGTTTTTAAAATGAGACTTCATCTTTTGTTTCTTAACCAAAGCAATTGCCAATTTTCATATATGTAGTGGTACGAAATGTATTATGAGTGGACTACAGTCCTATGTTCTGCACAGAGTTTGAAAATTAAACTTATACACTGATTTTTAGCTATTTTTACTTTTTCTTACACGAATTATACAAAGAGAAAGTATTCTAATCGTCAAAAATCTTGACCTCGAGATTTTCATGTTATATCTGTTTTAATATGTGTCTCGGTTTCCCACTTAAGGGGGCACCTGAAATATGGGGATGAGAACCTGCCGTATATGTAAGCAGAGTCTCGCTTCCCGGTGGGATATAGTAATGATGGAGGTTGAATTATCCCGCCGATGACGGGTCGTACCTCTGTATGAGGGGTCGTCGCATGAGCCGCTCGTAGTAAGGGCTATTATGCGAGGACCACAGTGCCCGATTAGTTGTCGCGGCGGCCGGTTCATTCAGTTTTTCCGCTTGCCTAGACTGGCCGGTAGTAATTCATTCGTTTATGGTTACCATGCGTCTGTGAACACTAACTCAAAAACTCCAAGAGCTAGATGGATGAAATTTGGTCGTTGCATCAGTATCAGATTTTGGACCTAATCCTTCAAGAGGAAGGCTGCCTGTCTTTTTAAGTGTACATGATAACTCAAAAAACAGAACAAGTTTGATGAATATAATTTTTCGTGTGGTCTTGAAATCAAAATTCCGCACATGGAAAAATTGTTTCCCTATGCATTCATTCTAACTATGAAAATAAACAAAGAAGCGCCATTCATATACAGAGTTTATTAACACGAACGTTTCCATGCTCTCCGAATGAAAATACAGCCAAATCCCATTATAACGAACTCTCAATGGACCGATCCAGGATTTTTCAAATACTGGCTACATAAAATTTCCTATAATCCTTAAACGCATATCTCTGTTGAACAAATTAATTACACTAAAGTGCAATTAGTAATGAGCTATAAAAGTAAATACTTGTTCTTAAAAAATTCAACAGTAAAATTAATTGTCCTTACATTTATTTCTCTAAAGAATGAATGGAAATAAGAAGTGATTTTTCGACCTGAAACTAAGCTTGAAAAGTGGAAATTTTGTTCGAATTCCTTGCTTTTGAAAATCATTTGACATTGTATTAACTTTTAATATAATGCTTAGCTAACATATTGTCATGTATTTTGGAAGTTTCATATAATTTGGTTGGAAACTCTGTATGTTATAAGCAAAAAACACACGGTTTCTTAAGAAAACCCTTTTATCTTCCCGAATATGTATGCACCGAAATCTTTGCACAGGAAACAAAACCATTGATAAAAGTTACAAATCATTATCAGCTTTCTGTAAAACGGGGTGCATTTTCTTCTTCATCACTTACTGGTCGGTCTCGTCGTGACCAAATTTTCACTGTCAAATGTAAGTTCCCACGTCTTGTTGAATCAATACTACGTCGAGCTGCTGCACTTCGCCGGGCGGAAAAAGGTCCCAGATAATATTAGGAGGTATCCTATGACTTTTGGCACTTCAGTGTATATTCCAAACTACATGAACAAGATGGTGCTTGATCCTCAACTAAAGTTTTGAAGTGCACAAATCAGACAGATCAAAAACTCATGATAATCCGATTTCGAAGGTGGGAATTATTTCACTTTCCAAAGAAGTATAAAAATAGCATTTTGGTTATTTCATAAGCACTAACTAAAACAGAAACAACTATCAGTAATATCAATCTTACTGATACACTGGGTGTTGACCCTCTTCAGTGAAGCAATAGACAATGGCGTAGAAACTGTCAAGAGCATGCAATGCTGGTGTCACAATTCTAAGCAGTGCAAGCTTCGATAAATAAAGGATGCCCCCCAAAATATATACACACTTTGAATAACTATTATATAAACAATTAAAAACATACAGCAAGGTTTCATTACCCAGATTAATAAATACAAATGTAGAATTTTGTCAACAGTCTTCACGATTCTAATTTTGCAATAAAATAATTTTTCATTTTTTAAAATTGCCATTCCTTCCATTCAACAGCACTTTTTTAATAAATAACGGTTCAAGAAATTGTCGTAATTACAGGCAAATGATTATCCAAGTTTGACAATGAAACAAAATCTGATACATGAAATCATCAATTGCAATTTACATGCTTAGTGTCTTTTGGCAATTCAATCGCATGGTTTTTCAGCAGCGCCTTGAAAATAAAGGTAAATATTTTGAACTCTTCCGATATCTGACAAAATTCTATATTGCTATAAATTAATTTGCGTTATGAAAGTTTAATGATTGTTCATGTAATAATTATTTAAAGTGTGAATACATTTTTCTGGAGCCACTTGTAGTTGTTATATAAATATGAATTACAACAGAATGATTGTACATTCAAATAAAGTAGACACAGCAAAAATATTTTTGTATAAATTTCATTTTAAAATGTCTATACTATTTTCTTTCACATGATTCAACGTACGTTTTATCACACAAACATAATTTAGAAAAATTTTAAACTAAGAAAAGTACTTTTATTTTTATGGCATAGTTTTTAAAAACTACTTGTTACTGTTGTGAGGTTCATTGGCTTAGTTTGATATGTCGCAAGAGCCATATACGGCTTTACTGTGTCAAACATATGGTGAAAACTGATATAAGATCTACGGCTAAGTAAAATATCCACTAATGCATATAGGACAACAAAACAAAAGCACACTTTTAAAAACGTAGAAGGATTCTTAGAACGTACCTTCTTTCACCGCATTCAATGTATTAAATGGTGGAATTAACGGTGTTTTCATCCGTGATAAATTACATGCATAGCTAAATTGGTTGTCTTGTTCATCCGATGTTCCAGGCTGGACTTCTTCGTAAGAAGTTCCAGGAAAGTCTTCATAAGAAGTTCCAGGAAGGACTTCATGCGAAATTCCTGGAAGATATTTTCCCCATTAAAAATAAAGTTATTATAAATACAGTAATTTGTAATATCTTTCCAGAAGTTTATGGGGATGTTAACATCCAAATACTGGATACAAATTACTGTATTTATAGACAGAGGCGGCCCGAGGTCCGCGCAACTGCTCGTGGTGCCGAAGCTGGAACGTAAAGGGGAGAAAGAAATGGTTTGATTGACATGAGAACTCCGGCGGAAACGGCAAAAATTTTCCTTTCATTCCCCCCCCCCGTCTTTAGTTTTCCGTACAGGCGATCAGCTCAAGCCTCTACACACTGGAGACGTCTCAAAATCTGTTCCACGAACATCAGGCCATAAAAGTTGGTGGGTCATTCACAGGTCCGACTGAGCCGACTGTACCCACGGGCAACCCAATCCTAGGATATCGGGCTGACCCGTTGCCATCGGTATGGTACGGTCTACTGTGCCCCCTCCTCACCCCGCTTTCAAAACGGGCTCTCCCTGCCCTAATTTCTATAGAATGACTTCCTCCCACACTCCTTTCCTCATTTCGTGGTTTTTCCTTTGGTCCGAGAGGCTCGTCCCTCCCCTAGCCGACTATTGTATTTCAGTTTGATGGTATAGTGGACAGAAAAAATGTTAAAACAGATGAAAATGTAACTTTTTCCCTGGTCTACTACACCATTTCTCATCGGATTCTTACTTTGACGAAACGTTCTGGCACACTGTGTTGAAAGAAAAATTGCTGAATGTCACGCTTTATTTTTATTCTGAACAGCAAATTTAAATTGTGATAACTTTATACCTATAAGTGTTATGTATTTCGCTAAAATGTCTGAAAAAAAAGAAACAATCAGGTACGTTTTATAGGAAAAGAAAGGAACGGACAGCAGCAGAAAACGAAAAGCAAGTGTCTATTTTGAAAAAAATCATCAAAATAGAAAATATTGAATCCAGAGAAGGTCTGTCAACAACAGTTGAAGTTAGATCTTTAACTTCAGAAAATTTTAAGAACGACAATTTAACTTATTGTTCGAAACAAGAACAAAATGTTCACGTGAATTCAACATCACAGGTAATTTTGTTATTATCATTCTGGTTTGTTATTTTAAAATTTTCAAAATTAAATATCTATTCGAAAAATATAAATTTTCGATATTGTCAATTATACAAAAATTCTAAATATTAAAATCAGCTTAAAAGTGCGCAATGGGTTAAGTTATATCAAAAATTGTGTTGGTTTCGTTGGAACATTTTTGTGCACCTTCTGTATGATTATTCAAAAGAACTTAACTTATATGAATTTCGTAAGCTAGATAAGCAGTAGTTAACAAGTTAATTCGTTTATCAGGACCAAATGCGAGAGCATGCAAAGTTGCAATTACTTGAACCAGAAGCAGTAGAACATTTGAACGTCTTAAATGACTGCGAAGAATCTAGCAATAAACAAGACGCGAAAACTGGTTTGCAAACCGAAAATACAGACAACAGTACTGAGAGTGATAAGGTTTGCTGGATTTTAACATAAGCATTACTCTTGAAATAATAATATTCCAACTGTTTTCTGAAAAATCAAATTTGTGAGTATAAAGTTCCCATTAAATTTCTTTCTATCATCAGAAAGTGTCAAACATTAGAAGAAAACTTGTAAAATTGCAAATTATTTCAGAGAAATTTTAATTTTTTGTTTCTTGATAAGTTTGTGATTTAAAAGAAAAAGGCAAGAAAAGTGATCATGTGAAGAGACTTTATAATACTGTGTAAAGAATCATATATTTTTAAAATAAATTTGTTCAATACATTATTTTAGTTTCTGTAAGACTTCTTTATATTCTTAAATATTTCTGAAATTAAAAAATCTTGACTATAACATTATTAAATCATATTTGCAGGTAAAACATGCATATTTCTAAGTAAAATTTTGTTGGACATTTAAAATACAGACAATATAGAATTTAAAAAATTACGTTGGTTGGGAGGGGGCGCCAAATTGTTGTCTTGTCCGGTTGATAAAATTACCTCGGGCGGCCTCTGTTTATAGGGATGATACTGTATTTATAGGAAAAGAACAAAGTTTATGGAGCTCCTAGCCCCCGTAGGGGGCGTTATCTTCAATCTGGCTCGGTCTTGTGAAGCATGGCTTTTAGTTAAGATGACATGGACTTAACTATCGCATGGGATGGGGGTAACATCATCTCGGTGGTATGAGCGACGTCAGTCTGGTGTGAAAGCAAGCAGTCAACTGGGCTGCTGGTAGGAGGAGTTCGCTTATATGGCTAGATGGTCAGCCAATCAGAGCGCACCAAAAGTGGTGGGTGGAGACATGGTCAGATATAGTTATGGGATGAACGGCAGAGAAGTACTTTTTAATCAATTAGTTTAATGAGTAAATTTAATTTTTCATATTTGTCATTAGTTTTATTTAAAGCTTTACTGATTTCTAATAAGTTTGAGAATTCGTTTAGTGCTTCTTTAATAGTTTTAAGTGCTTTAGTAAGTTCTTTAATATCGCGCATATCCTGATTTATTGTAAGAAGTTCGGATTCTGTTGGTTTTTCGGGATTATTTAGTTTAGTTTGTTTAGGCAGATTTAACTTGAGTTTTTGGGAATAGATTGTTTTAGAGTTAGTATTATTAATTTTTGGGAATTTAGGGCATCCGCGCCAGGAGGCGAGGTGACCTTCACCATTACAGTTCGGGTCTCAATTTTATATACAAGTCGGGTTCTCAATTTTATTTTTAATACTACAATCTCTAGTTTCGTGAATTCCTGCACATTTAATGCATCTTGGATTGCACTCGCAGTTTTTTGCACTTTGGTGGAAATCTGAACATTTGAAACAGATAGTGACACGGTTTTTCTTTTTGAAGGTTCTATTTTAATTTTAAGATGATTTATGGTTTTTAAATTGTAGATATTAAGATGATTTATGGTTTTTAAATTGTAGATATTAAGATGATTTTCGGTTTTAATTACATCTACAAGAAAATAGAGGTAGAGGGTTTTTAATCTATAATTTTTTAGCTGACTTATCCTGAGAATTTTAAATCATTTGCTTTCTAGAATATTTTTAAGTTCTTCTTTATTTTGATCTATGGGTAACCATTTGATGACAATTTTAAGGGGTCTATCCTTGCGGGCCTCAGAGTACAAACTCTTTATTGTTTTTCTTAAAGAGATCAATGATTTTTCCTCTATTTTCCGGGGAATTTGCCTGTATGCTTATGAAACCTATAATTAATTAATTTTCCCTCTCCGGAAACATTCTGTTAATTTCTTGAAGGGTTAAGTTATAGGTAGGGTCCATTTTCATGTTAATAGCCGGTACTTGGCGTTTATTTTCGTCTAAGTTTGAAAGTCCTTGAAATTTATTTGCCGTTTTAATAGGTGATTTAGTTACATCTGGCGTGCTTTTCTGGGGGAAACTACTTTAAATTCAGAATTTTGATCAATATACTGACCAGTTTCCGTATCCATAGTAGCGTCTTTTCTTGCTTCGTGATGTTTTGTGCAGCTCATCACAGGACATAGTCCTATGGAAATCAGGACGGCTTCACTTTCTTCTATCTTCTTCTCGTATGACAACAGCTCGTTGTTTCTGCTGGCTATAAGTGCGGCATTACCGCCATTTATTTGCAAATCTCTTATGGCTTTACGGCAATTTTGCGCAAAAGCTTGATTTTTGTCAATTGTTGCCTCTCTTAATGAGATTTCATGGCATAACTGATAATATGTTTTGGGTACTTTGTTGAAACTCTTGACCCAATTTTCAGTATATTTTCTCGAGTAATCATCCTTCTCAGTACATGGCCTGATAGCGGATGAATAGAATGCATTGCTAAGCGCTGTCGATGACGAGCTGAGCGTGCTTCGAGATCGACCGTCCTCTGACATGGCTGAGGAGGGAATGAGTCTGAAAAGTCTGTATTTATAGGGGGATGATAATCTATTTTGTAAGTAAGCTGTAGTCTTGCCCTCTTGGTGGGACAAATAATTCCTTTTTTGGGCCCATCGCCGATGAAGAGTCGTTCCATTTTCTGAGGGGGGGCATCGAATGTTCTGCTTATAAAGGGGGCTATTTTGCATCGACCGCAATGCCCGAATATTGCTTTTCGCGGTGGCCAGGTGTATAATTCACTCGGACACTACGGCAGGGTAGGGTTTCTCTTTATGGTTATATACATTAATGACCAATGGAAACGCACCACTTACATTTTTTGTAAATATGGCATCAGAAATTTAAATTAGATAAAAAAAAATACTGTTGAGAAGAAGGTGATTTTTATCGCTGTACAATAGGGATGTGGGATTGCACCATTATTTTTGTTATCACGTCAACTTTTAAGTGATTGCGTTTGCCTGGAGTATAAAATATGCCAAACTCTAGGGTGACGCGTTTTCATTGGCCACTATAGCATTCAGAAATACTTTCGAACAATACTGTAGTGTTTGGCTACCGTTGGCGATGGTTGAGAGAACGCTTGGCATAATTCCTTCCCAGCACAGGGTAGCTTTTTGTAAACATGCCAGGGTTCGACGTAGTCGTCCTCGGGAGAGAAGTGATATATGTGACCCGTTTGTGGTCGTTTTGTGAAATAGCTCTGACTTCTCAATGCGTAGTACTGCACTATCTTTGTTTATGTGTTTGTTTGCCTTGTGTTGTCTACGTGAAAATATATATAGTATATATATTTCTAAAATCTTGTATCATTATTCCAAGAAACATCACAAATACCATTTGTGAAAAAAGTACAATTTTTGAAAATTAGTTAAACATTAAATTATGTTTATTACATCATTTTACAAATTTGCTTACCTGTTCGGTTTCTCAGCATCTGAAAATATAATTACTAATTTTAGAGACAGTTAATAATTTTATATTTTTCACATTTATTTTTGTATCTTTTAATATTTTGATAATGAAGTTAACCCTTTAACCGGTTTGCCTTTACGGTGTACGGGCTACCCTCAGCGTACGGGTATCGATATTTTCTCCTTTCCTTTTCCGGTCTGATTTTCAATTCGCGTAACAACACTATAAAATTTTTTCAACAGATGGCGTAGCTTGTCCACGTCACTGAAATGCTGTCCATCCGGGTCTATCGTTGAAGGATTTTTTTTAATCGCCAAATAACAGAAGGGTGAAATTATACAGCAAAAAATATGCCATTTTTGTGAACACTTATGTTAAAAGAAATTGACCGGTTAAGGTGTTAAAAGACAAAATAATGGCAGAATTCGAATAGGTACAAGCAAAGGACTTTGTAGAGAACAAAAATTACAGATTTTGAAAGTTAAATAGGATATTTGGATCAATAAAGTAAAGTTGATTTCCACTATTAGTCAGAAGTTTGAGCCACATATGTAACATAGATATTTAGACTACATTATCTAAGTAATATAGCTGATACACTATATAATCAAAAGTATCAGAACACTTTCGAATTTTCACATTTTTTAGAATTTATCCAGAAAGACTAGAGCCCTCGAACTTCGATCACGTTAAGAATGGACTCTTAACTCTTACTTTACAGTGAAGATTCGGTCACGAGGCATTTAGGTGACCGACCGAAAATTGATGAAGAAGAAAAACTTCTGGGCTCATCTCGTTCCACAGAAAGCTGATAATGGCTTACAAATTTCATCAATGGTTATGCTTAATATGTTCAATGCTTACATGCATTTTCGTAAAAATAGCAAGTATATTCTGGAAGAAATAAAGGTTTTCTTAAAAAATCCCAAATTTTCCCGCATGTTTTTTGTTTATAATATGCAGAGTTTTTCACTAAATTACACGAAGCTTACAGAAAAAGTTATAATATATTAGAAAAGCATTGTGTAAAAATTTGGAATAAATACTTTGAATAGTAGAGGAAATATGAGTATTTCTAGTAAATAATTTTTTACTGCACATGTGCTAGACATAGCGTATTTTTTCTCTCACAAAGTCAAAGCCAGATATATAGGACAACTTATATAGAAATTTCAGCATAATACCATTACAATTTAGAAAGATATCGGCATTTTAGTCAGCAGAATTTCTTCTTCTCTCCAAGAGAAACAAAATGATAAGGGTTTTTCCACAAATCGATATTTTTTAAACTTGAATTTTCGAATAATTTTATAGAATTTAATAAAGATTTAATATGCTGAATACTCAGGCATACTTATAAATAAAATTCATAATTTAATTCGACGATTACTATCCGAAGCTTTAAGTTAAAAAAATATCGATTTGTGGAAAAACCCTCATCATTTTGTTTCTCTTGGAGAGAAGAAGAAATTCTGCTGACTAAAATGCCGATATCTTTCTAAATCGTAATGGTATTATGCCGAAATTTCTATATAAGTTGCCCCATATATCTGGCTTTGATTTTGTGAAAGAAAAATTAGCTATGTCTCGTACATGTGCAATAAAAAAATATTTACTACAAATACTCATATTTCCTCTACTATTCAAATTAGTTATTCCAAATTTTTACACTATGCTTTTCTAACATTTTGCAACTTTTTCTGTAAGTTTTGTATAATTTGGTGAAAAACTCTGCATGTTATAAGCAAAAAACAAGAGGGAAAATTTGGGATTTTTTAAGAAAACCTTAATTTCTTCCAGAATATACTTGCTATTTTTACAAAAATGCATGCAAGCAATGAACATATTAAGCATAACCATTGATGAAATTTGTAAGACATTATCAGCTTTCTGTGAAACGGGATGAGCCCAGAAGTTTTTCTTCTTCATCAATTTTCGGTCGGTCCCCTAAATGCCTCGTGACCGAATCTTCACTGTAAAGTAAGAGTTAAAGTCTATTCTTTTCATGAGCGAAGTTCGAGGGCAGTTGCTTTAGCCTTTCCGGTGAAATTCTAAAAAATGTGAAAATTCGAAAGTATCTTGATACTTTTGATCAAATAGTGTATTTTCTTATTGGCTCTTAGACTATAAATTTTCAGTTTACGCACGATAACTTACTAAGCAAAGGATAACAGTACTACATTCATTTAATGTAACAGTAATTAAACATTCAGCAGGCAATGAGATAAGATATAACAGAAAAGTGTGCCATGATTGATATTGCCACAGTGCTGTATTGCTGAAAAATATCAATCAAATATAAATATTAACAGGTAATTTTGATAATGCAAAAACGTGTTGTTATACAAAACCATTTACACCGAGAAATTTTTCAGCACAAACGTTAACAGTATCAAAATATATCTGCTCGTTCTTACTACAAAATTGTTTAAAATAAGCAAGTCTTAAAATGTACCAAAAGGTAAAACATTAAACTATTCAAATTTTAGAAGAATTGTATTTTTTTCAATAACTGAAAACTTTTTCCTGTAAAAGTTAAGAAAAATATTGATTTTTTAAGAAACTATAAAATAAATTGCACATACTGTACTCATTTCTGGATTAATGACTGCAGTGATAATGTGTCCTGCCGGAGTATATCTTGCATATCTAAAAATAAAAATTTATAATTTCAATTAAAAAAAGCACACTTTTATTAGCGTACAAAAATTAGGATTGTGCAATTTTAATTATTTTTTTTAGTTTATAATTCATTATTACAATTGATTCCGCTTGTTTGGACCATCGGTTAATTAGAGCAGCTGCTTATTTGGAACAAGTCTCAAGGAAGGAACGAAAACCAAACTAATAATCTAATGCTTAATTTAAACGCTTAATTGGGACAGTAGCAGATGCGTTTACAAAAAAGTCTGCCGCTACGTGGGCGGAGGTTATGTTTTTGTACGTTCAGACCTTTGATTGGACCTTGTTGGTCAGTCACTTTTCTAAGAAGAACCAAGAGTAAATTTGGTCTACCATTACCATTGCACCGCTTCGTTTGTATGAATAAACACAAAGCGGCTCTACCATTAAGGATGGAGCTAGGTGCTCAAGCTTGCAAACAAAGCTTCTTTTGTTTTCAGTTAGCGTCTATTCTGCCATGATAGCGTTAGGTAGGTTTTCTAAGCCTTCTTTCTCTCTTCAGACTTTGTCAATAAAGATTGTTTTGATTTCTTTTTTTGTGAAATGTTTTTCTTTCTATTTTGTTTCCAATTATCCGGGATAGGTTCAGGCCACAGAGGAATATTTATTTGACTTTAAAGTCGTTTTTCCTCGACAGAAAACCTATCCCTATTGGAATTCATTTATGGAAAGTGGCATTTGGCAACGTTTTCCAAATGGATTCTTCCTTACTTGATTTTTTGTAGTCAATTTTGTTGCGTTTTAATATATATTACAGTTTTGTTTTTCTTACAAATGTTTTGAAATAAGTGTACAAAAGTTTGAAAAATAGCACATCAGAAAATGAGAAAAAAAATCGATTATAAAATTCCATCATTACAAACGTAAAACAAGATAATTTAATAAAAGTGTCTAAAAAGACATAAAATAAAATCATGAATATAGTTGATCAACAAACATAGCCATCTCAAAACTAGGAATTGATAAGCATATATATTTATCAGCTATACGAACCTTACTTTGTCAGCAACAGAAGCTGTAAAACATGTAACCCCTGTGTCTGATCTGTAGTGCCAAATACGAAGTTCAGCTTCGTCACATGCACACAAAATTCCCATTTCTTTTGGATTAAAGCTTATTGCTCTAATTGAAGAGTGAAAATATGTGAAACTCTGGGTTACACCGAACTGATCCTAAAAATAAACACAATTAGATTCTTGTATATCAAAATACAAAAAAAAAATATTATTCTGCAATTAAACAGTTCAACTAAAATGAGCAGAATCATCAATAAAAATGTCTTACTTTAATGCCATGCACACACATGCTTCCACCAATGGTCCCGGTCACGAACACTTCGTC
The DNA here is from genome assembly GCA_013235015.1 of Araneus ventricosus. NCBI lineage: Eukaryota > Metazoa > Arthropoda > Arachnida > Araneae > Araneidae > Araneus > Araneus ventricosus. Next base: position 348,687 of record BGPR01000787.1, read on the forward strand.
CGTTGGATGGAAACTAATTCTGCATACAGAGAGAACATGATCACGATATGTGAGGAGATTCTCTCCAGTTTTCGCATGGTTTAGATACACATGCGTTCCTCCATAAGTATAGGCGATAAACTCTCTAAAAAACAAAGAATTAATTTTAGTCAAACCTTTTAGCTAGTTTTCGGGTCATTATTCATGAAGAAACAAGGGCATTTTCAGATATTTTTATGATTTGAGGGACTCAAAAATTATTTAAGCTATAAGTTTATTTAAATCATTTTCTACTTTTTTCTTGATCGTAAGTATATTTCTGCACTAAGTAAAAAATTATCTAATTTAAACTTTTAGTTAGCAAATATATACAGGGTGTCACAGAAAGTGAAACAAGCGTTTATTTTTGAAATATTGATCCTAGACATGTACTCCAATTACAAAGTTTCATCAAATAATGTGAGAATTTGGCTTCTAAGGGGTTGATAATAAAAAGCTTAAAATAAATAAATAAAATTTTTATACGGCTCCAATAGTGCAAACAAGTCAATTAATACGTAAAATGTCTCACTTGCATTCATCTATTCACTTACAAAGTTGCACGCTTCTATCTGAAAAAATTACAGAGATATACTTAAGGCGACCAGGAAGTTTCACCAGACTATTTTTGGATGAAGAAAAATCGATTTTTTAATTTTTACTCTAAATGTGAGAAAAACTCAAAAGCTAAATATTAAAAAAAATTTTGAATTTCGATGTTTTTTGGAGGAGTTATAAGCAATAAAAATTTTTTAAACAAAGTACCACGCCCCCTTTTGACAGCTGCCAAAATGTAAACAAACCTGTTCATCCTTTCTCCAACGCCAAGCTTTACAATTAATTTATTTTAAACATTTATTTTTACTTTAAAGAGTGACAACAGTCTTTAATTACAACTTCTACTTGTTTCTTACCGGTGTTTGTTTACTTTTAGCGATTCAGTCACTGCTTTTGTTTGGTTTCTGTTCTCGCTTCTTGTCTAAAATTTTTTCAATTATCGTTTTGTTTCTACTGCTTTTCATTATTTCTTTTTATTTTGATATACTACTTTTTAATTTATTATGGATCTTATAAGCAAAAGATATCGAAAACCAAAAGGACGCCCATATAAGAGGCGTTCTGCTCAATCTGCAAATGCTATGAAACGCCGGAAATAAAAGCGTTGATAAAATTGATGATGATTCTGCTGTTGTAGAAACTGAAAGTAATAAAAGTGAATGTATTCATCAGAAAAATAATGTAGATGATGAATTGAATATTATCAGCAGATTTGATGAATCACAAACTGTTTCATCCCCTGTATACACTATAATGGACCAGAATATGTGGTCATCTCTGCTAAAAGAAGTACCGAGCAACAAATGCGAATCAAAAACTTTAAATGTACATGTGAAGGGCTCATATGGATTTTTCCACAAGATTGCCATAATCTGTGAAACTTGTCAACATCACTATAATTCAACATTTAGTAGTGAAAGGGAAGTATCATCGAGGAAATTCGATGTGAACAATAAAGTTGTTAAGGCATTCCTCTCTATTGGGAAAGATCACGCGGCTTTAGAAACTTTTTCTATGATATTAGGTATTCCTGCTATGGACATTTTCAAATTTTTTTTGTCTGACTTAGTCATTAAAAGTCATCACACGCACGCACACACTGATTTAAAATTTTGAATCATTTTTAAAATAAATCTTTCTTAACGCCGCTTAATTTTTAATTATAAACGAATTACTTCTACTTCAATCTTAGATAAAAGCACTTCTACTTTGACTTAGAGACTCGTGAAAACCTGAACATTTCACGATCCCCGATTAAGGTTTTTCTCTGCTTTCGATATTATAAAACTCTCTTTTACGATATGACTCTTCCCTAGTAAGATACGCTGACTCTTCACCTTTGCCCGTAGGTTTGGATTTAATTTTGATAACGCTATCTATTTTATATAACCTGCATCATCATCTTTAATTCATATGAATAAATAGAAATTGGATTACTACTGACTTCTTATTCAAGATGCTTGTTTAAGGAATATCTCTACACACACGCCCAAATTTTTAATTTATTTTAACAAAGTTCCAATATTTACTAGTTTCATAACAAGCCTGAATTACACAGAGCTGAACACAAATAATCAGCTTTCCACAATATGTGTACATCATATGATTAGCAATGATGTGTTAGTCATGGATGGATGGTCTACGATGCTGCAAAGATCTTACAGCTATGTGTTGGCGCCTTAAAAAACGTCCGGTTTTGCCAGTCCGGGACATGTCGAGTCCTTAAATGGTGGATAATGGAATGACCCTTAGTGAAAAGGGTTAGGGGAAACCCCGAACCAAAACTGGCATAAGCATTAGAAATTGTGTAAAAAATTATTTTATATTGTTTTATAACATATTGTTACTTCCTCGGCAAACAAAGTTCAAAGATGTACATTGAATGACCATAATCCCATTTATCTATTTTACATCTTACAGTAGATGTAATCCAATTACATCTACTTCATTCTAAGATTAGATGACCAACTATTTGAGCCTTAGTACAGTAAGTCACATTGATCGCGATGACTGGCCAACTGCAAGGTACGCCGATCCGTCTTGCTTCCCCCCCCCTCCTCAAGCGTCAGCATCGCACATAAATAAATAAAACTGTATATCAGTAGATACAAAAAATTGTATGCTATAACATTTATAGGAAGGATTTTTACATAATATGACATATAAAAAATATATAGCAAAAAATCAAAAGTTTTAAAATAAAGAACATACTTTTTCACATAGTTTTCTTAAATTTATAAGAACTATTAGAAGTAACGTGAATATGAATGGCACCAGTCTTGTATCCCATTTAATAATAAACAAACAGTTGAACCTGATCCGATCATTAATTACAGAGATAATGATCGTTCCGTAGATATTGCCATTTTGAACCTTTCAGGGGGTCGGGGGTGAAAGCTCCAGGCGGACTTTTGTAAAAATGCTCCTCTGGTAGGCAGTCTATTAATGGGGTAAAATTCAGCTTTACGCTATTTTTTTTTTTTTCCTTTCAAGACCTTTATTGACTAGACTACAGCCCGTGTTTTTCTGTCTCATGCTTGTATCATATCAGCGTGCAGCCAGTTAATTACGTTTTAATTTCTTTAATATTTCGTACCTTGGAAGTTATATTTGAGGCAGAGAAAATTATGGAGCAACTTTCAACAGAGCTCTACAGTACAACAATGTGAGAAGAGCAAAAAATCAGTTAAAAAATTGTGACTGATGTGTTTGGGAAAATTCCTGTCAGAAATGAATAAGCCAGTTTTGTGAGCACACTTTACAAGTAGATTCTCTCTCACGGGACATAGGTCTGATCTTTTAAGCCCGGTAAGAAGAAACAAAGGTGTGCCTACAAGAATAAGGTCTGTTGGAATTTTTTAAAATTTTTATTCCGATGTGAAAACAATAAAAGACATATATATAAATTTCCCCATTCTTCTGTTTGAAAAAAATTATGAAAAAAAATATTGTACGATATACTAAGCTATTTTATATAATTTTATTACACTCATGTCCATAAATTACTAATTTTTGAGAAATAAAAAAAAAATCTGCACTAGAGCAAAAAACTAATAAAATAGAGCTACGCAAATCTTCTTGAATAACATACTTGTGCTTCAAGCTGAAATAAACAACTAAATTGCTTAAAATGTTCCTCGCAAGGGGCAGAGCAGATCATGGAATGCGTAAAAGGAATCGTTGCTGTGATGCACTATAGTTCAAAATAAGCGTGTAAGCTTCAGATTGCTATAGCCGAGGAGCTATGAATCAAAATACCCATATGGAAGATTTTTTTTTCTTTGAGTGGCAGACTAGTCGGTTGGTTAGGATGTTTCCGGACGAAGATGGAAGTATCCCAGGAAATGGAAATAGTATAAAATGTCATATCTAGGCTATTACAGAGGTTTCAAGAGGATGGAAACGTAATAATACGCTTCAGTACAGGGCTACGCCAAGGTAACAACGCGGCAAGACGACAGGTATCAGACAGTAAATGCCAAAAGAAACAAGCAAAGTACGTCAGCAAACCTATCCCGTCAGTTGTTGGCATCCATGGGTTCACAGTATTGAGGAAAACCATATAGAGACGATTGGGAGAGTAAGGTATGACCGCAGGCCTGTTGGATGTGTTCCCCTGACGGCAGCTCACTGCCGGAGCTGGTTTGGCTGGTGGAGGAACATCTTAACTGGACTTCAGAACAGTGGGCCTGTGTATTGTTTTCTGACAAATCCATGTTTTCCCTGCCACGTTTACGTTGCATATTCCTATGGAGAGCATCAGGGACCCGTTACAATCAAGAAAATGTCATTGAACATCACCGGTAAAGTGGCGCTGAACTGCTGGTTTGGGTTATCCTGGGTTCTCGGAAAAATCTCCTTGTCCATTGCGCTATCACGTCATGTCAAATTTATCGGGATATCATTCTGAAACATGTTCATCTGTACAAAGGCGCAATGAGAGCAGATTTTGTCTTCATGCGTGACAACACCCGTACTCACTAACAACCCTCGTGGACGAGTACCTTGAAGAAGAGAATATTATCCATTTGGAGGGGCCGACTTTCTTCCCTGATTTGAACTCGGTTGTACGGGACATACTTGGATGACAGGTTACAGTACGTCATCCACCCTTAGTTCTATTCCAGAACTTCGGATAGCATTGATTCTAGAGTGGGACGGCCTATACAAGAACAGCTGGATAATTTAGTGCTTAGCATTCCAAGACGTCGTACTGATTGCCTTGCGGCATACCGCAAGCGTATATCCTATTAACTATCATGAAAACGATATGTTGTTAGTTTTTTTTGGAAGATTACGCCATAGGAATAGCCTGTTACTATATTCGTTGCGGTGTAAAATAACTTTTTATTTAAAAAGAATGATTTTAAGACGTAGAGTTCACAATATTTTTTGCAATATAATGAAACTTTGGATGAAATGATTTAAAGCAGATTAGTTAGAAATGAAGGAGATGGCTTACGAGAGCTAGAGAACGTTCAGTCAAAGTCAAGAGAATTTAAATCAGCGACTTGGATTTATCTAAAAAAAGTTTGAATCAAAAACTTGCAAATAAATTTTATCAAACCATCTCCTCAATCTAAAATTCAGTAATCTTTAAAATTATGTTCTACATTTTAGTATTTAATTTAGAATTCATTATTATAAATATAAATTTTTTAACAATTTCTTCTTAAATTCATAAGCAGATAGCGCCACTGGCTTAACAGAATGATCTGTAAACATAACATTTATCCGATACTACTGTACCTGCAATTAACATTTCATGCGCCGTGTAGCACCTGCAAATAACGTTCTAATCTATCGCACAGTGCCTACAAATAACGTTTTATTCGAACGCATCGTACCTTCAAATAAGGTAGGCTAAGGTTCAGGGCAAAAAAAAAGAAATTGTATTCCTTCTTGATTAAGGTAAAAGCATTAAAAGGAAACAGCTTAAGATTTTAATTTATTAATAATGTCTTTTTTTATGTCCATAGCGCTAAGATGTCATACCACAATCTGTTTATTAATAATAATAAATATAATTTTTTTTAGAATTAATTTTTAGAATAATCATATTTGTTTTAATTTTGCAACTCTTATTTGTTTATTTATGCACTTTAATAATTTTCTTTGAAAGTTTTATTTGAAGAAAAATATCTTTTTTGAGGCTTAAAAATTTCTGTGCTGATTTAAGTTAAAGCATCAGAAGCAAAATAAAGCTGATTCATATATATTATATATAAAGATTTTAAAATAATTACGCTATGACATGCAGTGTCCTCACTGTAGCGAGCGAAACCAGCAGGGTTTGCGTAGCAAACCTGGGAGGATTGCCAGGGCCGTACTGAGAGGGTGGCGAGATTGGTCCCCGCCAATGGGGCAGGCAGAACGGGGGCGCAAAAATGACCATTAAAAATACTTAGTTTAAGAGTTATATTGGTACAATCTGCTATGTAAAAAATGAGAATAAGTCTTCAGTGACTCACTAAACATTACGGGAGTTGCTAATTTTTTGTCCAGTGGTCAAGTTGCCTGCTTGTCTGGTTGTGACCCCCTTACAGAGACAAAAAGAAGGGCTTGTGCCTTTTCTTGGAAACTTGAGTTTCTTGCTGCCGCAGGAAAAAAGAGTCCCTCCAGCAAGGTGAAATGGGACCTTCTTTGACCATGTGGTTCTTTCCTAGAGATGGCAAAACAACATGCTTTTTCTTCTTTTTTGCATCTCATTTTACAGTCGTAAAATTAGATGGACAAGGGGGAATGGGGGTTACTATTGTTATTTTTATAGCTTCAACGACCCGAATCGGCTAGTGTGCACCGGGCCTTAGACGCTGATAAGAGGGGAGGGAGGGTGAAAAACTCACGTAATGGACCTTATGCACCGTTTGGGTTCGAGAGTATAAAAAAAACAGCTGTGGAGGAATAAACAAAGCGATCGGCCTATAAGCGACTCAGAAATAAAAGCAGTTCTGAGTCAGCTGTTTAAGACTGACCAATGGCTGCCTCCGGCAGGTCACGTGTCGGAAGATGTGACGTCACATGCATAAGGTCCATTTGACTATCAAAGGAAAAGCTCAAGGGAAAAAGGGAATCGCGCTTTTTCTTAGAGCTTTGTGTTTCAGGGTGGAGAGGTCTTATTTTATCTTGTTTACTATATTCTAGGAAGAATAAAGGGGCCTCCTCCTTATTGGACGAGTGGTCGTTTGGTGTCTCTTTAGTGGCAAGTAATACGAAGGAAATGTTGCATTTCTGTTTTTGTTTTATCAGAGAGTGGGCGCATAAAGAAATATTTGGACATTTTCCTTCTTTTCTAAGGAGATAAATTAGTTTTAAAGAGGTGAGCTCAAATTATTTCTGTATTTTTATATTGCTTTTGTTGTATTAAATGCTAGTCTCCTGATGCTATCCAGCTGATTCGCCCATTTTATTAATTATATATTATTTAAGCCAAACAATTTTAAAAATATCAACTGATTTAATTTTTCGCAAGCTAATTTGAACTAAATTTTAAGGCAATATATTTTGAATCTAATAAAATTAATGACTTTGATTTTTACATTCAATTGTTAAAAAAGTCTTAGGCAGAATGGCCCTTTAATATCATTAAATTTAATGACAATTCATTTTTATTGCGATCATGCATAATTCAAATTTGAATTACATTTATTACACTTTATTTATCTAACCATAACTTGAATGTTTTACCTAATTATTACAAATAAATAGATGGTATGGTTTAAATTGAAGATTATCTGCCCTAAGAGAAAAAATTAATTTTAAATCATAGCTAAAAATTAAATCTATAAAAATAATTTAGTACATCTATTAAAAAAGTAAATTTATTTCAAGTAGCAAAGAATTAACAAAAAAGTAAACTAAAAAAACTGGAAAAGCAACGAAAATGGCAGCATTTCACTACAACAAAAAAAGGTTTTATATTGTAATCAAAATAAATTTTTATATCACTTTTTTTAACATAAGAGAAACATTAAATTAAACATTTAGATAAATATTAAAGTAAAGATTTGATGAATCAGGGAAACTGGTTTGACTTTCAACTCACCATTGTTGTAAATTATACATATAAATATTTTTTTAAAAAAAATTGTCAAATTTAAGAAAAAAATTACACGACAACTAGATAGTTACCATTTGAAAGATAATTTTTTTGAAATATAAGACGGTGCAGAAATTATTTTTAAATGATAATATTTCCGGTTATTATAGCTGAACCCCCCCCAAATTCTTTCTTAAGTTAAGTTAAATTAGAGTTTTAAAAAACTCACTGAGGTGCACTTTGCCACCCTTCATAGTAGGTTTGTACAAAATTTGGCAACTCTAGGCTCAACGGTCTGTCTTGCAGAACGGCATCAGACAGTCACATATGCATAAATACGCTTTTATTAGTATTAAAAATATGCATACAAAAGCATGATTGCAAGCAAAATATAAAATTAATATTATAGTATTTCGTGTTATATTGAATAAAAAATATAAAATGCAACTATTCTACACCAAATTCATGATCCCCTTGATTTTACTTGTCTTGAGAATTGTAACTGATTTAACCTTAAAATTTTACTTTGCAATGATGTATACAAAGATGAAAGTCATTTGTCTTTTTTTTTTTAAATGACATTTTTGCTTGATGAAATTTTACGCATATGCTCTTCAAAACAAGAGTAGAATCACTATCAACTTTTCAAAGCTCAAAAGATAATTAAAATTTCAGTTAATAATAAAGTAGGCACGATTTTGCTGATTTTCGACGTATTTTTCAAAAATATCATCTAAAAAAATGATTTTTTACGTCATTTTAAAATTCATAAAAATATCTTTTTAATGATACTAATTTCATAACTGTACAAATTTTTTCTTTAATTTAAAGAAATTTAAAAAATGTATGATTTGCAACAATACTTTTCAATTTTAAAACGACAAACTAATTTCTTTATTTAATCATATTTTCCTTATTTTTATATAATTGCGTATTTAATCACATAATCCCAGCAAGGTGAAGTTCACGGATAAGAAGCTGTCGGATAAGTAAGCAGGTTCTCGCTCCCTTGGTGGATACAGTAATTGTGGTGTGGGTCTTAGGGCCCATCTCCGATGACAGGTCGTACCATGGTAAAATGGGGAGTCGTCGCATGTGCCGCTCGTAATGGGGGCTATTATGCGGGGACCACAGTGCCCGATGAAGTCGTGGCGGCCCGTCATATCGAAAACTAACAATTACTAGAAATTAATCTACTTTCTCCTTTTTCTAATTCCGTAAATAGGCTTTCGAACTCGTAAGATTTTCATTTTTCAAACAAACCGGATGAAACAAAAGTATAGAATATGCTTATATTTTCTGTTTTCCGCCATTACCAAAATCACTTTTGAGTACCCGTAACTTGTCCCCCGCGTACCCCCAGGGGGGTTTGGAACCTCTGATCTAGAAAAAGTCATTTGAAATTAATAAAATTTGAATTCAGCTCATATACAGGGTGTCCACACTTATCGTGGTACAATAGCTAATTTCTAAAATTTCAGAGATAGACATATAGATCCAATTGGAAAAATGCTTTGAATGAAGGGAAGAATTATAACATAGGTGTTTTGAGTAAATAGATATATTCCTGAAAAAGTTACGAATTCTAACTTTTTATACGGTCCCTTGGTCCTATCAATCATATTTAGTCAAATATTCTTGACACTCTAACATTTTAAACAGAAAAAAATCCCACTCTTCAGCGACTTAAACTGACCGAGTTATGGACCTTTGAATATATCTAACTTAGATCACTTCACACCATTTCAATAGCCGTCTTGAAGACGATCCATCAATCAATGTTCAGCACTTGCTCGACGAGACCGCTGATTGGTTAAAAATCATGAAATTCAAAGAGCCATAACTCGTTCAGTTTTAGTCGCAGAAAAGTGGGACATTTTTTGCTTAAAATGTTAGAGTGTCAAAAATATTTTACAAAATATGACTGATATGATCAGAGGATATAAAAAGTTAGAAATCGCAATTCTTTCAGAAATATATTTAGTGACTCAAGAAACATCAAATATAATTCTTCCCTTTATTGAAAGCATTTTTCGAATTGGAAATATATGTCTATATCTAACGGTTTAAAAATTAACTGTTGGACCACGATAAGTGTGGACACCCTGTATACTCAACTCTTAATTTAAGCTCTAATTTCTTTTATTTCAAATTAGTAATTTATGTACTATACTCTATACATAGTGCGAAGCAAATAAATTCTCTTCTTTATTATGCATCACATAAAAGCCAATCTTCAATAGCTGAAATAAGCAATAAGATATAGATTTTGTTTTATTTTCTGCCTTTTAGAAAATATGCGCAATTTGTAATTTATTTAATGATACATTTATTTTGTTGTGTACAGTATTTTTAATGAATATAGTTCATTAAAGTATTTTTTAAGAATACGTAATTTTTATTAAACCTATTTAATAAATCATAAAATATGCTAAATTTGTGTATAAAAATATTTGCAGGAATGTAGTTTTTTCCAGGAAGGGGTTTTATAGAAGGGATAGAAAATTAATGAAAATGTGTCACGTAAGGGGGGGGGCGCAGCTTTGCCAGTTCCGCCAAGGGCGCAGGATCACCTCGGTACGGCCCTGAGGATTGCGACGCAATGCTCTTGGGGGTTGGCGAGCTTAGCGAGAAGGGGGCAGAGCCCCCTAGTTTCCTTTATTTCATTGCGTAATGGGGTGCATGTACTGAATTTTTTGTTCTGTACTTCCATTGTATTAAACAGGTTTTATGTTCATATCAATTTTTCATGCTTTTTCGGTTTTCTTCATACACACAATCACTATCCTCAATTTATGGGCATGAGAGTAAATGAAAATATTCCATCTTAATATTCGCACTTATCCTAGCTGAAACATTAGAATTTGATTGAACGAAAGAGGACTATTCTGGGAGGGATCTCGTAATTTTGAGTCAAAATCAGAACAGGGATGGCACCTCTTCCAGAACGCCCCACTCTACACACTTCAACGAGGCACCAATGTCACGAATTTAACCCAAGGAGGTAGATTTAGCGTACATCAGATTCACAAACAAGATCTGTGATGGAATCGAGTCTCTAACCCACGATGCTCCAATTTCGAAACCTGAACTCCACTGCTGGAACGATGAGTTCTTACTCGAACTATTACGAACAAACGCTTCAGTTCTATCTGATTACATAACAATTTTGCTCGAGCTCGAATCGCGCTTTACTATATTTATTGGCCTACTCTGACACCGCCTACCCAGATGGTGTAAGGCACTAATTCGGACGGCGGAGAATTAGAATTCATAAATGCAATTATAAATTCAAGCATTAAATTGCATGAGTTCTGAATCACACAATACGCAAAAAAGCAACATCATAAAATAAAAGAATTCAAAACACAAAGCAAGTTTCTAAGAACTAATGGCCAATTCTTGTAACAATACCAAATCAATATAGATATGCAGCGAAACTTCTCTACAGCGACTAATCTCTGTTCCAAGCAAAATCGGCCTTTCAGAGGATTTGGACTTCCTGAAAGGCTTTCATTTTTGGAAGGTGAAATAGTTGCTAAAGACAAACCCTAATTCATTATTTCTGACACAGTGAATTTTTAGACTTTCGTAAAAAAAAGTACATTATTCTTAAGATTTCTCTTTTTTTTTTGAAAATGGATACAATTTGTGCTTGCTTGGATCTTGTTGAGGTTTTTTTTAGTTCGAAGTAACTTTTTTCAGTTTTGTTTTTAATTAGAAAAGTAAATTAATTCGTCGGGAGCTGTAGAGGAATGGAATCAGTTTTTCCCAAAGTCCGTTGAACTAATGATTAGTGATTTCAAGAATTGTTTGACTAGCGTTCTCCCGCAATTGAAAGATTCGTCTTGCCGTCTGATTTCCCGTTATCATGCTGATGTATGATTTCTATACGCTGGTCTAGATTTTTAAAAAATGCTGTAACAATGGCTTCTTGCTCTGTTAAATAACCATGGCCGTTTGAATCCCCCATCCCAGTAGAGGGTAAATATTTTTTAAACTTTAATCTTCGAACAGTAATATTGAATTTTATCAAAGTTGAATAATCCCGAATACTCATGCAAACTTAAAAGTTAAATACGTAATTTAAATTACAGTTCGACGATTAGTATTCGAATATTCAAGTTAAAAAAATATCAATTTGTGCAAGAAGCCTCAGCATTTAACTTCTCTTAGAGTGTACCGAAATTCACAAAGTTGCAATGCCGATATTTTTCTGAATACTAATGATATTGAACTGGAATTTTTATATAAGTTGCCCTATATATCTGGCTGTTAATTCATGATAGTAAAATTACGCTACATCTCGCACATGTGCAGTAAAATATCATTTACCAAAAATGCTCATATTTCCTTTAATATTCAAAATATTTACATCAAATATTAATATAATATTTCTCTAACATATTGTCACTTATTCTTTAAGATTCATACAATTTGGTTTAAAACTCTGCAAGTTATAAGCAAAACACAAGCGGAAAAATTTGAGATATCTTTAAAAAACCTTTATATCTTCCCGAATATTTATGCTATGTTTACGAAAATGCATGTAAATATTATGCACATCAAACATAACCATTCATGGAAGTTTCATATCGTTATCAGCTTTCTTTGAAACGGAATAAGTCGAATTTTTTTTGTCTTCATCACTTTCTAGTCGATCCCCCAAATACTCTCGTGATCGAATCTTCACTGTAAAATGTGAGTTCAAGCCTAATATTTACATGTTCAAAATTTTAAGAAAATCCATGCAGATTTTCTGGAGATATTTGAAGAAATATGCAAATTTTAAAGTGTCCAAATTATGCTGGCAACCCACTGTATGTTTTTTTTAATACTTATTTAAAAATTTGCATTTAAAGAAAATAATGAGAGATCCAATAGCTCTAAAACCAAAACTCAAGACTTTTATACTGAACACAACTTTTGTCTAGCAGCTCAGTGAAAGAGAACAAAAAATCATCAGATTATAAATGTCTACTCTTTATTTTAAACGCCAATTCATCAAAAAGAAATCAATTTAATAACAAACAATTTTAAGAAATATACTTTTATTAGTGTACTAAAAAGTAGCTTTTTTTATTCTTTACTTTTTAGTCTTAAATTTACGATTCATTATTGTAAATATTATGGAACCTTAAAATCATTTTTTCTCAAATCTACCAGAAGGGCATGCCACTCGCTGGAATCAAAATTAATCGGATTAAATGAGAATTAAGTTCTGAAAATATTAGAACAATATATTGTCTCCTCATCTGTACAAAACTCTAGTACACCAGGACCATTACAAAATTAGATCTTTACAAACATGAAACAAGTTAAGTGAAATAAAAGCACATATGATAGGTTCAAAAATTTTGAAGAAGAAAATAATTTTATTACAGAAATATTAAAATATATTTTAATACACATCCATTTTTATTTAAAAAATCCAACAAAATTTAGAATCACTGTCGGACAAAAAAAGTGCATTCATTTGATTAAGAGTAAATGTCCACAATCGAAAGGGAAAAAATTTCTATAACAGGCTATTCAAAATTTGTTGTGTGGTATTGCCATTTTACACGAGTATCCAGTTATTTATATTTTCTTTTAATTCTCCGATTTAAACAATCTTTTTTTACATATCAATTTCTTGATTTCAAAATTATAATCTTATTAGTGGAAAACTACGTTCCTTGATGTGATGATTCTCTCTTTTTTCACATAAAAAAACCAGACTTTTATAAAAATCGTTATATTTAAAAGCAGAAAAAAATGACAAGAAACAAAACTTTAGTCCGTCGCACTCGGAACCAGACAATAACTTTTATTGGTGATCCTAATATCCAAGGTTCAAACTTTTTCAAAGGCCACACTATCCCATATTCTACCCTTTCAATTCTAGGCCGGTGTTGCTGAGTTCATTTTTGACTGGTAAAACAAATGGACTATTTTCTTCCTTCATATTCCTGCGAGACATCGGATTGGATGAGGAAAGATTTATCCATTGAGGCTGTTCGCACATTTTTTAGACGATTTTGTTTCGTTGTAGGAAAAATTTGTCTGCTTGGAATAATTTATTTTCACAACAGTTATATTTTTGAAAGTAAAAGTTATCGTCTCCTACCTAAAAGTTTTGTTTACATGCAAAATTTGGTTCTTAAAGAAGCGATGGATGGAAGACTACGTTTTTGCTCTTTCCGAAAAGAATTATTCGTCTTCAGTTATTCAAAAACGCTGCGAAAGCAAAGTTTTTTCGATATCTTAAGTGGCAACAGGTAATATTATTAATAAGAAAGGGAAAAAATGTCTAACGATGGAAAAATTGTTCCAAATACGTATCCAAGGAAAAAACTAATATTACAAAGGTGAGATATTTAATGTTAAAAAAGCCCCTCCAAGTCAGATATTTGTCGCAAAAACATTCAAATGTTCAGTCTCAACTGTAAACAAAATTACTAACACTGTGAAAAGGACATAAAATACAATGATCATTATCTTTCTCCACATTATATCGCTGAACTCAGAACATGCTGTACAATTCTTCATGAAAAGCATTTATATGGAGAAAAATGCAAAAATTTTATAAAAATAGATGAAGCTTGGGTCTATTTAAAAGACTGCAAGAATAAAAAATCAATTTATTAACATCAAGAGAGGAGAAAAAAATCTTAAAACATGGTTTAAAGATTCTAATGAAAGTTTTTCTAAGGGATTAATGATTGTTGCTAGTTTTTCATATAATGGCAAAATAAAAGTAAAGAGAGTGGAGAAAATTGTTAAGATCAGCTCCACATACTATCAGAAATATATTTTACCCCAATTTTCAAATATGAAATATCATCTCTTTACCCACAATGCCAGTAATCAGTAGAACTGCTTCAATATAAAACAAGCAGCCACACATCACAATCCACTGTTAATTTCCTGGAAAAAATAGAACAAGAAATGGGTATTAAGACTATAACCATTCACTGATATTGCTTCTAAATCTCCTGATGCATCACCCATGAATTTTCGCGTTAAAATGAGCATTATAGAAACGTCGACCTACGACCCTTTGGAAAGCTGTTCAAGTGGAATAAGATAAAATACCTCTTCCGATACTACAAAACGCATTATTGTCATGGAAGTTACGATGTAGAAAGAGTGTTAAGAATAAGGGTTATCAAACTAAACATTTAAAACCCCAAAAAATTATGCAAAATAGTTCTGCAAATACCATTAAAATCATCAAAAAAAAAATGTGCGAACAGCCTAAGTATAATTCCGGGTTTCTTTGCAAGTAACTTCTCCAGTTCTTAGATGTCTGTTGCGCTTCCCTCCGATCGAAGATTTGAGGTACTCTTTTCTGATGAGCTGCATCTGTATTCCTTTCTTCTATCAATCCAACGTCTAACAGATATTCTACTTTCTTCTTTAAAGCTTCCGGAATTCTGTATACTTAGGACTTCTTTCTCTCAATATTAGGTATTAGACGAATTTTGTCTTCGTCGACATTCACCTGTTTCAACTTGCCAGTAATCAATCCTTGGTTCATGGTAAAAATCACTGTTATTTTTTCTTTCTAAAGCTTGCTTAAGTCCATCTCAGTATTTATTTCCATCTTCTATGGACGAGTTTTCTGTTTTGTTTATTGGCAGTAAAATGCGGTAACTACGTAATTTCGGTGTAATGCTAAGTCAATGGAATCTACAAAGCGAAAGTCCAGGTTTCTAATGTAAACAAACAAAACAGAAAACTCGTCCATAATCCTTTTCTGAAACTGTTATAATTTCGCCTAATTCTTCGTTTCCAAAAATAGCTCCAACTGCATTGACTCCTGCCTGGAGTTTTCGGATTTAATTCACACAAACATGTTTTTTCCATCCATCAGTAAATGTGATGAAGTAGGAGTGCGATGGATAATGCTTGATGATTTCATTGAGTCCTGTCCTATGGTGCATATAACTTATTGCTCGAGTTCTGGGATAAGAAATTAGAATTTTATGCCCAGGCATGAAACATTTTGATACAGTTTTGTTAATGTGCACGAGACTGTTGTTTTTTCACACCAAATATTTTTGCTTACCCATTGGCTTGTTTCATTTTTAATTTTAGTTTTTATAAATAATACGCTGCAGGGTGATTTACATTTGAAGATTCTGAAATCTCTCCAGATCATGAATACTTCGGTTTTGCTAAAGGACATCTTGCTTGCCTTCCGTACATAAATTGGAAGGGTGAAACACCGGTAGTACAGTTCGGAACTTAACGGTAGGCGAATAGAAGGAAGATTTGGGATCTATTTATCCCAGTTCGAACAGTCAGCTCTTTCCATGTGATGAAAAACATTTGTTTCAGAATTTTACTGTATCATTCTATTAAACCGTTGTTAGCTGAATATCCCGGGTAAGAAAATTTAGAATGATAACCTAACCACTTGCGAAGTTCTTGCGGAAGCTTAGGGATGAAAGTTGTTCCCTGGTCGCTAGCGATAACGTTTGGGATGCCAATTCTCATGAATATTTCGAGTAAAGCATCACTAATAGATTTTACTGTCAAGTTCTTCAATGGAGCCGCTTTGGGCCAGCTCGAATGTTGATCCATCAAACAGAAGAAATATTTGTATTTTCTTGCAGATGGAGGTTCAATTGGTCCGATAAATGGACGTTAACCACTTGAAACAGTAAGCCAGGACTTGAGAATGGTGTAACTCGTATTCTGTCAGTAGAAAGAATAATGAATTTTCACTTTAGTTTTCCTCATGCTCATATGTGATCCAAATTTTGACTCAGGAGCTAATTTTAAAACTTGGGAATTGCGAGTTGGATCACAGGCTTGGGCCAAATAACTTGTTCGTATGATGAAAAAGTCCAGTTATAAATAAATAATTTTCTTTCGTCATTTTGCCTTGTAGGGAAGCTCCTTTAAATTATGGGCCTGTTCTTTGCTCTTTATGGCTTCCATGGAGTAAATATCATCTACAAAATATAAAGAGTAAAAAAAAAATCAAATCATAGTATATGAAGGTGATCCTTGGCAACGTCTGCTTGGCTGGATTCTTTTAGTACAGTTTTTTCAAATTAAATTGTTTTGTTTTTCTGCTCATATAAAATGTTTTGATATCATCTACGCTTCTGTCTTCTATTCGTTCTTCAGAATGATCCTCGTCTCTTTTTGAGTGAATGACGTCATCGGCACTGTTTCCTTTGATTGTTTTTTTAGACTGCCTTACTGCTCCTGGGCTTTCCAACAGTAGTGGAGATCCCATTCTGTGTTTGCTCTCTCTGTTTCGGAATGCAGGCCTAACACATAATCAGAGAAATCAAATTTATCATCTACTGAACTGATTAGTCATTCATAAATTCCAGGAGTTATCTAGCAAGGAAAATGTTGTTTATCTGTTACCGCTGCTAGTCTATCCACACTGTTGAATAAATTATTTTCACGGTCTTTGTAATAAATAGAAACTCAACAGATTTTAGCTTCCTTTCTTTTCGTTAGCAATTCAATAAAATTTCTATAATGTGATTAAGAATTTTATATAAGTTGCTATTTCAAATTTCTTTGAAATCTGTATTAGTACTTGAATGATTAACTATTATTTTGTTTTATAAGAATACAGATATTAAGAAGAATACTTTCATATTGTGGACTTTCTAGTTATAGATATTCCTAATCATGAGACTTACTCGGTGGAGCTCAGCACCAACAAGCAAATTTGCTGCACATTGGGTGGTAAAACGATCTGAAATAAAGAAAAACAGAAAAATTTAAGAACTCAAAAAAAATTAGTAAAACACAGTGTGGAAAAGAAAAACATCTCAAAACTTTAAAACTCTATTTTTAGAAAACGAAAAAATGTGTAGCTTTGATTGACCAAACACTTCAAAAACGAAATTGTAAAATTATAAAAAGCATATATTCATACATGTTCAATGTGACCGACTTGAGAAAATTGAACTATTATGAAATAAGTATTCAAACTTATCCCACTCTTTTTGAAGCATGTCTAGTGTCACCGTTTGGACGGATGGTAGTAATTTCCACTTCAAATTCATCAATACTAGATGGTACTGCTAAAAAAAACTATGATTTATGTAACAACCATATAAAAATATCACAGGTGGTTAAATTAGGCCTTTTAGGATAATGAAGATCCTGGATTGGGTCTAAAGCCAATCCATCGTTGAATAAATTTTTCCTTCAAGTATTCCTCTAATAGAAAACTATCTGTCAACTTTTCTCGCCAAACATATGAAGCTTCAGAAATTCATTTTCCATGATTTTCGCAATAACGCTCAAGTCGTATGATTGCAGAGATATCGTACACAGCCTTTCAAAGTCGGAGGATTCTTTTGTAAAGACTATATGCAAAATAGATGAATGCAACGAATCAGTAGAATGCAACATTAAAAGCTTTACAATTTTATTTTAGTTAAGATATATGAAAGTTCCCGTCTTAAGCTACATTTTGGACCGACACCTCAACCAGCATCAACTCTCCAAGCAACCACAAAAATGGGCACTTTACGGATTTATCGTGCACTAGGCTTCCGTTGAATCGGATCTCGAACCCGTTACTCTCCGGTTTCGATTTTACTATTTCCGGGTCAAATTTTAGATGGCGCAGACACAAAAGATGCCAAGTACTCTTCATAAAGTAATTAAACTGTAAGAGAATAAAAGATCAGTAATCAGAATAATTCATAAAGATTTGTGTCAAAACTAGGAAACATCTTTAAATTTTGATAAACTCAGAAGCAATGAATTTCGCTTCAGCGCTTTTCGTATGCTGACATCAGTGGACATAGAGTAATGTTGCGATTGTAAACGAAAACTGTTATTCGTAAAGACGGAATTTTCAAATGTCAGTTTTCTTTTTACTTGCACTTGAAAATTTTTTAAAAAATAATTTAGTTACTAAACGTTATCTCCTTATATTTTACTAATATTAGTAAAGAATAAGAGAATAGAGGAAGGACGACAAATATGGAATAGGTCGGTTTATCCTTTATTAAGTGCTGCAACTTAGTAGAAACAATGCGAAACGTTTCCTATTGAGCCGCCATTAAGTTAGTGTTGTCTGTGCTGTTGTAGCTGTAACCACGTTTTTGCGGTTTTTGGAAAGTGTCAATTTCGGCAAGTCTTCTTATCCTGATTATTTTCGCACTAAACTTTGATTTCTTGGTTGTTATGCTTATGTGGGCTAATAGGGCACATTTTAAGGTTTATTTGCGTCTATAATCCATCCAGATTTCGTTTCCTGGATCCATATTTATTGTCTCCCAAAACAAATGTGCAATAGGCGATAAATATGGAATAGTATTCAGTATTTGTAAACTATCTGCTAAAATGCACTAAAGAAGGGCTCACACAGAATGTGTTGGTTACTCTAGTGGAAGTTACGTGTGCGATTTTTGTAAAAATAAGATTTTTTTTGTAAAGATTAGAACATTTTTCGTAGAAATTAGAAGAATTTTCGTTTGTGTTTTATAGATTATCATATATATGTAATATTTTTTTCATCTGAAATGTTTTTTTAATTAAACGCATTATATTATGCGTTACTTTTCTATTAATAAAAACTTAACTACATTTTCCATCATTTTTTGCCCATTTCTATTCAAGTTTTTTTTGGTATTCCATATTTGTCACCCATTTAGATATTTGAAAATTTCACACTAAACAAATATATTTTTAAATATTGTTGTTTTTTCTCAATTTAAAAAGAAAATATTTTGAGTAAAATTAGTAAAGAGTTCATTGATAAATATAACAATGAAGTTTCCATAAATCAACGTTTCTAGTCATAAACAATTTGCAAAATGTAAATGGCATTCCATATTTGTCTCCCTTCCTCTATAATCTCCCTTCCTCATTAGCTACAAGAGAAAATACGAAGGTTGCTCGCAAAGTAAGTTCCGTTACTGCGTAAAAGAAAACTGAGATAGATGTGGACAAAGATATATGAGATTATATGCATTTAATAACGAATTACAAACATTACTCTCTTTTCGACGTTGTCACCCAGCTCATTGAGGCATTTATCGTATAGAGAAACAAGGTTTTGTATGCCAGCATCATAGAAGGTGGCTGCCTGTTAGGCTAGCCAGGATGTTACGGCATCTTTTACTTTTTCAACGTCATCAAAACGCTGGCCACTCAAGAATCGTTTCAAGTGCAAGAATAGGTGAAAGTCGCTTAGCGCCAGGTTGGGGCTATACGACGAATGATTAATTTGTTTCCAACCGAAGAATTTAATGAGCTGTTGAGCCAAACGAGCGGAATGTGACCTGGCATTATTGTGCAATAAAATGACACCGTCACTATTTCCTCACTCATAACTGTATTGCCGTACATCTCACAGATTTGTCTTTGGATTTCACATAGTAGCATATTCCTTACATTCAAGAAGCGAATTCCAGTAAGAATTTCACAGTAAGTGGGACCTTCGATAGCCTCTTCAGCGCAAGATTTCCATTTTCACCATGCGAACTTTTCATACGATTCACTCAGAATACGACACATTCTTTCTAGTTCATTGCAATTAGATCGAGAAATGGCAAATAGGGGAAACATTTATATAGTTTTGAATCATTGGTCAAATATTTCTTAGACCTCAAGGATATCAGAACGAAAAGTTTCCACCTCTCAGGGCGGAGCTTACCTTCCTAGGGAAAAAAACTGAAGTGAAGTGGGGTGTTTGGTCAGTTTTTCCTAGGTTTCTTCAACCCTGCACATTCAATGTTACAAATGGTAGAAATAAAAGTCGTAGAGCATAAAATTCCGCGTCGAATGAGTACCAACACCATATATTTTGTTGCAGCAGTACGATTACAATCTCTTATCAAAGTTGCAATGATTTTTCAATTTTCAAGAAAAAATTATTATTATTACAAAAGACGATGTATCAATCAAAGATTCTATCTAAATAAAGTTTGTATGTATAAATATTCACTTTTGTAAACATATACATATGTCAGTGCGCCAATACCAGAGCGCTAGTGTGGTGTGGAAGTTAGGAGAGAGCGTTCAACTAGTCCATTTTTTTATTTAAAACCCACACCGTTCCGGCCTACCCGAAAGGTGTAAGGCCTTCAACTAGTCCATTGCAATTAGACCAAAAAATGACAAAGAGGAGAAAAATTTATAAAATTTTGGAACTTTGGGCAAATACTCTTCTGACATCAAGGAAACGGGAACTGTAAAGTTTCTATCCCTGAGGGGCGAGTTTCCCCCCGAAAATTCGAAAAAGATAAACCGTGAAAAGGCGTTATCTCCTTATAAAACAAGCAATAATTACGATTCTTTGTAAATATAAGCAAGTAAGTTCTCTATAAATTATGTCGATAGATTTAAGCATGTATCTGGCATAATTTTCCTGTAAAAAAAACAGCAAAAAATATTTAATTTTTTTCTATAATTAATTTTAAATTGTCAATTAAATGTTTTAATAAACTATCAAAATCACTGATGTTCTTAAAAGTCTATGTGGAAGAGTCAGTGACTTTTTTTTTTAAATCTGAATTCCATTTTAGAAGAGAAAACTTGTAACACAGAATAAAACCCAGGCTTTTCTAATATTAAATAACACATAACTTTCTTTAAACTGAAAATTTGAAAGATAGTCATAAATCAAGAATTAAAGAGTATCGAAAGTGCGAAAAATATTTATTTCAATACAAATTATTTCTATTAGCAATACAACTATGATTAAAATTATTTCTGCATAGATAACGTATACTAATGTAATTGCTCCTGCTTACTTATATAATATCATTATCTTCTTCGTCTCCTTCTTCGACGATGTCTATTACTTCGGTATTAATGCAGTAGTATGTGCTACACATATGTATGTGCTGCATATATGTATGTGCTGCACATATGTATGTGCTCAGTGGCGGACTGGGTCTGAAAATAATGATTGCCCTGAGTCAGTAGGGACCCTATCACATCTACCGTGCCATCTTACAATATATTCCTTACATCAAATTTTTTCATTTTATTTCTTACATATATAATAAATTAATTATTATATTATTATTAAATAATAATAATAAATTATAATAATAATTTAATCTCTTCCTAATCTAAAAATGTATTATATTTATTACTAATTATAGTATTACATGTATTATACATATTACTGGAAATAAGAAATATTACATATAACTTAACTTATTAGTTTTATGATTGAATATTAAACAATTTTGGTAGTTGTATTGGAATACTGTAATTTTGGAACTGTATTGTAATTTTCAGAATTTTTTTAACCAAACTGAAAATAAAGAGCAAATTATTTATCTATATCAATTTTTTTAAAAAAATATTTCTTACTTCAAAGATTAACAACTCAAATTACGGAAGTGTACTTATTACATGTGGTCCATTTCATTAAGGGCAAGTTGACACACTTATGAGTTCACTAGATGACGGTTCAAATCTATCAATAATTAATCTGCATCCAAATAATCTAACAATTTTAATAACCATTTGAAAAGAGAATAATATATAGGTTTCCAAGTTCTCCTCAGACAATGAATTTCTTAATATAGTCAAATATTTGTTCATCATCGATCAGATCTTTAGCTTCGAAATTCCAATAATATCATCACATTATTCCTCACTCAAAAATGGATTTCAAACTCCATAAAGATAAAGTTCTTTTAAGTTTAACTTAATATTTTCAATACAAGGACTTTTAGGATACAACTGTGACAGGAAAACGAAATTTCTGAGTAAAAGCGTAAAAACAAGCATTATGGTCGGCATTACATACTAGAAACCACCTCAAATATAATTAGAATTGTTAGCTAAATGAACTATAAATAAATATGAAGATGAAGGATCATGAATAATTAAATATTTCTTAGTAATTAATCGGTTATTATTACCATTGAACATATAATCCCTCACGAGTTTGGCAAGTGAAGTGTATTTCCAAAGTTCACTAAAGTTTAGACAAACGCGTTGTTTACAAATCCCTGTGATAAGAAAATATATCAGATGGGAATTTCTAATACTTGATTACATTCGGTGGCGATCTTAACAAAATGGCCTGCAATTCCTTAGCTTTCGAGGATGTATTTTGACTAAGGTGAGACTGACAAGAATGACTGTAATTCAGAAATTTTATTTTTCAAGTCTGGATTCTACAAATTTTATTTCATTTGAGTACTTTTTAATCACTAAAATTTAATGTTTACTACTCAAAACAAATTCTCACAGTGACGATTTTTATTTTGTCTCCTTTCTTCAAGGTCCGCCCTACCCCAAATTAAAATGTTAATAACTCGCTCTAAATATCAGAATTAAATATGAGTTCAAACTAAAGCAATGAAATGGTAACAATATATTATTTTTAAAGATGCACACCAAGAATTCAATGTTATAACCAAATCTGAACCCATGACTGTTGCATATGACATAATTTAATCTAAATAAATAAATTTTTCCTCCTCAGGGTTAATATCACTTTCACGTTTAAAATAACCAAAATATGATTAAAGATATTTCATTTTAAATTTCGTTAAGTTAGATTTTTCGTATACGGTTTTAGCGACAATGTGTGAAAGAAAAAGGCTGTCCGTTAGTAGGGCATCCATTATAAGAGATACGAAAGAAAATTCTTTGGAGGATTTGGAATTTTGAAATTGGAGTAATTTTACAAGTAATTTTTAAGTAATTTGTCTTTAAATTGATATCATTAAGAAAGAAGATACTTTTTCAATTTTTAAAATGGTGCAAAAATTATTCTTGTGAAATTATGTTTTTGGAAGATATCGCGAAAAAACGTCAAAATCTTTTTGAAATTTTTAATTAATTGAAATTTAAATTAAGTTTCGGAGTGAAATTT
Organism: Araneus ventricosus; assembly: GCA_013235015.1. Lineage (NCBI taxonomy): Eukaryota > Metazoa > Arthropoda > Arachnida > Araneae > Araneidae > Araneus > Araneus ventricosus. The sequence continues at coordinate 372,125 of BGPR01000787.1, forward strand.
AAATTAATTTGACAGTGATTTTTCTCTTAATGTGAAGAACACATGTGCTAATTAATATCAAGGTCGAGTAAAAATTGTGGATTTGTGTAAAAGACAAACATTCATCTTTACATATGTAGAACTAAAATTTTAAATTAAATCAATTACAAACAAGACAGGTGAAAACAAAGAAATAATAAATTTGGTGTGGAATTGCTGCATTTAATTGTTTATGCAATAAAAGATTACACGATATCTTAACAATAATGTTATTTCTATGTTTCGCTTCTAATCAATGCTTTTGTAAGCAAATGCTTACAAATAATAAATGCGAATGTATGTGTAGATGTTTGTATGCCTTTTGACCTTCTACAGGACTGTCTGTTTAGCCTAGAATTACCAAATTTGGTGCAAACATACTATGGAGGGTGAGAGTGGGCACCTCGGAGGCATTTCTTTCTTTTACTTTAGAAGACAGACGAGTTCGTTTGTCTCTCAGTTTTACGACAGTAAAATGCACAAATAACAACAAAAAGCGCGTTGTTCAGCCACCTACAAGGACCAAATCCTTCCTGCACAAAGGGGTTATCCCCTCCTTCTTGCCGGGATCCTCCAAGAAGAATAAAAATCTTGTGGTTATTTCATCCCGGCCCTGCACAGAAAAGGTTGTGTGGTTTTAATATAAAACTATTTGCTATTTTGCTTCGAAAAAGCGCAGGAAATTTACTAGAAAAAGAATTCTTGCCTTTCTCTCTGATACATACACATTCTGTGGGCCCATATTGACTTATGTCTAAGAGGGCCCACTTGCCATCGGGCAAGCCGGCAACCTGGCCAGTCCGCCACTGTATGTGCTTACAAAAGTAAATACTTATACATACAAACTTTATTTAGATATAATATTTCATTGTATGCGCCGTCCTTTGTAAGAATAATAATTTTGTTTTGAAAATTGAAAAATCATTGCAACTTTGATAAGAGATTGTAATCGTACTACTGCAACAAAATATATAGCGTTGGTACTCATTCGACGCAGACTTTTATGCTCTACAACTTTTATCCATATCATTTGTAACATTGAATGCGTAGGGTTGAAGAAATCTAGAAAAAACTGTCCAAACACTCCACTTCACTTCAGTTTCTCCCTCCTAGGGGAGAAAGCTTCCCCCGAGAGGTGGAAACTATTCGGTTCTGATACCCTTGCCGTCAAAGAAGTATTTGACCAAAGTTTCAAAACTATATAAATATTTAGTCATTGCAGATGCGATACCACACATGCAGATTAGCGCCATCTGTCGGATGAAGGAATTATTATAAACCGGAACCTAACTAAATTCAGATAAAATGTTACTCAGGAAGCAGTTACAATTGATAAAATTTAGCAAAATTAATTTAAATATTAATTAAAATTAAAATAAAATAAAAACTATTTTTTGCATTAAATATTTATTACTCAGGAAGCCATTCTAAACTCCTGTCGATGTTGTCTTTAACGCAAAACGTTTTTCAAGTAAAAATTAGAACAAACAAATAAACAAAAAAAAACCCGCCTTCGATCCCAATGCTTATACAAAATATTTTAAATAAATTATCGGCAAATTCCACTCCATCATTTTACAACAAATAAAAATTAGACAAGTGTAAAATTAAATTCAATTAAGAACAACGACGCAGGGCAGGCTGGAGGGCGGTGCAAACGGTGCGGCCGCACAAAACCCCGCGATTTTTAAAGGCCCCGCGCAGCTGACTGATTTGGAAAATTAAAAATACATTCTAATTTTTTTTAAATCCGAATATACAGGCATCATGAGATATGTGCACATTTCACGTCGACCGATCAAAGGCAAGGTTGGGGGGTTTGAATCTCACTACATAGCCAAAACAGAGTAAGAAAAGTAAAAACAATGTGTTTCATTATGCTTGCGTTGTAACGGATAATAGCACATCGTACGTTTGGTGGCGAAATAAATAAAATATTCGTATTTAAAGGGAAGACAAATGCTTAATATAATATATTACTGAAAATTACTAAATAATATATTTCATTGTTATCGTACTACTAAAAAATTGATCTTAATTTTTTAATATTATTTTTGGACAGTTTCGGAATATGACTAGAGACAGAGATGACGGAAGGAAACATGAGTGGATCTGATAAATTTAAGAAAAACACAGAAAAAGAAAGAAAATTGCTGAAAACAGGAGGAACTCCCTTGCAGAATTTTTAAAAACCGAAAATGTCCAACAAACTGACGAAATATATAATTAACAGTTATTGAAAAATCAAAATCGCGAAACTCAAATTACACAGTATGGCATCCGTGAAAACAATCCTAATCATAAAATCCTAATGCAATAATATATTTTCTTTTATGAAATCAGTTTGAAGGCCCCGCAAATCAACTTTCACCAGGCCCCGCTTTTGTTCGGGCCGGCCCTGCAACGACGAATGTAAATAAGGTATTCGTTCAAATTATAACTCAAATCCCGCATTTGATAAGACTAATTAATAATAATAAGAGTTTAATAACATACCGTATCATCCTCCCTCATCGTTTCCTGCATGCCAGTATCCTAAAACAGAAATTAAAAAAGAAATAATTTCCACAAAACGTAAAGCATCTCAACTGAAATAGAAATGTGTTTGTAAAATTAATAAATTTAACAGTGGATAATAAAACAAAATCAGGCAAATAAAGTTACAAAATCAAGAATTTAAGGACAAATAACTACTAACTTCAGCCCACAACAAGTAATTTTGTGTCTCGGTCATAGTAACAGAAGGTTTCATTAAAAAAAAACTTATAATTTAATTAATTTTAATAAATTTCTAAATATACGTAATAATGTGAAAGTGTTACGACATTCGATGGTGACTAATTAATTGAAAGTTTCACTTAAATTCCGCATTTCATAAGACGGATTAATAATTAGGTGAAAAAGAGTAACAATTTTAATAGCATACCCTATTGTATTCATTGCTTGTGCCTGGATGTGATGCCGCCATTTCAATATTCTATAAGAGAAATCAGAAAAATGAGTTTTCCACAAAAAAAGAAGCATTGATTCAACTCAACTGATATAGAACCTTTTTTGTAAAAGTAATAAATCTAACATAGGATGATAGGAAAAAAATCAGCAAAAATAAAGTGGCAAGATTAAGAATTTAAGAACAAATATATACTAACTTAAGCATGTCACACTCTCAGTTTTACCGTGGCAAAGCATATTTCTTTGAGTAGTGATTGTGTTCTTCTAGAGTAACAATATGACAAGCAACAAGGAGAAATTTGCTCCCACTCAATAAAAATGGTAACATTAAAAAAAATCCTTAGTGAAAGGGAATATCAGAAATTGGCGTCTTCTAATATCTTTCTGCTTTCTTTTTAAATTTTCATACAGTTAGTTAGTTTACAGTTTAGCTAGTTATTTAATATTTTTAACACACTGTGTTTGTATGGTATTTTATCACTGAAACTCATTCTCTTATTTTTGCATTGATTCACATCAGATCAGTTGAAAATTATTCACTGCTTGTCAAAATTAAACAATATTGGCAGAAATAAAACTTTACTGTTACATATTTAAAAATTATTAAAAATAATTTGTACCAAAGAAATTATTTCACATAAATTATCATGTTTGTCAGTTCACTAGTTTCAGAATATTAAACACTAGTTATTATAGTTGAATTACAAGGATGACATCTAAACTGGTACACCACTCTGTAATTACATCTCATACCAAAATGAATATTTGTTTCCAAGACGAGATGAAATATTCATCAACTCTTGCTCAAGAGTCCTGAGTAGAAATACAATTAAATCTTAAACTTAAGAGACTGAGATTTTACCATTTGCATTGCTTAAAGAAGTATTTAGCCAAGAACTCAGTATAACAACACACTATGCTGAAATGATGAACGAGGAAAAACAACAACAAAAAAAAAATTCAGAAGTATTTTTTAGAGTTATTAACTTATGAAAAACTTCTTAAACTATGGATTAAACAATAACTACCCCAAGTGGGGTCATGAAAATTGGTATTAAGGTCAAGTAACATTAAAAATATTTTCTTCTTTTAGAATCTTTAATGTTTATAACAAAGTGTTTGTAAAAGAATTAAGTTAAAAGATCCAAGTAAAATTTGCTGTGAATCAAAATTTTTAAATTGAAGCTGTTTTTATTTCTTATTAATTAATATCTCATTTCAATATTCCTGTTTTAGGGTCACAATTAAATTTTAGTCTCGAAACCAATGAATAAATAACACAATTCACTTCTCTATTAAATCTCGGTTCAGCAACAATTTAAAACTGTCAAATGTTTCACATTATTGAATTAAGAGAAAGGAAATCATCTATGAAGGACTAAAAATACAACTTTTTATATAAAAAGTAAGAAGTGATTAGTTAATGATTTAAAAAAATCATATAATTTTGATTTTGCTAAAAATTAAATTTTATATAGTTGTTATAGAGAATTAAAATACATATTACCACATATATAATTATTTATGTTCAATTTTTCTCGCATAAAATTACTTTGGTTATTTAAGAAATATTTATTTCTGTTAATTCGGCATTTAAAAGCAAAAAACAAACGACCATTTATCTTAAAATTAGCATGTGGTAATAGCATGGAATCGGACGAGAACCGGTGCTTTCAGTATGGTATGGCCGTTCGCAAATAGCATGGAATCAGCTCTTCTCCTTTAAAACACAGTGATAATAACTAATTACGATAAGATTAAGTTAAAACGTTATTTTTTTTACTGTTTGCAAAGAAATGAAAATTTAATCTTCCGTCTTTTTTGAAAGTTCATTCTGAACAGATTGTAAAACGGAAGTACTTCAAATGTCATTGCCTAATTAAAAAAAAAAAGAAATCAAAAATTCTGACGTTTAATATCTTTTCTTTTCATTTAGCCAATTAGATTATTAACCGATAACAAATTAGAATTTACTTCATTCTGAAACAGTATTTTAAAACATGCTATAATTTCGTATTTGGTTCTAGCGTATGCACTAACTCGCACATATGTAGTTAAAAATCTGTTAAAAAAGCCGCTTTTTCTGAATTCAGTAATAATATACACTTTTTCTAGTGAAAAAGTTATAGCTTATTATAATTATTAAGATCATTAATATTATAACTCAGTAATATTTACAGTTACGTTGAAAATTCACTTACCACGAAAGAGAGAGCTGTCTGCTTCCAAATGGCTGAGGCTCGAACTGACGAAGACGTGTCTGTGTTGGGTAATTCTCCAGTATTAATGCGCATGCGTTCGCGAAACATAAAAAAATCACGATTTGTAATTTATTTTTGTGATATGAAAATTAAAATTTAGATTCAAATTGTTCCGATAATTTTTGTTATCAAAAACAACTATATAAAGTTTTTATATCGCGATTTTTACTCGCAAAAGCCGAATCTTGTTTGCATCCTTGACATCTACCTTATACAGTGGTGCCCTCTTTTAAAAGAAAGATGCATTACGCAAGAAATAAATATTCTTGGTGCAGTTCTGTTTTCATCTAACAGATGGCGACGCGATAGCCATTTTTTCTCTTTTTCTGTACCTTGTTATTCGAATATGATGAACTTTTGGCAAAGCAATATTTGAAGGCGACCTGTTGAACAAATTTGTAGATTTTAGACATTTGTATATAAACGACACTAAATCAGTTACATGTTTAATTAGGTAACAGTTTTAAAATTTTCAACTACACCACCCTGATCTTAATAATTAAATTTAGCGTATTGAAAGCAACCTTATTATTAGTTCTCATTATACTTCTGCTACATAGAAATGAATATAACTGCAAATAATGTTTTGTATTTTGATATGTTTATAATTTGAAGCATTCAGCTTATATTTTAAATAAATATGTCATCATATATTGTACTTAAGTGACCTAGAATTTTCATTTGATTTATTCTTTAATAAATATGCATTTAGGATCAAAATATCATATAGCAAATTAAAGCATTTTTCCCGAGGTTTGGAATGATCCCTGCTATGATCTGCTCTTTTGAAAAGTCATCCTTTTGCTAATTTGAGTTCAATAATGAGACAAGTCTGCTACTAGTTCATCGGGAAGCTTACATCAAATTATTTATATGAAAATATGATTTACTTAGATATTGAGTTTTGCAAGGGTTTATTTGTTGGGATTGTGGCCAGTACTACATAATAATTCCTTCGTGTAATGCTTGATTATTACTCTCACCAAAAATTTCATTGTAAATCAAAATTCAAATGTGTGATTTTTACACCAAAAATGATTATAATTTACTTTCTAGTGTAGATACTATTGATATGGTTCATAATGATGTTTATGTTAAGGATAATATACTATCAGTAATTTGTTTGAAGATACTTAACTTTATGAAAATGATATTGCAGATTATGATGCTACTTGTCTGAATGGGTTAAATAATTACACTACTGGCCAAAAGTATTGCAAGATTCGTAAAATGAGAAACATTTGAAATTAATATGAATATAATGGTTCACACTCAGGTGTGTAGAATCGTGGGATCTCACATTTTACAATGAAGATTTTGTCACGAGGACATTTAAGGAACCGTCCACAAATTGATGAAGAAGAAAGTGATTTGGGCTCACCCCGTTTCACAGGAAGCTGTTAATGTTTTGAAACTTTCATCAATCGTTTGTCTTCTTATACACATTGCTTACATGCATTTTCGTAAAAATTGCATGGATATTTGGGAAGATATAAAGGCCTTTTTAAAACATCCCAAATTTTTCGCATGTTTTTTGCTTAAAACATGCAGAGTTTTCAGTCAAATTTTGCGAAACTTACAGAATACTTGACAATATGTTAGAGAAACATGGCATTAAACTTTGAAGTAAATAATTTGAATATTCGAGGGAATATGATAATTTGTAGTAAATACTTTTTAACTGCACATGCGCGAAACGTAGCATAAATCTTCTTTCATAACGTCGAAGCCAGATATCTAAGGCAACTTATATAAAAATTCCAGTTGAATACCATTAAGATTTAGAAAGTTGTAGCCAGCAGAATTTCTGTTGTTCTCTAAGAGAAACAAAATGATGCGGAGTATTCTGCAAATCAATATTTTTAAAACTTGTATCTTCGAGCATTAATAACCGAATTACAATTTTAATTACGTATTTAATTTATAGGTGCAGATGGATACTCAGGATATTCAACTTTCATAAAATCTATTCAATGCTGCAGTACATTCAGAAATAATGCATTTAGCAAGTACATGCTAAAATACATTCAATGATGCAGTTCGAAGATTCAAGTTTAAAAAATATTGATTTGTGGAAAACCCCTCATCATTTTGTCTCTCGTACAGAGCTCCGAAATTCCTATTCCCTATAGCAGACTAATTTAATCTTCTAAATACGAAAAAAAATATTTGTGGTTCTTTAGCTATTTATCCCTGCAAAGAAACCCATAAAATAATAACTAGTCTTTAGGTGGAAATGTCATTAAAAATACGAATATCATAAACTGGGTTTACTTTGATTTAATTCTCATATTTTCTTCAATCTCTACTTATTTTTGTATTATTTGTCACTGTATCCTCATATAAAACCCTGAACTTTCTCGTATAGTTCCACAATATGGCATGTTTCGTGTTTGCTTCGTCGTACAGTGAAAATAATCGTACCTGCATTTTATAACTGTGCCTCTTGTCCTTGACCAATTTGATCTAAAATTTGAGAGTGATCTACATTTTCGGAATACAGATCATATACACTGGCATACAAAAGTTAAGGAACATTTCGTAAAATGCGAGAAATTTACAATTAATACAAAACTATGTTTCGAAATCAGTTCTGGAGAATCGTGTGGCATTCAATAGAGTATCATATACATAATTACAGTGAAGATTCGGTCACGAGGGCAATTAGGGGATAAACGGAAGTACTTCAAATGTCATTGCCTAATTAAAAAAAAAAAAAATCAAAAATTCTGACGTTTAATATATTTTCTTTTCATTTAGCCAATTAGATTATTAACCGATAACAAATTAGAATTTACTTCATTCTGAAACAGCATTTTAAAACATGCTATAATTTCGTATTTGGTTCTAGCGTATGCACTAACTCGCACATATGTAGTTAAAAATCTGTTAAAAAAGCCGCTTTTTCTGAATTCAGTAATAATATACACTTTTTCTAGTGAAAAAGTTATAGCTTATTATAATTATTAAGCTCATTAATATTATAACTCAGTAATATTTACAGTTACGTTAAAAATTCACGTACCCCGAAAGAGAGAGATGTCTGCTTCCAAATGGCTGAGGCTCGAACTGACGGAGACGTGTCTGTGTTGGGTAATTCTCCAGTATTAATGCGCATGCGTTCGCGAAACATAAAAAAATCACGATTTGTAATTTATTTTTGTGATATGAAAATTAAAATTTAGATTCAAATTGTTCCGATAATTTTTGTTATCAAAAACAACTATATAAAGTTTTTATATCGCGATTTTTACTCGCAAAAGCCGAATCTTGTTTGCATCCTTGACATCTACCTTATACTGTGGTGCCCTCTTTTAAAAGAAAGATGCATTACGCAAGAAATAAATATTCTTGGTGCAGTTCTGTTTTCATCTAACAGATGGCGACGCGATAGCCATTTTTTCTCTTTTTTTCTGTACCTTGTTATTCGAATATGATGAACTTTTGGCAAAGCAATATTTGAAGGCGACCTGTTGAACAAATTTGTAGATTTTAGACATTTGTATATAAACGACACTAAATCAGTTACATGTTTAATTAGGTAACAGTTTTAAAATTTTCAACTACACCACCCTGATCTTAATAATTAAATTTAGCGTATTGAAAGCAACCTTATTATTAGTTCTCATTATACTTCTGCTACATAGAAATGAATATAACTGCAAATAATGTTTTGTATTTTGCTATGTTTATAATTTGAAGCATTCAGCTTATATTTTAAATAAATATGTCATCATATATTGTACTTAAGTGACCTAGAATTTTCATTTGATTTATTCTTTAATAAATATGCATTTAGGATCAAAATATCATATAGCAAATTAAAGCATTTTTCCCGAGGTTTGGAATGATCCCTGCTATGAGCTGCTCTTTTGAAAAGTCATCCTTTTGCTAATTTGAGTTCAATAATGAGACAAGTCTGCTACTAGTTCATCGGGAAGCTTACATCAAATTATTTATATGAAAATATGATTTACTTAGATATTGAGTTTTGCAAGGGTTTATTTGTTGGGATTGTGGCCAGTACTACATAATAATTCCTTCGTGTAATGCTTGATTATTACTCTCACCAAAAATTTCATTGTAAATCAAAATTCAAATGTGTGATTTTAACACCAAAAATGATTATAATTTACTTTCTAGTGTAGATACTATTGATATGGTTCATAATGATGTTTATGTTAAGGATAATATACTATCAGTAATTTGTTTGAAGATACTTAACTTTATGAAAATGATATTGCAGATTATGATGCTACTTGTCTGAATGGGTTAAATAATTACACTACTGGCCAAAAGTATTGCAAGATTGGTAAAATGAGAAACATTTGAAATTAATATGAATACACTCAGGTGTGTAGAATCGTGGGATCTCACATTTTACAATGAAGATTTTGTCACGAGGACATTTAAGGAACCGTCCACAAATTGATGAAGAAGAAAGTGATTTGGGCTCACCCCGTTTAACAGGAAGCTGTTAATGTTTTGAAACTTTCATCAATCGTTTGTCTTCTTATACACATTGCTTACATGCATTTTCGTAAAAATTGCATGGATATTTGGGAAGATATAAAGGCCTTTTTAAAACATCCCAAATTTTTCGCATGTTTTTTGCTTAAAACATGCAGAGTTTTCAGTCAAATTTTGCGAAACTTACAGAATACTTGACAATATGTTAGAGAAACATTGCATTAAACTTTGAAGTAAATGATTTGAATATTCGAGGGAATATGATAATTTGTAGTAAATACTTTTTAACTGCACATGCGCGAAACGTAGCATAAATCTTCTTTCATAACGTCGAAGCCAGATATCTAAGGCAACTTATATAAAAATTCCAGTTGAATACCATTAAGATTTAGAAAGTTGTAGCCAGCAGAATTTCTGTTGTTCTCTAAGAGAAACAAAATGATGCGGAGTATTCTGCAAATCAATATTTTTAAAACTTGTATCTTCGAGCATTAATAACCGAATTACAATTTTAATTACGTATTTAATTTATAGGTGCAGATGGATACTCAGGATATTCAACTTTCATAAAATCTATTCAATGCTGCAGTACATTCAGAAATAATGCATTTATCAAGTACATGCTAAAATACATTCAATGATGCAGTTCGAAGATTCAAGTTTAAAAAATATTGATTTGTGGAAAACCCCTCATCATTTTGTCTCTCTTACAGAGCTCCGAAATTCCTATTCCCTATAGCAGACTAATTTAATCTTCTAAATACGAAAAAAAATATTTGTGGTTCTTTAGCTATTTATCCCTGCAAAGAAACCCATAAAATAATAACTAGTCTTTAGGTGGAAATGTCATTAAAAATACGAATATCATAAACTGGGTTTACTTTGATTTAATTCTCATATTTTCTTCAATCTCTACTTATTTTTGTATTATTTGTCACTGTATCCTCATATAAAACCCTGAACTTTCTCGTATAGTTCCACAATATGGCACGTTTCGTGTTTGCTTCGTCGTACAGTGAAAATAATCGTACCTGCATTTTATAACTGTGCCTCTTGTCCTTGACCAATTTGATCTAAAATTTGAGAGTGATCTACATTTTCGGAATACAGATCATATACACTGGCATACAAAAGTTAAGGAACATTTCGTAAAATGCGAGAAATTTACAATTAATACAAAACTATGTTTCGAAATCAGTTCTGGAGAATCGTGTGGCATTCAATAGAGTATCATATACATAATTACAGTGAAGATTCGGTCACGAGGGCAATTAGGGGCACCACCAGAAAGGGATGAAGGCGAAAATGGAGTTTCACCCATCCTGTTTCACAGAAAGCTGATAACGGGATGTAACTTTTACCAATGGTTATGGTTTAATGTGCATAATATTTACATGCATTTCCGTAAGCATAGCACAAATATTCGGGAAGATATAAATGTTTCTTTCAAATATCCCAAAATTTTCCGCATGTGTTTTGCTTATAACATGCAGAGTTTTCATTCAAATTATTCGAAATTTGCAGAACACTTGACAATATATTACAGAAGTATTGTATTAAACTTTGAAGTGAATACGTTGAATATTACAGGAAATATGAGTGTTTGTACTAAATAATTTTTTACTGCGCATGTGCGAGACGCAGCGGAATGTTTCTTTCATAACTTCAAAGCCAGATATATAGAGCAACTTTTAAAAAAATTCCAGTTGAATTCCATTAAAATTCAGAAAGCTGTCGGCATTTCAGTGAGGTGAATTTCAATTTCTCTTTAAGAGAAGCTAAATGATGAGGGTTCTTGCACAAACTGAAAGTTTTTAAGCCTTTATCTTCGAATGGTATTCGAGAAAATGCAATTTAAATAATGTATTTAATTTATAAGTGTTCATGGCATTCAGGATATTCAATTTTACTAAAATTCAATGTTACTGTTTGAAGATTCAAATTTAAAAAATATCAGTTTGTACAAGAACCCTCATCATTTAGCTTCTCTTAAAGATAAATTGAAATTTACTTCACTGAAATGCCAAAAGCGTTCTGAATTTTAATGGAATTCAACTGGATTTTTTTTAAGTTGCTCTATATATCTGGCTTTGAAGATATGAAAGAAAAATTCCGCTGCATCTCGCACATGCGCAGTAAAAAGTTATTTAGTACAAACATTCATATTTCCTGTAATATTCAACGTATTTACTTCACAGTTTAATAAAATTCTTCTGTAACATATTGTCAAGTGTTCTGCAAATTTCGAATAATTTGAATGAAAACTCTGCATGTTATAAGCAAAACACATGCGGAAAATTTTGGGATATTTGAAAGAAACATTTATATCTTCCCGAATATTTGTGCTATGCTTACGGAAATGCATGTAAATATTATGCACATTAAACCATAACCATTGATAAAAGTTACATCTCGTTATCAGCTTTCTGTGAAACAGGATGTGTGAAACTATATTTTCGCCTTCATCTCTTTCCGGTGGTCCCCCTAATTGCCCTCGTGACCGAATCTTCACTGTAATATGTATATGATACTCTATTGAATGTCACACGATTTTCCAGAACTAATTTCGAAACATAGTTTTCGTATTAATTGCAAATTTCTCGCATTTTACGAAATGTTCCTTAACTTTTGTATGCCAGTGTATTACAATTCATGCATCCACCTTGTAGCGTTTTTAGCCTGTTGCCTATATCATCAACGAATAAATTAACCAACGGACAGTCAACCCTAGGATGGATTTGGCTCAAAATTTGATACAGATTTATAATTTCGGTAATAAAATAATATGCCAAATTTCATCCAACTAGCTAGTTGTTTTTCCGATAGTATTCGCATGCTGACGGACGGATTTCGTCCACAATATGTGAGAAATTTTCAATTTTGGTGTAAAGACACTTTTTTTATCCTCGTAGCTTGTTGCATTCATAAGGTGTTTAGAGATTGCAGGCAGACACAATTTCAAACTTTTTTTTTTTTGGATTCCTCGAGGCCTAAAAGATGGCGATTCAATAAAATCTCGAGGTGTAATTTTTTGACAATTAATAATAATTTTGACAATATGTTCGATATTTCGTATACGATAAAGTAAAATGCATTTGTTTACTGGTTTCATAACAGATCGATACTGAATTGAAGCGTTTATTTCATATAAAAACATCTATCCGCTTTTGATAAATGCATACATTCTAAAGTTATATTTTCCTATCACGTTGAAATGAATATAGAGTTTGACTGTACAAAATTTTTCTCATTACCTTTTTTGCATATTATTTTTTAGTTATAACAATATAATTAGCATCCGTTTTTCTGCATGTTGAAAAATTCGAAAAAGAAAGAATTGTATTTCTTCTAGTAAAAAAGATTTATCTATTAAAGATGATCTAGTAAGAAAGTATAAATTGTTTTTATTTACACATTGATTCAAAAATTAGCGATTAAAGGCCAAATTTGAACACTTCTAATTTTAATAAATATATTATGTAGAAAAAATATAAATCTAGGTTTATTATCCATTTAAACTCCAATCATCAGCAACTTAGATTATAATAAATGAAAACATACTAAATTTTAACGGCGTCTAAAGCAAAAAAACACCAATTTTAATGGAATTTTTATGCTTTGTTTCCAAATCTTTTTTAAATAAACATAAGTTAAACAGGAATCCTTTGGGTGTAGTCATTTTGAAAGCACGTTAAAAAATAAAGTTTCATCTTAGAAATAATTTATATTATATTTATGAATTGTAATATTATAACCGTGTCATTCACTGTTATATATTCTTCCAATTTAGTGATAAAAGAATTACCATATTTATTCCCAGTTTACAGAGAAAAAGTATAGAAGTTGAAGAAGCAGGAAAATGCACGACTTGTTTTTACTCAACAATTTTTTATAATTTGTATTAATGTGATGTATTTTATTTCATGTTAAACACAATCACATAGCTCAATAACAAAACTATAATGGAGACTAAAATGCATTATCATGATTTATGATTGAAAATAAATTAGTCATCAAAAAGCCAATGTTCAAAAACTTTGCAACAAGAACAGTCGTGCAGGCAGAGCTGGATTATCAAATAAGCAACTGGCTAGGGGCTTCGCAATTTTTGGGGATCCGCCGCCTCGTGATTTTTTTTGCATTATTTTCAAGAAAATTTAATTTAGTTCTTACATTTATTTTCCAAAATTTCAGAAAGATTATTCTTAGGATTTTTTTTATGTTTTGAAATTCTCTTGCAGATTAGTGTAGTCCATTTTGGCCTGCAGTTGGCTGAGTTACTCAACAGTCCTTGCAAACTTTTTATTGGAGCATTCAGAACGAGTAAAAAAAATAATTTAATTCTTTTTTTTTACTATTTTTAAAAATTACTTATAAAGCTAAATTTAATATTTTTTTTTTTACCTTGATATTGAAACAAACTCTTCTGAACATGACCGCAATGAAATATTTTGTTATTTCAGTTTGTCTTAATATTTTTTGCTTAAAAACTGCTTCTATAGAGATGAAATAAAAATCGATAAATATTTGGTTTTGGAAGTTGGGGACGTGAAAGGGATCCCCGAAACTTATATTGCCTATAGGCACCTACAAGGTATAATCCAACCCTGTCTGCGGGCCAGAATCAACAAATTGGTAGTAACGGGTAGAGTTAGCTGGCTTGGTTTAGTTTAGTTATATTAACGTCCTGTTTAGAAGCAACAAGAGGGCTATTTTGGGACAGACCTCCTAATTTTGAACCGCGTTCAGATGACGAGGAGGACACCTGAGCTGGCATCTCCTCTCCAAACTTCCGCACCACACAATATGGGAATCTTTGGTCACGTTTGGGAAAGATCGACACACCACTATTTTAAATTCGCCGTCTCAGTGATTCCAGTCCCAAGCCTGGAGAAAGTGCACAGGAAAGTTGAAAAGATGTATTAAATTTGTTTTATTCTAGACAATATTTCCGACAGGTTAATTAGCATTATTTCAAACCAGTTTGAAGAGTCAGTAATCTTGTTATGCCCTTCAACTATACGAATTCTTCCAACAGCTTTAGTAGCTCTGAGTCCTAATTTCAAATAATGTCTAAAGATGGAGAAAACCACCTATCTACCTAGGTGAACCACCTATCTTCAAATTATAGAAAGAAATCTGAACGAGTACAGAAAGACATAATGTTTTATATAAAATTTTGAATTGGGTTGAGAAAGAGCTAGATACAAGCTTTGACATACAGACATTTTTTAAAAAACGTAAGTACTTTTTATACACTTTAATGTATAAGAATACACTGAATTGGGAGTTAAATGGAAAGAAATTTGGTTTACAATAAAGTGAGCAAAAGAAACTACAAACAAATACAAATAATTATGACTTAAACATCTTAAATTAATATGCATACAGTGCAATTTTTATAAAATATACTAAAGAACACACACAAAGTAGTTCTAATAATTGGAATAACGTAAAAAACATGAGCGTAGGTGAAAACATTTGATTAACAATAAAGTGAATAAAATAAGCTTTTGAGCTAATGATGACATACAAATAAAATATTTATGGCTTTTGCATTCTAAATTATTGCGCATGAAATGCAATTTTCATAAAATATTTTAAAGGACACTGAAATATGCTAAAAGCAGTTCTAATAATTGGATATTTAATTACAAAAATGAAAATACAGAAGACGTAAACAATAGTGATAACAATATACCTTTTACGCGCAACGCAACAGCATCCAGTTATTGCATTAACAATATTGTCTGAAGTCAACTAGGGCCGCGGTGGCCTAGTGGTAAGGTCTCGGCTTTGGGGCCGGAGGGCTCCAGGTTCGAAACCCGATTCCACTGAAGATCCGCCGTGTATGGGGCCTGTTGCACGCTAAATCATACGTAGTGGTCAAACGTCCTCCCGTTGGTGTGGCGTGGAAGTTTGGAGAGGGGGTGCCAGCTCAGGTGTCGTCCTCGTCATCTGACCGAGGTTCAAAATTACGAGGTCCGTCCCAAAATAGCCCTCGTGTTGCTTCAAAACGGGACGTTAATATAACTAAACTAAACTAAACTGAAGGCAACTAACCAATTAAGATACAGTCAAACAACCAAAATTATGCTTTAATAAAAAAAAACATTAAGATAAAATAAATAAAATGGAAGAGAACTCGAAAGGCGAACTTTTTCAAAGTGCCACTCGCCATCGGAGTTCTAATATGGATAAATTAATTGGAATAACATAAAAATCATGGGCGTAGGTAAAAAACATTTTGTGAACAAAAGAAACTTTCCAACTCATGATGGCATACAAATACAAATGAAATCACATTTTAAATTATTGAGCATGTAGTTCAATTTTAATACAATATTTTAAAGAATACTGAAATGAGCTAAAAGTAGTTCTAACAATTGGAATAACACAAAATCTTTGGTGAGTAAAAGACTGAAAAAAAGTGAACAGAAGAAACTTTAGAGTAACATTTTTATACTAATTAATTAATGATTCTTTTATGCATTAAAACTAAGAGGATTTTAGACATACCCCACTGGTTGCATGAAATGGGCATAATACATTGAATTTCAAACGTGGAAGAATTAGGCACTTTCATCATTATGTAGCAAAATGTAACTATTCGTGAATCAGTTGGCTTGAATTTTTGACACCCAAGGTATGCAGAAGGTTTAAGGCTAAGAAAAATCATTTTTCCGCCCTTCTGATAAAATGACGCCACTGACAGCCACGGTAGTTGTCACATATGAAATCCTGATTTTTGAACAATAAAAACACTGTACATTAAACTTGCGAAATAATGCAATATAATGGCGAAATCCATTCTTAATCGGAAGCAGCATGACCATTCATCTCCTGCTGAGCACTAAAAAAAGAAATCTATAGTAGCAGTTCTCCTAGGAATGATTATTAATATATTGAATTAAAACGGTATACATTCACATTAACAAATTTAATTTCATTCGCCTACATCAAATAAAAAAATATAAAAATGATTATCTTTATTATTCACTTTTATTTAATTTATTTGAATTATATGCTTGTGTAAATAGAATACTGTAATGGATTTTTCATTCACTTCTTGATGTGCTAGAGTTTTGAAATGTTGTACAGTTGTGTGTTCAATACATTGTTTTAATATTTTCAGGAAATTGAATTGAAGTTTGGATTTTTATGGCATAAGATCCAGAATTGGCCATGCTGATCCAAGGCATATTGTATAAATATTTCCTCATAAAATTCAATAAAATATTAAAATTGAATTGCTTCTAAGTTAAAAAAGATCGAAGCCCGTATGTTTGATTAAACAAAGGAAAAATATCCTAAAAATCTGAAAATTATGACTAAATTAGTCTTTGGAAAATTTAAAAAACAATGATAAAATGAATAAAATCAAAGGTTCGTAAATATTCAAAGATCCTCATAGGAATCGATGAGGGTGTTCTCTCACCATTCGTGCATCTGCATTAAGAAGGCGCAAACGATGGGAAGTTAAAATGTACGAAACTGAAAGTCGGAGCACATCGGTGCCTGCTCATCTAACAAAAGATGTTCTTTCGATCTTTAGAACTTAATTGTTAGTTAATCCTATTAAATTTTAACTCGTATATGAATGACGTTACGAGGTAGTGAATTTGAGAAAGAATTAACTTAATATTCCATAATATTTATAATAATGAATTATGAATTAAAGTCTAAGGGTAAAGATTAATTAAAATAAAAAAATCTTTCTTTTAACGCTAAAATAACACTTAGCGCAGCTTTGTCAGTTCCGCCAAGGGCGCAGGATCACCTCGGTACGGCCCTGTTGGCTAACTCTTGCAATTACTATTACAACCCTAAAGGCCTAAGATCCGATAGTGCACCTTTCCCGGCGCACGAGTAATCGGCACTTTCCGAGATGACCGCCGACAAACAAATTCCAGAATCAGACCCAAACGCCAAGAAACAAAGTCATTTTGCAGTTCAAAAGGTCAGAGAAGAATGCATAATTTTTTGAATTACTATTTAGATGCAACGTTTTAAAACATGTTCAAATACTGTTGAACAAAGCGAATTGTTTTTGGCATGCAGGCTATTATTAGTATAATATGATTCAACGTTTTAAAAATGCAAAATAAGCCCATTAGCTAGCGAAAAATCGAAGGATGCAGCAGAAAATAGACGAACTTCCAACCCGTGGAAATCGTGAGTTGGTTGATTCCGGTTTAATAGCGCAAGAGCCAACTTGACCATACTGCGCCAGACATATGGTGTGAAGGGAAACTATGTTTGTGGGATAAGCAGTCAGAGGGTTAATAATAAGTTTTAAAAATTATGAATTCAAAAATGTTACAAAAGAAAATGCATACCATGCAAATATTACAATACATTTTTAATAAACACTCTTAGTTAATACACATATCCCTGAAACAAAATTTATAATCTCTGATGTCGTCAATCAAGAGGGGGGCGGTGACACCCCATATGAAGAGGCTATTACAGATTTGTCGTATCGAATACGAATATATGGTTATTAATATTTTCTTTCATTTCTTTGATCTGAATATTTTAATTTTACATATGAATTCACTGAATTGCGAAAAATTATTCCCCTTTAGTTATATCTATTCTTATCGGTAGAAATTTCCATGTAATATTATAATATAGTTAATTTATATTGCTATTTGTGCAATTCTCTGCAAAGAGAATTACTACAAACTACTGGTTGAATAATTAATAATACACTATTACTTTGCATTTTTAATTTTATACGAATACAGATAATAAGAAAAATGCTTCTATAGTTGGACTTTCTACTTATAAATATTCCTAATCATAAAACTTACGTAGTAGGGCTCATAACTAGCATGCGTACTTCCTGGACTTTGGGGGGCAAAACAAACTGAAATAAAGAAAAACAGAAAAATTTAGAAACTCAAAGAAAAATCTTAGTAAAATACAGGGCGAAAAGAAAAACATCTCCCGAATATTGTGACGGGGCGAGATTTTGAACTATTACACGAATTTTGGTTTAACACAATTAATTACATTATGCCTTCTAGGAATTTAAAATTCATTTAAAACCATATTAGTAAATGCACATGAATCATAAGGCAAAGAGTTTTAAGAGATTTTAAGAGTAACAGTTCATCACACCTGATTGATTTCAACATTTTAAACCAATGGCGAAATACGTTCGCGTTGTGTAGTTTTGATCTTTACAATAAAACATCCAGGTTTTAAAATACAAATTTAAAAAAGCTAGATCGGGATATAGCCCAGTGGTTGGGTAGTTGAATTCGGAATTAATTAGGGGAAAGCTGGAAATTGTTTTAATCCCTTCGGTTTAGGTCTGGAATGAACGTACTAAGTTTTCCCCTTCCGGCTAGTTGAGCGTTAGCAGCTGAATGCAGATTTCTAGTCAGAAAATAGGACTTTTTTCAATAGTTTAGCAATATCTCAAAAACGACTCGTGCTATCAAAAACATTGTAATACAAAAGTTGTAGACCTTAAAACTCTGAATAAAATGAGTATCAACACTTATTATATTCGATGAAAATTAAGCTCAAGCTCACAACTGCGCTTCAAAGTACTGTCTAAATCGCTAAACAAGCGCTTGAAGTGAGAATGGACCAAGTTATAGGTTCACCCTACCTCCAATTACACTGGACAACAGCCACTTTGTTGCCCGTATGATTTTAGCTAATTCTTATGTACTTTCACTCTCTGAATTCGAAAAACCAATCAGAATTTGTCTATCACCCTCCAATTTTATGTAACATGAACTCTCACTAAAACCTTTGTCCACTCCTTTGTTGTATTTGATTCAATGTCGTAGCCAGGATATTTTTTTTTGTTGCCTTTGAAATTTTAACTGATATGGTGTTTTTATGGTCACTGAACCCGAATATAATCTCGAAAAACCTTTATAACACACTGTTTTTCAGCAACACTACTCGTAATTGCTTTCAAGTACATAGAAAATGTCATTGAAACATGTCGGATCTTGCGTCAAAAATACTTTCTGAAAAAATTAATTGCCGGCCAAGAGGGTAATGTTTGGGTTTGAAATGCTCTTACAAATAGAATTTTCATAAAGAAAAGGCTGTATGTCAAAAATTATAACAGGCGTTTTTGGATCGAGAGTCCTGCAACGCAAATACGATTTAATGCATGAGCCACTTTGTAAGGACAGATGTTTCTGTTTGGCAGCACATGGAAGCTTTTGCCAAGATGGTGATGTCATATTTTGTGATGATGTTGACTCGTCGTTTAAGGCTCTAGAACTACGACATAACCCTCAAGAATGGTGCTTGTTTATAGACTCTTCAAAGATCAGCTTAAAAGCAGTTCTGTTACACAATGGTAACCATCACCCTTCAATTCCTGTAGAATGTAGCCGTTCGTATGAAAGAAACATACGAAACCTTGAAGCATATGTTGTCCAGTATTGAGTACAGCAAGCATTCTTGGCATATACGCGCCGACTTGAAAGTGATTGCCGTCTTAGTTGGATTGCAAGCAGGCTATACCAAGTTTTTTTTTCCTTTCTGTGCCAGTGGGACAGTAGGG
This sequence comes from Araneus ventricosus, assembly GCA_013235015.1. Taxonomy (NCBI): domain Eukaryota; kingdom Metazoa; phylum Arthropoda; class Arachnida; order Araneae; family Araneidae; genus Araneus; species Araneus ventricosus. Next base: position 392,369 of record BGPR01000787.1, read on the forward strand.
TCAGAAAAAAAGCACTACATCAAGAAAGTGCGGCATAAGCGACAATTACTCATACAGGGTGTGAAGAATGAAAAGAACGAACCACTATCTGCCTCAGAAAAAAATCTCTTGCCTCAATTGCACATCAAATTAGGTTTGATGAAGAATTTTGTTAAAGCGATGGACTGTGAAGGAAGTGGATTGCAGTACTTGCGTCTGAAGTTTCCAAAAGTGAGTGAAACAAAAATTAAGGAAGGAATATTTGTTGGGCCTCAGTTTAGACAACTAATGAAATCCGGTGTTTGAGAGTAAGCTGACTAAGATTGAAGCCCCAGCATGAACATCGTTTAAGGAGTTAGAAAAAAAATTCTTCGGAAATCACAAATCGGAAAACTAAGGCAAATCGTCAATAACTTACTTAAAGGTCTACAAAACCATGGGATGCAACATGTCGTTGAAAATCCATTTCTTGCACTCTCACTTAGAATTCTACCCTGAAAACCTTGGATCAGTAAGCGACGAACATGGTGAACAGTTCCATCAGGCTATCTCGAATATGGGAGCTCGTTATCAAGGGAAATGGAATCCCAAAATGTTAGCCGATTATTTTTGGACATTTAAAATGGATATTCCTCAAGCCAAGCACAGTCGATAGGCCAAGTACACAAGAAAATGAAGGTTTGTAAAATTTTAATATGCCTGTGTAAATATTGCAAGCTGAATATGATTTCCTAATGTATATAATAATAGTTACTACGTTGCTCAAAAACTATGGGTGATTGAAAAAAACGGTTAACAGATTCGAAATCAGGGCATAAAAATACATAGGTATAACCCTTTCTTTCTCAAGCAACACGAAAAATGTTTTTTTTTGTTGTCCAGTGTTATTATATATACATTTTAAATTTGTTCATGATGCTTTTATAATTAATTCAAGGCTTTATTTAGTATATTTTGAAAAAACCCATTGTTATTATGATTTTACGAAGTAAAACATCACAAGAAAATTTCAACAATGACTGAGAGAGTAATGAAAAGCAACGACTTTCAGTTTAATACTTATTATTTAATTACGCATAATTGAAGTGATATTAAATATACAAAAAGTTTTAGATCTATTTCAATTTTTTAGATGTTTAAGTTTAGTCATTTTTATCACGGAAAATGTTCACAACTTGTTGCATTTCAGAACATTGATAAATTTCTTCTTACCCTGGCTTAAAAGAGCAGACATGGCATCGGAACCACTGAACGCATGAAGAAACAAAATATTGTCCCTTATTTGTGGAGCATGTTCAGGGTTGCTGCACAATATAAAGCATCTTTTGCTTTACCTCTCCCAAGCATTAAAAAGAAAATGTTTTCGGAATTAGTAGATGTGCCATTATAATCAAGAGGTCGATATCCTCACCAACAACCACAACACATTGTGACCTCTTTTCTCTATTTCCAAAGCACTTTTGATTATTAGATAATCAGCATCTTCCTCAGCCTGTTTCACAACAAAACCTTCTTTTTGAAACTTAACACATAACATATTTATAAGCCTTTGCTTGTTCTTATAATTAGATAAAAAAAATTCTCTTGGGACATAGTGGCTGACATCGATTAATCAAACATAACATAACCAGATATGTGTTTCTTTGTTCGTCTGATACGTTCTACCGATTTTGTACTTTTCACTTCATCTTCGGGGTAATCATCAAAAACTATTGTAGCCCCTTCATTGAAGTGCTTTTTGGCGTGGTCAACCTATTTCTTTAGGATGAAGGGAAATTATTTCTTTGCCTGCCGCAACACGTGATGTAACAGAAATCAACCATTAAACACATAACATGCTGAAGTGAAATGCACATCAGTCTCAGTAGAAAATAAATCATAAAATAGTTACTTGCGGGTCTTGCGCAGTCATCCTTCATCAAGGAGTGACAATGCAAAATGAGCCAACTCAAATTCAAAATAACTCTGCATCAGACTTTTTAGGAGTAAGATTCTTCTGAATATTGTGTCTGTATTCCCAGGAATTAATTCATCATGAACTTTCACCTTGGAAGTGAAACCACGAATAGGCATTACTCGGTTTTTCCGTTCAAATGTAACAACGGCAAAATCATTACCAACAGTTTTTGACAAACATTATACCCCGATTTCATAAGCATTGTGCCAATTTATACTTTCCTCTGCCACAATACCACTTGCTATAGATACGAAGTGTTCACAAATAAAATTCTTTCCATTGTTTTCCGAAGGATCCCTGTTGTTCGGAAACTTTGAATTTATAGATGCAAAAGAAAATATCTCTTTAATCTAAAGAAAAAGATATCTCTTTAAAGAAAATCTCTCTTAAGATCTTAAAGATGTCTTAAACATTCCATACTTCGATTTCTTCGTGTGTGACTCTTTAACAATGTTTCTATAAAATGTCAGGCTGTGTTTGTATTTTAACCATCGATGGATGATGAACACGTGCTTCCCATATGGCCAGATGGGTAAATATTCACTAATCAGCCACCTCAACAATAACAATATCCCTTGTACAATGCAACTTGCTTACTTGTAAGAGAACTGGGAACTTTCATTCATAAGGGTCTTTCTTTAAAGTTAGTTGTATATTACTCTTCTCGTTCGTGGCAATTTCGTTTATGGTACTTTTTCTATTGAAATAATTTTTTAAAAATTTCAAGCGCAGTTTATAATTTTGGAAGATTTCCTTTTCAAAATAACCGATAATTTATTTAAAATGCCTTGCAATATCTGAATGCAGAAGAATCTTTGAGTTATTTTGAAGAACTTCCCTCGGAAGAGAAATCCGTTGCTTCTAATTAATAAACACGCTTTCAACCATTGCTAAAGCTTTCGTGTGATGTTTCACTCTGTTAAATCATAATAACAGAGATTTTTTTCCTTCAAAATGTACTAAATAAAGCCTTGTAATAATTATAAAAGCATCATGAACAAATTTAAAATGTATATATAATAATTGGAGGTAGGGTGAACCTATAACTTGATTCGTTCTAGCTTCAAGCGCTTGATTAGCGATTTAGACAGTACTTTGAAGCGCAGCTGTGAGCTTAATTTTCATCGAATATAATAAGTGTTGGTACTCATTTTATTCAGAATTTTAATCGTCACAACTTTTGTGTTACAATTTTTTTGATAGCACGAGTCGTTTTTGAGATATTGCTAAACTATTGAAAAAAGTCCTATTTTCTGACTAGAAATCTGCACTCAGCTGCTAACGCTCACCTAGCCGGAGGGGGGAAACTTAGCATGTTCATTCCAGACCTAAACTGAAGGGTTTAAAACAATTTCCGGCTTTCCCCTAATTAATTACGAATTCGGCCTTTTTTTACGACCCAACCACTGGGCTAATAACTCTCTATAAGTCAGTGTGTGAGAGATAAATGATGACAGAAACATTTTAGATAAATATAACAATTTATTTAAATCTACTTCACTTCTTGGCTATATAAATATATGCAAAATAACATTTCAAATCAGGAGAGCCTTTCACATTATGCTGTTTTACCGTTACGGCGCGAAGTTGTTTATTTTATTTTTTTTTTTTTTTGCCGTGTCATGTTTGCTTTCACATTTGACGATTTGCGCCGTCAGATTTGAGTGCGGTTTCTAATTTCATAGCTGTTTCAGTATGGATCGGAAGCAAATAGCAGCAATAGGGACTTGCACCTATCAATCAAAAGGAACAAGACTATAATCGCTTCATTTTTGGAAGAACAATGTGCAGATGAATGTCGGAATGTCTCTAGCATCTTTTGATGAATTCCACAACCGAATAAAAAATTATACTCTGCGGCAAAATACTAACATTTGGAACTGCATTCAACCGACAAAAATAGTAGCTGTGACTCTGAAGTAACTGTGTTGCCTGTTAAATCATAGGTAGAGGCGAAACGTCCTCCCTCTGCTGTGAGACGAAAGTTTGGAGACGGGGTGCCAGCTCAGGTGTCCTCCTAGTCATGGGACCGCAGTTCAATATGACGAGGTCCGTCCTAAAATAGCCCTTGTGCTGTTTCAAAACGGGACGTTAATATAACTAAGAAAAATCGCAAATAACTGACACTTATTTTTAAATCTTAATCGTTTGTGTTTAAAACAAAGTGTTATAGGACTTTTTAACAACGAAAAAGCAATAGCGAAAGTGCGACTGTTTATTACTTAGCAAAAACTTATAGATTTTGTTTTTACCATAATTACATAAAATAAGTTCCTCCCTAGATATGGATTTTAAAGTCAGTGTAATAATTTTAAGCATTGCAAATGTATATATTAATAATATATTACGTAAATCGATTATACAGAAGTTGTAGAACATGGATTTCATTTGCGCTCAGGATTTAAAAAAACTAAGCAACCCATTGCAAACAAATGCTATGAAAATTCCCTTCGAAATATCGCATCTTTAAAATCATTTAATATGATAAATATTCAGATATGCTTTAATCACTTTTTATGACGTTAAAATAGTATAACTTTTTCTTGAAAATTATATGTAAGATACCACGCATTGAAAAAAACTATAACGCAATGCTTTGATTTTGCATGTGTTTTCATTGTGTTTGTATAAACATAGCAGGGAATCAGAAACTTTAATAGAATCTCCATAAAGAGTTCAAAATACTGAAGAATTCTATAAGACAGTCTGAATTATTTATGAAAGGTAAAAAGTTTCTTGAAGTTGCGACTTCAGAAATAAAACATATGTTGTTATCTTAGAATTCAGTCATGATTATTAGACACTGCTATCCAGATTTTTATTAATTTACATGAAATAGTATATAATTCGTTTCGAATACCTTACACATGGCCGCCTTATCCAAAGGGCAAATTAGGCAGAAAAACAAGGCGCTATTGATCCAAGAGATCATAAAACCTTTCTATACCGATTTTGAACCAAAAAAATTTATTTAATTGTAATTTTAAATATGTTATACAATCTTATATGTTATAATATGGTATAGAACCTAGTTAATAAAATAACCTAGGAGAATGTAATGTTATCAAAACATTATAATGCTCCAGAATTATTTTTTTAGATAGGTATTTTGTTTGGGCCATAACACCCAGTTTCCTAGTTAGGGTGCTTATGGAGCGGCAAACACTGTAAAATCTTAAGACGGCCCTGATCTTACACAATATAAAAATACATAAAATTCGTTAGCATTGGCATATATCGAAATAAAATAGCTAAATTTTAAATAGGAAAAAATAACGAAAACATTACACAGTCAACACTCAAATTAAACGAAAGTGCGTTCTATAATAACAATGAAATCATTTAAAAATGACAAAGACAATAGTAAAATTAAATTTTGAAGCATTCTATAAAAATAATGGAAACATTAATTAACTGCAAAAGCTTGGAGAAGGCAAAAAGAACAAGTGACCTTGTGAAGGTGAAGGACGGCAGCCGGATGAAATTCGTGCAGTGTGAAAGCGTCAGCATATTTTCATACATTATTACTAGGACGAAGTCGTAACGGCGCCGTTCTATTCAGTCGCGCACGCGGCTGGTTTAAATCCCAACAAACGGACTCAAACCACGATCGGCTAGTGTGAAATCTCCCACTCATTTCTTCAGTTTACCACCAAGAGGCGGCCTAATGCATTCTTGCCGTAACGGTTAAACCGTATAATGTGAAAGGGGCCTTTCCATACATATGTATATTTACTCAAATCAAAACAACTGCTTACATGTCGGAGTTGTTCATTAATTAAAAATGGGACAAACCATAACATCATGTATATTTCACTCTTGATGTTTAAATGCTTCCTAGTTGATTTTGCATTTGAGAAAGGCAATTTATCAGTAATAACAATAAGGCATCAAGTTTTAAACTACCTAGGAGTTTAGGACTCCACACATTTACTCTTTTATGTAGCAGTTGACACTCTATCTAGGATTTCAAGAAAGTTGTCATGACCATATCATTACTCATTATATTAAATCTCTCATTTAATGTGATTTAATTTATTTGTGCATCGACAAACCTCTGTTACTCTCTGAATATGAAAACAATGAATAGAATGACCATGAATGAAAATTCAATAATGTAAACATCAATATTATCTGTAATTCTCTATGGTAACAATGCATCACAGATTTGTATGAGAACTAATCCTAAATGAGGTATATAAGGGGCATTCAAATGAAACCCGATCACTAGTGTAAAGTAACGGTAACGATTTTATTAACTTACAAATGTAGTTATACACAGTACACATACTCAAAAATAGTCGCCACATTTATCCCATTGCGACACTAGCCGGTCGATTCCATCTTTGAAGAAGCTAGTAGGCTGCTGTCGGATCCAGGCCTGGACCCAGCCACACACTTCGTCGTCCGTTGTGAATCGATGTCCGCGAATAGCTTGTTTTAGAGCTCCAAAAACATGAAAGTCACACGGTGAAAGGTCTGGACTGTACGGTGGATGTTCCAGCGTTTCCCACCGAAACTGCTGCAAAGTCGTCTTCACCGCATTGGCCGTATGTGGGCGGGCATTATCATGCAGGAGAATAACGCCATTGGACAACATGCCTGGCCGTTTCGACTTGATGGCTCGTTTAAGGTTCTGTAAAGTGGCTTAATAACGCTGGGCATTGATGGTGGTTCCCCATTCTAGGAACTCGACAAGCAGAGGGCCCTTGTGGTCAAAAAAGAAGGACATCATGACCTTACCAGAACTGATGTGCACGGCCTTTGATTTCTTTGGAGGTGGTGAAGTTGCATGTTTCCACTGCTTGCTCTGACGCTTGCTTTCCGGTTCAAAGTGGTGACAACATGTTTCGTCACCAGTGACAATATGCGACAGAAAGCCGTATTCCTCCTCATGATAACGTTGCAGATGACTCAAAGACTGCGCCATTCGATTATTGCGCTGTTCGGCGGTCAGTTGGTGGGGAACACACTGCGCACAAATTTTTCGAAACTTCAAGTGTTGATGCATTATGGTGTGAGTGGTGCCCACGCTAATACCCAGTAACCGATGGATCTCGTCCACGGTTACTCTGCGGTTGTTCAAGACTAAATCATGCACTTGCGCAATCATTTCCGGTGTGATGACACGATTAGCCTGTCCAGGACGAGCATCGTCTTCCAGTAACTCGCGCCCCTCAAGGAATCTTTTGCGCCACTCCACAACAGTTGAACGACTCAGACTGTACTCACCGTACACAGCCTTCATCCGTCGATACATTTCACGGCCTCCCTCCGCCGCTAAAAATCGAATCACTCCTCATTGTTCCTTCTTACTCGCCTGCATGTTCCGTAGTGGACGATAACTTGTGTGACCACCTTCTCTTCGGCGTGCACTGTCGCTATGCAACGTCAAACGTTGCGCATGCGTCAGTCTCTCTACCAATAGATGATGCCGCCATACACGCAGTTACGCGGCGCCCCCTTACGGCTAATGCAAAGTTAGACGGACTGACCAGGTTTCATTTGAATGATCCTCATATATGTATCTTGACATGCATTTCAAATTTTCAATTTATCAACCTCACGTTTGAAACAAGATTTACAGCCAAATAGTCCTAAATTTAAATATTTAAAAGCATGTAAAGTTTTTACATAACTTTGTTGTTGTGGCATAGCGACTTCTAAACCAAGGTTTCTGAGGCTATATCTGTTACGTTGTTTTTTGGCATCTTGGTGTCTAATGCTAGATGGCAGGACTACATTCTTGATTTTCCCCTGACAGTCTTGATAACACAACAACTGGCGGATCTAAAATCTCAGGACCTTATGTATGACGTGCACTGAAAATTGCAGACTCGAACTGGGTTACTTCTCGCTTCCTTCTGAATACCTAGGTGTTTATACTTCACGTAAAGTCGGGCGAAATGTAATATCTGTCCGTGAGCATCATGCTCCGCAAATATGAGGGTAATAATGACGGCTATTTCTTGCTTCCAGTCCAGCCATAGGTGACATTTATAGGCAGTGCAACCTGCGGCATGGAAGGTCGTTTCACAAGCTCAGGAACAAAGATTTACCAAGTCCGTGTGCATCTCGTGCACGTTAAATGCAGGTATTAATGACGGCGATTTCGAGTTTCCAGTCCGGTTATAAGTGACATTAGGGAACAGTGCAACCTGCAGCAATGAATGTCGCTTCAACGGCTCAGGAATAATGAATCAGCAACATGGTCGAACAAAGTTCATGAAAATTAACCATTATGTTCGGGTGTTACATGGTCGTGCACTCTGTTTCAAAGCACATCGAGCAGTCATTTTTTCATTTTTTGTTAGTCACGGATCGCATCACTTGGGCTATGTAGTAAATCATGGTATCTTTGTTTTAAATTTTTGTTATTGAATTTTAATTATTGTATTTTGCTGTATTTCAATTTCTATGTTATTAGATACTTTCTGTTTTGTTTAACAATGTGCAATTTGGTGGTTTAGGCCACCCATAAGGTTCTTTTACTGTTTATATGAAGGTTTTGATCTCTATCGCAACTTTCTGTTTTGTTTACTATTGATACTTACTGTAATTTGTAATATTGTAAAATTAGGTACAATGGATATGTAATTAATGACAAATGATGTATATTGATATATTTTGGAATTTTTTGTTATGGTTCAGTTGTGTTTGAGCCCTTCAATTATTGTACTTCGTATTTTCCCGTCGATTGTAAAGTTAATAATTTTCTGTTTTGTTCATTCAAGCCCATTTGGCTTTTTGTAACATTCCTTAGTCTAATAAATGCTGTCTTCGGGGCAGGGTGCCCGGGTTCCCTCTTCCGGTTGCGCTGGTTCTCTCTCCCCGGCTGCCCTTGTGGTGTCTTACACCCAATAGGGTAGGCCGGCAGTCGTGGGTTGGGTAGTGGTTAGATCACGCATTTAATCGCTGTGCAAATGACCAACCAGAGCGAGCCAACAGATATCTACAGCCAATAGAAGAATTTTTATTTTAATTGGGAAGAGGGGCCTAACCTTAAAACTATTGCGACTGACTGTCACCGTAGGACGGAAGCATGGACGTGGCATGTCAGATGGTCAAGAAGTAGTGGACAGGCGTTTCCGCCTGACAAAAGAAGCCGCCAGTGGATTCGAATCTCAAGGCATGCCCAATAAAGAATGCACACATTTCAGCTCTGGAAAGCAGCCGACTTCCACACGTGCATCCCTTGCGGAACTTATAAGTGGGTTCAAATCACTTGCAAGAAAAAAAAGGGGGGAGGCTAGCTGAGAATTTGCTTTCACAGTGAGCTTGCGTGTTGAAAAAATATCAGACAGTGTTTCGGATATAGTACATAAGGAATGCAAGTTTTAAGTTAAACACAGAAAATTATTAACATTTAGGATTAAAATAAATGTGGATTTTTAAACACAAGAAGTAGAAATTTGAATCAGTTTATAAAATTTGTATCTTAGTGAGCAAGTACAAAATTTTGTCAATGCAACATGACAATATGAGGCCCTGTTTTTACACAACGAAAAAAAAAATCAAGCTTTATTTGACCAATCACTTCAAAAACATTATAAAGTTATACATAACATAAAATTATACATATTCAATATAACCGACTCGAGAAAATAGAACTATTATCTAATTATCATTCAAACTCATCCCACAATTTTTGTAGTATGCCTATTGTTACGGTTTGGATCGTTGTAGTTATTCCCATTTTGAGTTCATCAATATAAACTGGTAGAGCTGAAAAAAAAAACCTTTTATGCTCCTCATAGAAAAATATATGGGGTTAGATCAGATCTTTTTGATTGCCAATGCTGAAGAATACAGTACGGGATTTGCTCTGTGACTAGTCCATGGTTGCGGTCAATTTTCGTTCAAGTATGCAACTAATGGATAAATTCCTGACGACTTCTCTCGCCAAGCAAATAAAAATTCAGAAAGGCATCTTCATAATGATTTGTATAAAGTCTCTAAATGCCTGTTTGATTGCCGGAATATATAACCATTCAAATCTGGGATATTCTTTTGTAATCACCTGTGGAATGATACAGTAAAATGCAATACTAAAGGTTTTACTATTTCATCTTCGTTTAGATACACCAACCTTCCGCATTCCGCTATTTTGGAACGGTCTTCGTAATTTTGAACATGGTCAGATGACGAGGACAGCATCTCAACTAGCAACTCCTCTCCGAGCATTCACACCAGAACATCATGAGGCCGTCAGATTCTGGACGGATTTAATATGTATCAGGTCCGTACACTAGGGTGGATCGAAAAATTTTTTTTCAGAATTTCAAATGCTACCTATACAGAAAAGATGTTCTATGGTATATAGATAAATGGAAAAATAAAATAAGAAAATTAAATTTTAGGTTAAGAACCGCCGCAAGGGGGTTGAATTTTTGAAAAAAAATGGAAAAATACCTAATTTTGATTATACGATTTTTTTAAAAAAATTATTATTAATTAAAACCTATCTATGGGGAAAAGATGTTCTATGGTATGGAGATTAAGAGAAAAATAATAAAAAAATTTAAATTCAAAATTTAATACCGCCGCAAGCGGGTTGAATTTTTGAAAAAAATGGAAAAATACTGAATTTTGATTATTGATTATACGATTTTATATTCGAAATAATTGTTTTTTTTACAATATAAATAACCAAAAGTGATGATTAATGAGTAGTATAATGTACATTGCAACATTTTATGACTCAGCTCCCCCCTTTCCACACCGTCAAATCAGTCCGGCTAAACAACTAGAGCAGTAGGCAATCCCATCTTTTCTTGTCTCCTTTATCCTCCGCGCATCCATAGAGTCGGAGTGGTACTTCATGGAATCTTCCCACAGTCACACCTGTAGTGACAGAACGCCGCCCGTGTCCCCGTGCCTGATGCCATGACACAACTGTTCCGGTTGTGTGCACAGGACTACCTGTAATGAAAAGTTTTAGCTGCAGTTAAGACATTGGACCGATTTGGTATTTCCGACCGAGCAGCCGCTGCTCATGTGTCAGCTGCTCTTCAAGATGTGATCATTATCTCAGAAAGCAATATTTTGAACGTTGTTGGCAGAAATAAAATTCGGCGTGGGAGAACAAAGGCAAGAACCACTCTATTTTCTCAGGTCATAAAGATTTGACCATCACCAGTTTGTTTATACTTCGATGGGTGAAAAGACAGGACTCTATCAATGGAAGACAACAGAAGAAAAGTCGCAATAGAAGAACACATAAGCTTGGTAAAGAACATGGCTCTGAGTGCATGGCAATGTTCTGTAAATTTTGTGAGCGCAAATATTGGAAATAACATATACAGTTTTTTGTCATGCGTTGACAATGACATAGATGATAACAAAGTTGGTTGTGACGGAACATCTGTCAGCACAGGTTTCAAAGGAGTATTATACGTAACATGGAACTGATCCTGAATCGTTCACTGTGTTTTGTGTGCCAGTTACACGCCAACAAGCATTCACTACGTCATCTTTTCGCGACGTGGATAAAACCACAACTGGGCCCAGAAGCCTGACTGGCGAAATAAGAAAATCGTGGCCGGATGGAGAAGCTATCTGCAGTTTCATTCACGCCAATAGAAAACACGCTATGTGAAGTGACTAATCAAGAAAGACTTAAGTACTGATCAACTGTACTTAATGGAAATTTGTGAGTCATAAACTGCTGGCATTAGAGAGAAGTTCTGTCGAGATAAATCCTGGAACAGTTTGCCACTCAAGATGCTTAGAATCGCGAACAGAATTCTCAGGTTCAATGTGCTCACGAAAATTCATCCGAGGCTTTTGACATTAACGGCATTCATTACAAAAGTCTATGCGTCTATGGTTCAAGATCAAAACGAAACCATAATTTATGAAGCACAGCATTTGTATCAATTAATCGTTCGCGTTATTTCGAATGATGTTTGAAGGATGTCATAGACCCTGTTATTAAAAGAAACTGATTTTTGCCATCCAGAAAATGTCCTGATATCAATGCTAGCTGACGAGAAATCACTTGGCCCTTCAAAGAGTTCCGAAAGCGCGTAAAGCATTGCCTACTGATCTAGTTGTTTAAACGGACTGATTTGACGGTGTGGGAAGGGGAGCTGAGTCAAAAATGTTGCAATGTACATTATATACTCTATTAATCATCACTTTTGTTATTTATATTGTAAAAAAAAACAATTATTTCGAATATAAAATCGTATAATCAATAATCAAAATTCAGTATTTTTCCATTTTTCAAAATTCAGCCCGCTTGGGCGGTATAAATTTTTGAATTTAAATTTTTTATTATTTTCTCTTAATCTCCATACCATGAACATCTTTCCCATAGGTAGTTTTAATTAATAATAATTTTTTAAAAAAATCGTATAATCAAAATTAGGTATTTTTCCATTTTTCAAAATTCAACCCCTGCGGCGGTTCTTAACCTAAAATTTAATTTTTTATTTTATTTTTCTCTTAATCACCATACCATAGAACATCTTTTCCGCATAGGTAGGTTTTGATTAATAATAATTTTTTTTTCTTGATAGAAGAGCAATCCACCCTACCGTACACATGGCGAATCTTCCGTGGAATCAGGTCTCGAAGACACGAATCTTAATGTCTCTATTTTGCTATTTCCGAGTAAGATTTTAGATGGCTTAAACTGGACAGATGTTAAGTATTTATTTTTAAATAATTAAATTAAAATAAAGAAAGAAAGTGAAATTCATGAAAATTTGAGTTAAAACTATGTAATATCTTTTAATTTTACTGAACACAAAAACAACGATTTTTGCTCCAGTACCTTCACATAAAGTCAATCAATGGTGATACGGGAAGCTTCATTGTAAAATAAAAAACTGTATCCACAACAACGAAGATTTTTGAAAGGTCACTTTTCTTTGCTTTCCAGTTTTAAAAGCAATAAAATTATTTAATTATTTAGCATTTTCTCCTACGTTATATTAGTAATAATCAATTAATGGTAAGAAATTGCTAATGTTATGAACAATGAACCACAAGAAAGAGAGAAATAATTTTCATAAAATGTAAGGACATGTGCCATTACTAAAACTCTTTTGTGTTGCGTCTGTTGCGAAAAATATTTTTTAGAGAAAAAGTAGAAAAAAAAACTCACCGAGATCCTAACAGTAAAATAAATAGATTTGATTAAACTCCACGGTAGAGATCTACTCTATCATATTATAAAAAATAAAAAACTAAAATGAGACGATTGTTTATTATGGCATATCTCAAAATGCTCATAAATGACATTTTATGGAGAAGATTAAATGAGATAAAAAGAGTAATTACTATGAAGTAGTATACCAGTTTCACTTGTCCGTGGTTACTTCTGCCACTATCTCAATTTCGCAGTCATCGGACTCGTTTAATACATTTTCTAAACAAAAATAACTTAAATTATGGAATTAGACTGGTATTTAAAAAAAAAAGATGGTAATAGGCAGGGTAAAGGAGATGAAATGCCATTCGGCATTTTTTTTTTGGGGGGGTTGCAAGAAACAAAATAACTTCTAATAATTAGATACCTAATTAAGTAAGATCGCTCCTAAAAGGGCTGATCTTTTAAACCCACCGATGGGTATTTCCAGTTAATAAAAAAGCCCTGATTTAAGCTGCAGCGCGGGTGAGAAGGGTTAAAAAACCTCCAAATTATGGCAAATATTTGAATGTATTTGGTTGTGTTTGACATACAAACTCATGATATTTTCGTATCTTGCCCAATGTCATGATTTTACGCGATTCAATCACTAATTTTTAGAACTAACGTGAAATGTAACATAATTTTTTTTAAAGTTATCTCACTAACATTTATATAACATTCATTTGAGAACTACAAAGTACGCATTATGCTATGATTTGATAAAAAAATAACGTAATAAGTAATAACTCTAAAATAGCTTGTTATTTCATTATTCACAATGCAAGCACTACCGAGGATAGTAACGATATATATTTCAATATAAAAGGATATTTCAATGAGCAGTGATCCCTGGCATCCCACCGATCCATTCTGTCCCTCACCCAATAATATCACAGGACAGAGCGTTCCTTGCACTACGACTTTGCGGACTTGGACCATCTCATAATAGGACAGGTTAAAATAAAATTAAACAGGCTAAAAATGACATTGAATAAAGAACAAAGAGAATTTTAATTAAGACCCCGTTAAGTTTTGACAACAAATTCCCTCACTTTCGTGAGACAGATTAATAATACGGAGAAAAAGAGTAATCAGCTTGAAGTCTGAAGTTGTTTTCAGATTTTCTGTATTCTCAATCGAAAACGTTGTCTCTCTCTATCTTTAGTCGCATTTTGTCCCTTGAATCTGTGTTGTACTTAAACAATAGTGTGTAATTTAAAATACAAATCAATGTAATGCTAATTGTTCTATAATGTTCTTGTATTCTCAAATATACGAAATGATTCCATAAGTGTATTCATTAAAATTTTACACGTTTGATAAAACAAATGAATGATAAGGAGATAAAAGAGTTAATCAGTTGAATAATCATACACACATAATGCACTGCTGTTTTCTACAATTTGTTGTACTTTTTTTACAAGGATTTCATTCAATATAAGTCTCTAAAACAGAAATCAGAAAATTAATTGACTTGAAACAAAAAGCATCAATAAAACTCATCTAATATAGATAAGTAAGCTAACTGATTTAAAGAGTAATAAATCTAACACAAAATTAATGTGAAAATATTATCGAACAAAATGTAATTCTTATTGGAATTTAAAAATTAATTTCTGAGTAGAATGACAATAAAAATGAATAAATAGAGGAATGCAGTCACATCACATTCACTTAATTATTGTATAAAACCATTTCATGTCAAGTGATCTAGATCTTGTTGCTTGACCATTTTATTAAGTCAAATGATTTTTGTATGTTGATCCCTATCAATTAGAGATCCAAAAAGACTAATTTTTATCTTTTTCTGATTTGATGGCAGCCATTTTTTGTATTACAAAACATGCCATTTTTTAGTGTTGTAGGGGTTTGCGTTAACTTATATTGCTTGCAACTGGTGAACCTGAGGTTCAATGAAACAAAACCAGTTTTCATGTCGGGAGATACAGCCTTTATTATCTCCAGTACACATTTAAGAAAATTCTATCCCAAAATAGCATTTAAAATCAGGTTAAAAGTTTACTTTAAAGATGATAAATTTTCAATTTTTGAAGGCATATAATTCCCAAAAGGAATCTATTCTTCATATTAATTTGTGGGGATGTTAGCTACCTTAATGTACTATATTTACAAAATTGATACCCTAAGATTTGTTCTTTTAGAGCTTTTTATTTGTAGCTTTCAAAGTCCAAAAGCATTAAAAAAATAGCAAATTTTGATACCTTATATATGATTATGTGTTGGGCAAAGTGTTAAAATTTAGAAAATTTTACAGATAAACCCTCTATAGTGTATTATATTGCTGTAAAATTCTGTTTGATATTTATCTACAGCCAAGCTTAGAGGACTTTAAAAACCGATAAAAACGTATTTTTGCCAAAAAATGGCGGAGCATGAAAATTTGACTAAGTAGCTAAGTTTGATAAAACAAATGAATGATAGAGATAAAAGAGTTAATCAGTTGAATAATATACCAATCATTGTCACTGCTCGTTTTTACAATTTGTTTTGTCTTTTACAAGATTTCATTCAATATAAAAGTCTCTAAAACAGAAATCAAAATTAAATTTGCTAAAACAAAATCATCAATAAAACTCATCTAATATAGACAACAAGATTAACTGATTGAAGAGTAATAAATCTAACACAAAATTAATGTGAAATATTATCGAATAAAATGCATTCCTTATTGGAATTTAAAATTAATTTCTGAGTAGAATGACAATAATAAATCGAATAAATAGAGGAATCAGTCACATCAACATTCATTTAATCTTTGTTAGTAAACTAATAGAAATGTCATGATGGATATTTAATTTCTTTGAAAGGCAGGAAATTTCACATCCTGGACTTGGAATTAAAAAAATTGGCCTACCTGGAGATAAGTAGCTTTTAAAATTGTATTCTCTTGATAAACATTTTTTTGCAGCCCTCCTCGTTTCTGAGCTCATGCAGCCGCACTGGTATAGAAGATGATCTAAAGTGTCTTCCGCTCACGGACGACCTATATCCAGTAGATTAGTTTAGTTATATTTACTTCCCGTTTTCTTTTTTAAACAACACGAGGGCTATTTTGAGACGGACCTCGTAATTCTGACTGTATTAGAAGACAAGGACGACACCTGATTGGTACCCTTCCTTTTAAACTTCCACGCACCACCAGCAGGAGGACGTTTGACTCTACGAGATGATTTAGCGGCACAGCAGGCCAATACACAATGAATCTTCAGTGGAATCTGGAGACACTCTGGCCTAAAGACGAGACCTACCACTAGACCACGAGGCTCTATATTAATAGAGACTAATTATTCTAATAAGGAGCTTAATAGGTGTCTTGCTGCATAATGAAGCATTGAGAGCACATGAAGGCTCATTTTGAGACGTTCTAATTACGACGTTCTTCGTATTTTGAACAGGTGAGATGCGACGGGCGACTTCTCGCAACATAAACCCATCTCTCAAGCATTCACACCTAGAACATCAGGAAGCCGTCTGACTCTGCGACAGAATTTCAACGCATCAAGCCCGTACACATGGCGAAATCTTCCGTGGAATCAGGTCTCGAAGTCAAAAAATCGTTCTACCCTAATTTGCTGATTTTCCATAAAATTCTTAAGACGGCTAAACTGAACAGATGTTATAGCTATTTCTTTAAAATAATTAAATTAAAATAACAAAATAACGGAAGAAAGTTAAATTCATGAAAATTTGAGTTAAAATATGTAATATCTTTTAATTTTTACTGAAGGCAAAATATGTGATTTCAATCTCCATTAGTTTCCATAGTTTCTGTCATACTAGTGGATACAGAGGTGAAGCTTCTCTAAAATAAAACTGTTATCCACAACAACGGAGATTTTTGAAGGACTTTTCTCTTGCTTGCAATTTAAAAGCAATAAAAAATTATTTAGTTATTTGGCATTATTTCTACGTTATTGATTTAATAACAATTAATAGTAAGAAATTGTAATGTTAAGAACAATGAACCAAGAAAGAGAAAATACATTTTCATAAAATGTAAGGTGATGTTGCTCATTATAAATCCTTTTATGTTGCCTGTTGCAGAAAAACATATTTTTTAGAGAAAAGGTGAAAAAACACCACGAGATCTAACAGAAAAAATAAATAGATCGATTAAACCCACGCAGTAGATCTATCTCTATCATATTATAATCAATGAAAACTAAAATAGAGACGATTGTTATTAAAGTCCAAGTCCAAATTTTTCATAAATGAACATTTATAAGACAGATTACTAATGAGGATGAAAAAAAAGAAAGTAATTACTGAAGTAGCATACCGTTTCTTATACTTGTCCGTGGTACTTCTGCCACTATCTCAATTTCACAGTCATCGGACTCGTCTACATACATTTGCTATAACAAAATAAACTTAAATGTAGATATTAGACAGGTTTTTTTTTTGAAAAAAAAAATAAGTTTAATAGGCAGGGGTGAGTGAAGGATGAAAGCCATTCCTGGCATTTTTTTTTTTAGTTTTTGCAAAGAAATAAGATAACTTCTAATAATTAGATACCTAAGGAAGATAACTCCCTAAAACAGAGCAATCTTTTGTCTAAACCTTTACCCTCGATTGGTATTTCAAATTAATAAAGTCAATTTGACTACGGGCACGCGGTGTGGGAGAAGAGTTAAAAATCTGAAAGTTACAAATATTTAAATGTATTTATGCTTTGATTTTAAACTTCCACAGTGATATTTTCTATATTCACTTGCATGTCATGATTTTACGTCGAAATCAACTAATTTTTAGAATAACGTGAAATTAACAAAATTTTTTAAAAAGTTATTCACTAACATTTTATTATATTCATCTTTGGAACTACAGTACGCATTATGTTAATGTTTGATAAAAAAATAACGTAATAAAATTAACTCTAAAATACGCATTGTTAACTTTTCACTATATTTGCAAGCAACGTACACCTAGATGAAGTAAGTTATATATTTTTTCAATATAAAGGATATTTTATGAGCAATTATGCTTCCCCTTACTTCATGTCTGGCCCATTCTGTCCCTCACCCAACAATATCACCCAGGACGAGCGTTCCTGCACTGCTTTCTAATTTTAGACTTCACACTCATAATAGGACAGGTTAAATAAAAGATTAAACAGGTTTAAAATGACATTGAATAAAGAAAACGACGGAAGATTAATAGGCACTGCGTTAAAAGTTTTGACACAATCTCATTTCGTGTGAGACAGATTAATAATATACGGAGAAAAAAAAGAGTAATCAATGAGTTCTGAGAGTGTTTTCAGATTTTCGTATTTCCTCACGAGAAACGTTGTTCTCTCTCATCTCACTTTCAGTCGCATTTTGTCCCTTTGAATCTTGTTGTTAAATTAACAATAAGTGAGTGAATTTTAAATGGAAATCAATGTAATGCCTTCAATTGTTCTTCAATGATTCTGTATTCTCAAATATAGCGAAATGATTCCATAAGGCATTCT